>OX578285.1:9515355-9719709 GCA_951217055.1 Gerris lacustris
CTATTAAGACAAAGGAATATTAAATATAAGCTAAGAAAACTGTAGATGCCCCAGGAGTCTCAATGTCTTGGGGAGACCAACACACAAACCTACTATTGTTTAGAACCAAGGGCCCAAGGGGGGTGCTAAAGTAAAAAGTGCCAAATAAATATACAGTATGAAAAAAAAATCAATGTTTAAAGTTTGTGTTAAAATTTTTTCTAGGTCTAATATATAAATGTGTGATGGGTGTTACCATAATGTCATGAGTGTTACTTGAATAAAAAAAAATTTTATGGGTAGCCTTGTCCAACTATTTTTTTAATAAAGAAAAATTATTTTTTCTTCTTCTTTATTATTCTTTATTATAAAACTTTTATTACTATGCACTGAAAACGTATGCTTTAAATTATTGAAGCTTTGAGGATACATTAAAAAATAATTAAACAACCATCTAATTACATCAGTGCATATTTGTCTCAGAAATAAGAACAATGACCCGATTGTTTGACAGCCTCGAGCGTTCTTTTAAAAAGATTACTTGGCTCTTTCAATTATTTCTACTCTCCCATTCCATCGTGAGATTTACATCGAACTTGCGAACAACACCGACCGCAGCTTTAACCAGACCATTTTGCCTCTAACACATTCTTTTACGAAAAAGTAGTTAGTCTCTCCTCTCCATTTTCACCACCTTTAAAATATATTTATTTATGTTTTGCAAAACGTAAGGCAATAACGGTTTAACTCCTGTCTCCAAACTTAACATAAACCGTAGTGTTTGTCCAGGTGCCACTAGGAGTTTTTAAGAAAATAAATTTGAACTCTTTCTAATTCTATATACTTTGTAGTCGCCCAAAATCTCCGCACCATACTTCATAGTAGCCTTAGAAACTTAATTAAATATTTATAATTTTGGTGAAGTAGAGATAACAGAGTATCCAAAATAATTTTGGCCAAGACTACAGAGCGCCTTCTTGGCAGTTCGTCAATTATTCTCGACGTGCTTTCAATAAGCTAGTCCTAATGGTAGCTTTTTTCCCAAGTATCTGTATTCGTTTACTAGTTTCATGGTTTCCCCCTTATATTATCCATACATAAGGTCTAACTGCCGTCTTTTCCTAAAAATTACGATTTTGGTTATATCTAACATTTTAAGTCCCATAAATCACAGTAAGATTCTAGGTTTCGTACCATTTTTCCTGGAGTAGCTAGATCAGTCATGGGTAAAGTACGGCCCGCGGGCCAAACGCGTCCCTTCCGGGTAGTCAATCCGCCCTTGGCATGGTTTTGAATAACCCTTACAATTACACATGTGACAAAATGTATTTTCTGTATAGCTAGAATAGAATAACGGTTTCCTCTCATTGCGTTTTAAGTACGGTATTATCGCATCTCATATTAACTGAGTTGCACGCAACCTCGAGTATGCGTAGTGCCGTAGTAGATGTCTGTAGATCGGTAGCATGGCGAAGTGGAGTACAATGCGTGTGTTGCTCGGTTAAGTTCGGAACGAATCGGCGCTACCATTTTCGTTCGTCTGTCCCCGAGGTCAGTGTTGTTCGGACAGGCACGTAGTAAGTGTCAAATTACCTCTGCGGCTGTGTGTCTGGCTTGTGTTTCTATAGTTTTGCTTTGTTGGTAGTGTTTTTTGACAATTTTGATAGTTACAGTGGCAAGTTTAAAAACGTAAAGTTGATTCAGAATGTCGTGTTTTTAAAGATGAGTGGACTTGGAAATACTTTTTCCCGCCTATTAAGGATAAACCTGTGTTCCTCATTTCGCATTGAAGCTGTAGCCGTATTCATTGAATTCAACCTATCACGACACTTCATGACAAAACATAACAACGCCACTTATGAAACTATGTAAGGTTAAGTGGTTGGTGTTAAGTGTTCTTAACACCAATAAGAACATATGGAACATGTAGAGAACATATTGAAAGCATATTTTGATGTAAAAACTTTAGGAGATTTAAGATATTATCTAGAAATTGAAGATACTAGACTTGATGGAATGTTTTATATAAACCAAGTGAATTATATTGACAAAATCATTAACAGATTCAATTTAGATCAAGCTAAACCTTCAACATTCCTCTCGACCCGGGATATTTCAAAGCTGAAGGTAGTACACTATTACCTGACAACGATCAATATAGAATAGCTATTGGATCATTTTTGTATGTGGCAGTTAGCACACGACCAGATATAGCAGCAAGTATTTCGATACTAAGTCGAAAAGTATCGAACCCACACGTTTCAGACACACAGAAGGGTTCGCGGACACACAGACCGACAGACAGACCAAAAATGTTCCCTGATATCAGAAACGGATTTCTGTCTTGGAATTTTTAAAATCGGACACATAATATTTTTTCGTCCTCAAAAGTGAACACAATGCTTTCGTTACCTTCGGTAAGCTCGGAAGCAAAATTTCAGTCAAATTATAATAATAATCTAATGTTATTAGGAAATCAAAGAAACATATAGAATATCAAATGATTGTAACTGCAATATCAAAAACTTGCTTAATGAAATCAATACGTTATTATAATAAATTATAACTGCATAAATAAATTAATATTATTTAATACTAAATCAAAATTATTAAGTAAATTTAGATAAGAAAAATAATAATAAAATACTAAACAGAAATCACAATAACATCAAGATGGATATCCAGAAGATTTAAATAATTAAAATTGGTACAACCAAGTACATAAAAAAGGTTGGTGTGAATCTAACAACAAAACAATCCCGATCAACATTATTAATTTACTCAGTTAGGCCAACATTTTAACGTAACGTCATTAACATTTAGACTATTCATTTTAAATTTAAATGTAGATATTGGATTCACATTAAACAATTTAGAACCCTCAGATAATCATTAACATTTTTTAGGAAATAATTTTATTAATTCAATCACAAATTATCAAAAAATATTAAAAAAAAAAAAACTTATTACACAAATAGTACAAGACATAAAAACCCTTAAAATTTAATATTAAAAAAAATAATAATAACTTTTATAATGCATAAAAGTAGATTTTGAACAAAAAAAATCACAGGGAAGTACTTGCGTCCAAGTACTTTTTAAGGGTTCGTAGATGATTAAGCATAAGTGGTATATAATCATGATTTTTTTTTTCTTCGAACTCAGACCCCTGAGTTCGACCCCCCCGGGGATCGAACCAGGGACCCCCCTGGTTCGATCCCCCGGGGGGTCCTAATGTTTATTATCGGTAATAACGAACAGATAAACTACACGTATCAGGAAATTTTCATAGCCCCACTATGAGGTATAACCATGAATTAATTCAAAAGTCAGCACTAATATTAAAATAAACTCACGGACAACAAACAGCCAAACTAGGGAAATTTCAAAGAGACCATCATACAGTTTTCAAGCCATTTCCATGGACATTTGTGGGCCATATCCCAATCAGAAGACCAAAACCAGTATATTTTAGCTGTAATAGACTAAGCAGGTTATTTTTTTATTCCCTGATAAATCAAAACATCCCAAACAGTAGCAAAAGCCCTAATAACTCACGTATTCTCAGTAGTAGGCTTCCCTAGTATCCTGCTAAGTGATAATGCGAAAAGTTTCACGTCCGCACTATTGTCAGAATTGGCCAAATTATTTCAAATCAAACAAGTATTTTCAACGCCATATCATCCTAGTTTAAATGGCTTGGTAGAGAATATATTTAAAGGGGAATAACTCACTAAGTCATTACACTAACATCAGACAAAAAGATTGGGACAAGTGTGTTAAATTAATTCAAATGTCTCAAGACATAAGTCACCATGAAAGCACAAATTTTAGTCCATATGAAATAGTGTTCGGTTTCCCCATGCGACACATTGGTTTCATAGACAACATATCTACAAACCGGCCCAAATACACAACACAAATAGCCGAACTTAAATAGAAACTGAGAGACGAATTCGATCAAACAGATGCTTTTCAAGTTCAAGCGGCTCAAAAGAGAGAGCACCAGTACAGCAAACATTACAAGACTAACACAAGAAACTATAAGGTAGGCCAACTCGTATATTTACATAAACCGAAAATAAAACTGTCCACAAACTTGCACGTAAATGGACAGGACCTCACGCGATAACACGTATTATTAGTCCATTAACAGTTCAACTACAAGTAGGCAATAGGAAACTTACAGTACACATAAACAGAATAAAACCTGCAATAAAAAGACACAACAATAATAAAGTACCAGTCATAACCCCACCACAAAAATCAAAACTTGAGTGATGCATCATCAGACAGTACTGATGAATCGGACAGCGATAATCAGACAGCAAGAAACCAAAATCTACAACCAAACATAAATGTAAACAACTCATCACATGACCTTAAGACCGCGACAAAAATAAAATAATTAAAAAAAATAAATAATATAATCATTATTATAAAATCATTCCTGTATTTTCCTAATTCTACATTCATCAATATTAATTTCTGTAAATAAATTATAATTTTCAGGAACTTTCATTTTAATAATGATTTCAAGGGTAATTTCAGAAGCTCATATTATTATGCACTATTCTTCTGTTCTGTGTTCTGGTCAAAGCCCCTTTCAACAACTAATTAATATTATATTACCATGTACATTTTTTCAGCTTCCATAAATTTTCCCACCAAACTATGTTTTTCTGCCATATCCAATTCCCCACCAGACTTGCAATTTTGCAATAATACTTCACACTTACCTAATAGATCTTATTTCTTTTTAATTTTATGCCTGATGTATTTTTTTTCTCTTGACTTACACGGGCAAATAATTCATTAAATCAGATCAGTCTAAACTAATCCTTCTAGACACTGAAGGCATATTATATATATATTTCCTAGTCAGCATTTTTATTTTTTCCCAAACGGAGTAGATCTATAACAAGATTGTGCTAACAGAATTTTTTCACACCTACTCAGATTACTCTTAATTTATAAGAAACATTTTTAAAATTAATTTATCGTTAATCATGTATTTATTTATTTTTATTTATTTTTTTTTAAATTAAAATTTATAAGAAAATATTATTTGATGAATATTCCTGTGATGGATTTTTTAGGTGTAAGAAAAACAACGATTTAAAACATGTTGTTTAAAAACGTTTCGACCCTGAACTAAGGTCATCTTCAGTCTTTATTTATTGTGAAGTCATTAATCTTTCTCTCTGGGAGAGCGTCATATATTAGTCATTATCTAAATTTTAAAATGATTTTAAACAAAATTTAAAAACATAAATGGTCCACTAACCCACTGCAACATACTGATTAAAATTACTGAAAATTTTAAATTTTAAAAATATGGTAAAACATTAGTAAACCTATATAGAAAATAACGTAGTCATTTAAATTGTAAGCTAAAGCTTTAAGGAAAGTGGAACGGACAGAAAAAAAGATAAAGAAAGACTGAGCTCATCAAATTTCACAATCAGCTGATCTTCAAAACAAAAGAAGGAAAATAAACGTATCCCTCTCTCTGTATTCTAATTCACCTTAACATAAAACACTAACACCAAGCTGTAACAACAAGGTGATTTTATGGGCCAACCAGAACTTCTCCTTCCATAACTCCTTCCTTAATCTCCAATGGGAAGTACTATTTCATTTTTCATCCCTAGGGATAAAAATGAAGGGCGATCGCGATCAGTATCAACATATATCATCAATCATCACTACTGTATCATCTCGCGAATGAGACATACAGTCGGGGTTTAACCCTTCACATGGAATTCAGGGAGTGCACAAACCTCCCTGTTTCAACAACAAACCACCAATAACAATTTTCAACACCATTAACTGACATATAAAAATAGAAAACTCCCACTAATCTTACCATTAACCTTATTCTTGGTAAACTACTTCCACCTTAGCCTTAACCTATCAGAGAAAGTGGTCGTACATAACCACTTAAAACTGCTTGCATTGGTTTCACTGTCGCTCTGGCTGGTCCAAACAGTCATTATTATCATATCACACTACACGAAAATTACAATAGAAACGAGAGATTGAGACGTGATATCAGCATGCTCACGAATAGCCTTTCCACAATTCTCAAACCAGCTAGTTAAATAATAATACATTCAAATTAAAAATATAAGAATAAATTGAATCCAAATAATTAGAAGAAATTATTTAATTATATAATAAATAAATGTATATAACCTAATAATAGACATTATAATTGTAAGAAATCATTAATTAAAATAACAAATAAATAACTAAAATGTAATACTAATTATAAGAAATACTTCATAATTATAAGATTTTTTTTTAATTAATCGATGTAAAAACAAAATAAAATATCATTTTTAATGTTATACCTTAATATTATATGTGTAAAAATATTATATCAAACACACAATTAATTACACACTCCGACAAATGTAGGCGAACGGAGAGAGACCCTAACACGACCCTACACTCCTTCACACCTCAACATGTGAAGTGCCCTAACAAACCTGACACCATCAACAACGATCTGGTCACCAACTGCCAGGACCATCCCACTCAACAACGATCTGGTCACCAACTGCCAGGACCATCCCACTCAACAACGACCTGGTCACTAACTGCCATGTTTACACAGCTGTCCATTCATTACACTGCCTTGGCTACTTCCTTCTTCGGGGACCTATACCTATTCGCAGGTGCTCACTCTTCAAAGAAGGGGAGGGGGGTCTGTAACGGGGAAGCCAAGTCCAGAATATTCCAGGAAAGCAGTGTATTCTAGAGTGTATTCTATGTTAGGAAAGCAGAATATTCTAGGAAAGTAGTGTAGACCTTAGGCTAGCAAAGGCTCGAATTTCTGTCTAGTGGCCCACCAAGAATCTATCAGACGAAGCCTTAGCATAGAGTCATCTAGTCATCGGGGAATCCGATCTTAGCTCTGGAGGTGTACACATCATACAACAATCACACACTCACACTCATATACCATATATATTTGCAAGGAGTGATGGGAAGGGGTAACATATTGCATAAATGTGTTATTTAGCATTTGATCTTTAATTTCAGGCAAAATTGGGCTTAACCTATCTTTAATGTTTGAACCCCTCCCCCCCCTTCCACCACTTGGTAATTTATTCTATCAAAACTATAATACCAGACAAGACCTCTACCCGGACAACGTATCCCCGTTACATGTATCTTGATACGCTGAAAATCCAAGTCAACTACATAACGGATGCACTGCAAATGAGTGACTCGAGACTGCCAAAAACACTCGCTTAGAAGCAATAAGAATGAAAGAGCTTTAGTTTAGAGAGGATCAAGCTGGGAGAAAAAAGTTGTGTAAGTAGAGTGGAAGAAGAAAATGAATGCAGTAATAGAAAATATTTATAAAGACCAAAAGGAAAGCTTCTTGCAGGATGCCAATAAAGCGAAATTCCATCTGCACTATAAAAAAAAACAAATAACTGATTTAATAGAAAACGCCTACCTAAAAGGAAGCAGTAGTTTACGATCAATGAGATGGATAATGAAGTTACGAGCGGGAGTCATGTGCCTGAACCATCAGCCTTGGTTAGGAAGCGACAGTGGCACCGGCCTGTGCACTATGTGCAACGCTAAGGAGCAAGATGATGTGTTTAATTTCGTAGGCAAGTGCAAAGTGCTGGGAGAATTCAGAGTGCACTGGCTCGGACGATACTTACCAGTTTGAGGAAAACCAAATTATTGATTATTTAAATGGAAAAGACTGGGAATTGGTTACTTTTACAGAGCACGTTTGGTACAGGAGATATATCCTGCAGCACGATATCTAGCAATGTATATGCCATTAATTTATTCATTTTTTCTATTCTTTATAGTATACTAGGGTAATTTAAATATTATTTTGAATGAGAGAGAATGTCATTAATTTAAAATGAGTTAATGATATTTTTTAGGTAGTGCTGTGATTTTAGTTATTTTTAGCTTAATTACTATTACGTCCTTTTTAATAGATTATTTTTTAATGCATGTAGATTTTTTTTTCTTTTTAAAACTATTTAAGTATTTATTAATTTTCTTGCTAAAAATTAAAAAATAAATACTGAAAAATAAAATATAGAAATAAAAAAAAAAAAAAAATCGGGTACGGGGTACCTCGGAACTTTTCCTCACTTCAGAGGCCACTAAAGTGCCCTCTCCTCCACGTCCAGCATTGGACGTGGTCAGTACTTGGATGGGTGACCGTTCTTAACTAACTGATTTATTATAATTTTTACAAAAAAAAAACAACCTTATTTTTAATACCTATATTTTATTTAATTATTTGAAGTTTGGCGGTATTTTGACAGATGTAAACAAACTTTGACGTCATCAACATTATCGCACTAATAAATAATTATATTCACTTATAACTTTTAAACTATTAAATAGAATTTCATCGGTTTTTTTTATATTTGTTCCTTAATTTTTTCCGGTTCCAACGATATGCTATAAGTAAAAACCTATATGTAATTTCAGTATTATTAAACGTAAAAGTTTAAAAATTTATAACTTCAAAATGGCGGCCAAAATCAAAATGAAATTTAGTGGGCTTGTTTGTCATACAGAGAGGTACATTCGAACCAAATTTCAACTCGATCAGGACCATTTTCGATTTATTACGATTTTTTAAAATGTTTGCTGACTCAGCAAACTGGGTTCAAGATGGCGGAAAAAGTTGATTTTCCGGGAGGCACAACTACAGGTTAGGACTGATTTTTCTGCCAAGTTTCAACTCTCTAGGTTAAATACCTTGGGCGCTACGATGATAACACACATACATACGTCATGCTGAAAACCACTCAGGAGGTCTTAAAAACACCTAAAACGGATAATTCCGTTGAAATCTGGAAAACAAATTTTTTTGTGAAAACAATTCTTTTCCTACTATTAGTAGTGAGGAAAAGTAAAAATGGTAGAAATGATTTATCTAGCAAAACTTATTAATTTACTGCCATTTAAATTTATTAATTTACTTGTGCATTTAACTGTACTAATTTAAAGCTTTATATATTGTTTGTTATCATATTAATTTATTAATTACCATTTGAATGAATACTAATTTAAAGTTTGTTATTTACTTAATACTTAATTTTATTAATCAATAGGCCTATAATGACCAACTCCAGCTGACGGCAAATTGGCCAAAGCTTATAAATGCTGAGTAAAAAAAACAACAATCAATGTATTTTCAACTAATAAAACATTTTTTAATTAATTAAATTAATAAATTAGTAATTTACCTAGAATACATGGCTTGTTAAAAACAAACAAAAATAATCACTTACTCCACCCTATTATTAATGGTGAAAATTCCCCTACAGACAAAATATTCTCTCTAATGAACTCTACCCTTGATCATTTAAATAATAAAACCCTTTTGATATAAAAAACGCTGAACAATTAAAAAATAATATTAAAGATATCATCGTAAATGATGATGAAATATTAATATCCCAAGATGTAACCTCTTTCTTAAAAACATCCCCTTAGAAGAAACTTTTAAAATATTAAACCAAAACTGGGGATAAATAGAACCATTCTCCAACATAAAAATTAAACAAATTTATCTATAATCTTTAAAATTTTGATGCACCAATAATTATTTTACATAAAAGGATGAGCATTATAAACAAATAAATGGACTCTCAATGAAAGGAAAATTGTTAGTTAATTTAAGTAGGATCACCTTAAATTAAGATAATAAATAAAGCCACAGAAAAATTACAGTCAAACCAAAACTGATTTACAAACATATAATGACCTCATCTAAATTATCTTTTTAGGGTCCGTAAACTAAACCAAGGACACTTATATTTTCCTGCGTGTGTCTGTCTGTCCGTCCGTCTGTCGCCTGCTCTCACGGTTACACCTTTCGCCCGATCACTTTGAAATTTGGCATACATGTGTATTGTGCCCAACCAAACATTTTAAAAATATAGTGACCTAAAAAAAAATTTTTCAAAACAATTAGGGTAAAAAAAGTAATTGTTTTTTATTTTATTTTATTTTTATTTTTTTTAATTTTTTTTTCTGTAACTACAATAATCTAAACATAATATAAATAAATTAGTTAACTCACTTTTGAAGTCATTAATCTGTCTCTCTGGGAGAGCGTCATAAATTAGTCATTATCTTAAATTTAAATTATTTAAAAACCACCCCACTGTAAGATACTGATTAAACCAATAAAACATTTCTTTAAAATTTAAAATTAAATAGTAAAACACCAGTCAACAATTAAATAATAACAATTCTACAATCAATAACAAGACAGTGACCAACAATTAACATTGAAATTCAAAATAAAATAAAATAAAAGACTCTAATTGCATTAAATCAAATATTGACTATATGTATAAAAGCTGTAATATTTTAGTGAGACCATTCCTCTTATAAATTACATCATTTACGCATAAATTTGAACATAAATTCACATTTTTTATATAATAATCAAGGGATTATTATTGTAATCCATTATACAATTGCCTTTAACAATACATTTAATTTAATGCAATAATATAAATAATAATGTACCAGAGATGAATTGGATTATTGAAAAAATGTCACCAGTGCTATCTAGGAGTGGTTTCCTTAACTAACTTTCCTTTATCTTTAATTTAATTATAATGCATGGGACTCTGAATTTCTTTAGTTATTTTTTAACTAAAGAAATTTAAATTGTGTGTTACTTGAATATGTGTTTGAAATTAAGTTCTTAGTTTAGGGAATTTTGATGTGGGTTACTTAAATACATATACATATACATACATAGGTACCCCATACCTACACATATATACCTACATTCACACACATACATACATCCATACAAGTATATACACACATACACATATACACATACACATATACACATAAATACACACATATATACCTATAAATCTATATGAGACTTTTGTATGAATTGTTATGAGAAATTTATAAGAGTTTATTTTTATATGAGATTTTTATTACATGCAATTATATTTATTATTATATTTATTTGATTAATCTTTGAACCTTCTGAATACTAAGCTGTAATTTGTATTTATGTTACTTGCATCTGTTTTATGATTGACAGTGATATCAGAGTTTTTATAAATATACACATCAAATGATACTAATTGTCAGCATTCATAAACCCCACTTTAGATTATGTTAGGAGTAATAACCCATTTGATAAAAAAAAATGTTTATTAATCAATATAATTATTTATATATATATTAATTAATTAATACACCCTTGTAGATCAATGGAAGAGAAGTATGATGGCTCATAGGTGTAGAAAATAAATAAAATCGTTATTTCATTTGTGAAACGTTTCGACCAATAAGGTCATCTTCGGTCTTGTTTAATTCTAAAATTCAAACAAAGATAATGTAACATTAATTCAATTTGATAATTTTTAACATTTCTTTCTAATCTCACTGAGGTTCAATTTAACTTTAGATATATAATTAATATAAAATATACTTACAAGTTTCAATTAATGTGTCATTGTATAAAATAAAATACTATCTCCATTAGAGAGGGTCTAGAATGTAATTTGTTAAAATTTAAATTTTAAAAGTTAATCAATAAATATCACCTTGCTCTAGCACACTGACATTGAACTAACATTTAAAGTTAAAATTTGTTAATAAATAAATAAACATAATAAAAATGGTAACAATTGTTAAAAATCTAAAAAATGAATAATATCACAAACCAGAAAGACACTTATGAAAACAGCTGTATATATGTAATCTTCAAAGCAATTAATCATCGAGAACATTCATCTAGTTAAACAGTAGTTCTTATATTTAATACTTAATTTATATAAATTTTAATTAGTTCCAATTGATTATTTATTGAGTAGTTAATGTTAATAAGCACATGGAAAATTTTAGTGATTAAACTCTCTCCTAGATAGAGCTAGTAGTCAACATCATGGTTTGATCATTTCATTCACTGCTTACTTTTTATATTAGGCATTAAAATATAGTTTTAATAATAAGGGTACATCATTAAAACCAACTCAGCTGGCTAATGATCGATGTCGGAGGTCCAAGTGCTAGCAAACGACGTCTACAGATGACCGCTGTCCAGTCCATACTCCTCTACGGAGCTGAAGTGTGGGCAGACGCCCTAGATAAGGATTGTCACAGGAAAAGATTAGCCCGAGTACATAGACAAATTGCACTGAGGGTCGCATCCACGAACTGCACTGTCTCCGAGCCAGCGGTAGTAGTCATAGCCGGAGTTATCCCTACTGATCTCCTGGCTAAAAAACAGAAAGCTATTTTCCTCAGGAAACCCGAGGTAGGCAAAGAAGCTGCGTCGCGGGAAGCGAAATCCCTTACAATGGAGCGGTGGCAACAGACTTGGGAAGCAGAGACAAGAGGCCGCTGTACAGCAAAGCTCATGAAGAACCTCAAGCGCTGGGTAGACCGGAGTCATGGGGTGGTCGATTATTACCTCACTCAGTTCCTCAGCGGACATGGATACTTCAGATCGTACCTTAAAAAGATGGGGAAGGTACCTCTGGCCAGCTGTCTATACTGCTCAGAGATGTTAGATAATGTGGAACACACCTTCTTTGCCTGTGACAGATGGGCTCAGCACAGAATGTCTCTAATGGCAGAAATCAGAGAATTTACCCCAGACATGGTCGTAGAAAAAAATGTTGGAAAGCATAAGTTCCTGGAACGACGTGGCGAGCTATGTCAAAAAAATCCTTAGTAAGACCGATCTGGACCAACCAAATTAACCAGATAAAAGAAGACAAGTGAGCACATAGGGGCGCAATTTATAGGGCCTTGCCTGAATTAATGTGCGAAACGGTCCCGGGCTAGGGCTCTAAGAGAAAAGGGAGGTGGTTTAGTCGGTAGTTCCATTAGATAGGGATTCCGACACTATGAACACTGCCCACGTGTACAGGTTAGTGCGTAAATGCATTCCACCTCCCTCCCAAAAAAAAAAAAAAAAAAAACCCTGTAACACATAATAGCATTGAGGACAGAGCAAACACGACTATTTCAGGAACATCATTTTCTATGCCAAATCCCTATGGCTTTTTAAGCCAGAGAGAGGAAGAAAACGGAACCACCACCAAAAATGCTAAAAGGGAGCCAAAACCTTCTCCCATTTATGAGAAAAGTGTCTCAAATGTCTCAACGTTTATCCAAAAACTACAAGAGATATTGAGTATTGAAAAATTTACTTGCAAGGCTCGAGCTAACGACGTTGCTATACAATGTGAATCAATTGAAGGCTACAGCCGGGCAGTTCGTTCCTTAAAAACCGAGAAAGTCAACCGAAAGGAGACAAAGCTTTCAGGGTAGTTATTCGTCACCACTCCACCCCTCTCGAGGTTATAAAAACTGAACTTGAAGACTTTTATAACTTTTCCTTTGTGCGCGTCAAAACGATATTTAATTCTGGAAAGCTTCATGTTTTTATCTCTTTTGATTCAAAAGTTATTGGAACCGTACAGAGTGACAGACCGACAGACAAACACAGGAACGAAACTATAAGGGTTTCTTTTTTTGGTTTTACCAACGAAACCCTAAAAAACCTTTACGTTTTTATTATTTCAATTTTAGCGATATTTCGACCCCTCCTTGGATCATTATCAAGTTTGTCATAAATTGCTTAATTACATAAACATTTCTTAATTTGCTATAATAGCTTGGAAACAGAAAATTCTTTCTCAGATATGTGTTTCCTAAAAAACATGTTTCTAATGAATATATCCTTTGAAAAAAGGAAATGAAACAACAATCATTTGTCCTTAACGTGCAATATTTATCGTTGGTATCTATTATTGTTCAGAATTAAACAATTTCAAAAACGTTTGCAGTGCATTATTAAATCAGGTGATTCTAATAACAAATCTATAAGAAAAATGTATTTTAGGTTAGTACACATCTGAGAAAGAATGTTCTGTCACCAAAATGATAAAATAAATGAATAGCAAATAGTACTAACTAATGTGATGTATTCAAGAGATTTATGACAAGCTTGATAATGATCCAAGGAGAGGTTGAAATATCGCAAAATTATACGAAAAGTTTTTTTTTTTATATAAGTACCCATCAGACTAATGAAGGAGATTCATTCTAAAACAAAAATATATTATAGAGGTTAATAGACTCACTTAAAGTTGCTATTACGCCGAATCTAGGGTGCACAGTGCCATATTGAAGGTTTTCCAATCATTCCGGTTTCTGGTCAAGACCTTTACTTGTCCCCACGTAAGCTGCTGATTGGCGTCGCTAACTTCAGTGTGAAGGCTGCGTCGCCAGGTGCCTCTAGGTCTTCCTCTTTGCCGGCATCCTTGAGGATTACAGTCGAGGGCTTGCCTACTTGAGCATCCTTGCGCAGGGTATGTCCAAGCCATCTCCATTTTCTTTCTGTCTTTGGTGGCTTCTACGTAGAAGTTCTACGTTTGTAATCCATCGGTCCGGCCACCATATTTTATATTTTTTTAGTAATAGACTTTACATAACTACTTAATTAATTTTTAATATGAGAAAGTAATTTAACTGTTTGTGAAAATACATTTGTATTTAGTTGATTCAGTTATTTTTCTTCCGAGTTTACCGAAAGTAACGGAGGTATTGAGAACGAAATTTTTTTGTCTCGCAATTTAAAAATTTCAAGACAGAAATCTTTTTCAGGCATCAGGGGACATTTTTAGTCCAATGGTCGATCGGATGGTCTGTCCAGTCTTAAAATCTACTCGTCCGATTTTATTTAAATTTAGAAGGTAGGTCATAATTACTCCATTGTTGGTCCTATATAAGTTTCAACCTTCCGAGTCCATTGGTTTCTATTCCACATGCGCAACCTTTTGTTTATTTACACCTATACCTTTAAAGGTAATAATCAGGTATTTTAGAAATTTGAATGGTTTCTTAATGTAGCCCACAGGTGGTCTTAATAATTTCAACCGTCCGCGCTTATTAAATTTTGCTTAATTAATACTTATATTGCTGTAAAAGATCAAAACAATTATAATAGATTTATAAAAAAGGGGGGGATTAAATAAAATAGACTATAATCAGTTGTAAAA
This sequence comes from Gerris lacustris, assembly GCA_951217055.1. Lineage (NCBI taxonomy): Eukaryota > Metazoa > Arthropoda > Insecta > Hemiptera > Gerridae > Gerris > Gerris lacustris. Next base: position 9,530,394 of record OX578285.1, read on the forward strand.
CCATAGGGCGCGAGGAAGCTATGTGCCACACAAATTGGCAGATTATATTAGTTTCATCGGTGAAGACCCACAATCCTATAATGTCAGAGAAATTGACTCGTCGAGGATAGGAATACTCTTCAATATTTTGTTAAAACAAATTAATCTACTCACAATCTCCCAAAATCCCCTCATTATTTTTATTTTATTTATTAATTTTTTTGAAGTTCACTACAAAAAAGGAAACATTATAGTGGAGTTATGGTAGTTTTCTGTGAGTACGTCACATCACATTATCACTTATCACCCTAACTGCATATGTTATGATAACATGGAGCATAATCATAATACTTGTGTGGTCACACCTGTTCATCTTTCGATATTACCAAATTATTTTTCTTCAATTTTTTCGAAGGAAAATTGTCAAGATAAAAAAATAAGAAAGGAATTATTATTGTAAAATTAATAATATAGGATTTATTATTATTGCCATTTTTAATTATAAAAAAAAAAACATCATAAAATGGAACTAATGAATAAACTAAACTGAATTATCATAAAATTAAATAAAAAAATAATATTAATCATTAAAAGTTTTCCAACGATATATATAACAAAATGTGAATCTTTGATAACTTTTTCTAGATTTGCAATCACTGAGTTTTTAATAACACTTAGCATGATGTATCCCTTAAAAATATCCAAATAAATACCAAGTTTAATTTTGTTTTACCGTTTAATAGTTATAATAATGGTCCGAAAAACTTGACGTGAACACATTTTCTATACACTTATTAAAACTGAATTTAAATAATATCTAATTTGTCCAGTCAAAGAATCTCAGTTTTGGGCTAAAATTACAGCAGAAAATTGTGGGATTTGGCATAGTTAATTATTGATTCTCTAAAATTATTATATTAAAAGTCCTGAGAAGAAGCTATGAATGTTATCTTGAAAAATAGGTTCCATTTTTCGAAAATACAGTAATTGTTATTTATGTAACTAGGCAGCAAAATGGAATTTTACTGACGAGTGATAAGATTATCCTCCGAGCCGAAGGCGAGGACAGGCTATGATAATTAACTGCCGAGGCAGGAAATTTGCCGAGGCAGGCAATGAATAAACGAGGCAGAAATGTTTCCTTTGCTGCCTTGTTGCATACAATATTTTATCTACGGGCGGCAGAAAAATTAAACTGCTAACATACCATCTTTATTAATATAACATAGTTAATTACTATGTTATATTAATAAAATAATAACATACGTATTAACTAAATGTAATGTTCATAAAGAAATCTAATAAGGTTTGGAATATTAACAATAAGTGAATAACAAACTGAATCTATAACAACAAAATACAAAACACACGTTCATCACACACAAAACTTCTAAATTAATAATGCACGCAATATAAAATATTTATTTATATTTTTACTAAACAAATTAATAAAAGTATTAAAGATATCTTCTATTGCTTACAATAAAAAAGTAGCTAGGATAAATCAAGAAAAATAGCTAGTCTAATCTAGAATGACTTTAATAATAATAATAATATGAATGTTGGATGTTTACATGAAGCTGCAGTGTGGCCAGTGACTCCGCTATTTTTTTAATTAAAGATCTACTATTCATTAAACTTATTTAACAGAATTAACAAATATAAACAAATTATTTTATTATTAAAACGTTTATTTATTATTAAATATTACTTATTGAACTATAATAATATATAATGTTATAAGATAGAGGTAATAGTATAAACTGTTCTTGCCAAAATAAGAGGTTATGACACGCAGTGGTAAACACTGTGTGACTATTTTCCTGACTGTTTTAACTACTTTCCTGCCTGTTTTTAATATTTTAATGACAAATCAGCGAAATAGTACTTTCCAGCCTAAAATCAGTTAAGTAATGTTTAATTTTGCTGCCGTGAGTAGATAAAACCTATTGTACGCTTAAAGTACGTACACGCGCATTATGAATGAAAAATATACTAGGCATCGCGTGGCTCTATCATTGAAGCGAGCGTATTGCAATAAAATACTGAATGTTGAAATTTGTTAATCATGATAAATGTCATAGTTGAAGATAAATGGAAGAGGGTAGTGAGAGGTAGAGTGGGGGTACTCGGTACAAAGCTTTACTTCCTGAATCTACACACAACACGACTATAAGAATCTTAACCACTCGTAATCACTTCATTACTCAAATACTACTGCTTGTATCAAGTTGAAATTTTACATACTTGTTTAAATTGTACTTTAGACGATGTAAATGAAGTTTTATTAAAATCGTTACTTTAGAACGTAAGATATCGGTAAAAAGGTTGTTTTCTCTATTTTAAACGTTTAGGTCCGCTTTATTAGTTTTAGCGATCTTCATTAATTCATAGCGGTGTCGTTGTTGGTTTTACTAAAAAATGTTATTTGAAAAAAATGTTTGTCTCATCGAATAGGTGATGATAGAATTTTTACCAGTCCTGAAATTCCAATTTTAAATTTGAAGCTCACGTTTACGCGAGCATTGCGCGCGAACTCTTGGACGGATCACGCTGTCCAACGAACTTAGCCTGAGTATTAGTAAAAGAAAGATTTATACCAAATTTCAACTAAATCGGTCAACTTTTACTCAAATTATCGCCACACGCGTAAACGTTAGATAGTGTACACGATGAATTTTTATTTCGGACCCATAACATCCGAAATAAAAATACATCGTGTTCACTGTGATGGATTAAATTGTAACTGTTCAAACAGGATTCATAGGGTCAATTCTATCAGGTATCTCGGCGTGCAATTTGTTCAATTTCTTAGATGGAAAGAAAATTCAAAAATTTTAGTAAAACGGCTGAACAAGTTAATATATATATATTATATATTTGCACGATTGCGCAGAATACTAGATATATAGACTAGAGGTGGTTAGAGGTGGTTAGAGGTGGTTGCGTGTGGTGGTTAGAGGTGTGTATTGCGCGCTTGCCCAGTCGATCTTAACGTACGGATTACTTATTTTAATCTTGGGGTGGCGCCTATCAGGCCAACCTTAACTCTGTTGTTGTTGCCCAAAATAATATTTTAAGAGCAATTCTTGGAAAACGAAGAGATGAATCGGCAAGTGTCCTATACACGGAGCTGGCCCTATTAAGTCTCGCGGATCTCTACAAGCTGAGAGTGCTGGACAGAGTGCATAAGGTACGTGACCAGCTTCAGTTGGTAGATCATGGGCATGAGACAAGGGGAGAGAGAGCGGGCACCTTGGTTGTGCCTAGAAGAAACACCACGCTAGGGATGGCACACTGGTCATATTCCGGCCCAAAAAACTATAATGAGTTGCCTCCCCAGGTACTTGGAGCACCAACCATACCCGCATTTGAGAGAAATACTTATTGTAAATAAATAAATTTATTATTATTAGTTTCATTTTGCTTTTTTTTAAAAATTCAAAATGGTGACTTTTTATAATAATAATAATTATTATTCTACTCTTTTTAAAGAAAAAAAAAAACAAGAATAAAAATAAAAAATCACAGGGAAGTACTTGCGTCCAAGAACTTTTTAGGATTTTGTAGATGATTAAGCATGCCCGTTATGTAATTATGATTTTTTGCTTCGATCTCAAGAGTCTCGGGTTCGATCCCCCGAGGGGTCAAAATGATTTTCATCGCTAATAACGACTAGATACTTTTTTTTTCAGAACATTTCCATCGCTCCACCATAAGGTATAACCATGAATTATTTCGAAATTTTAGGACCACCCGTTATATAGTGGTTGGGGGGGGTATATTTTGACTTATAAAACAAATAAAGAATGAAATATTTAAAAAAGCAAATATATATTTGAATCCTACTCTTCAGTAGCTTTAATTTGATACCCAACTCAACATTTTAAAAAAATAACATTTTTGGCGCACTTCAAATTTTCGCGACCAAAATTGGCAATTTTTTAAAATTTGGGATGAACTCCCAGAATTTTCATAGCCCCATAATAAGGCATTAGCATGAATTTTTTTCAAAATTTTAGGATCATCTATTATATAGTGGTTGGGGGGGGGGGGGGGGATTTTTTTTCGGTATATTTTGATTTTTTTACCCAATAAGGAATGCAAAATTTAAAAAAGCATATATATATTGGTGTCCCACTTTTCATCAGCTTTCATTTGATACCCCCTCAAAAATTAAAAAAATATTAATTTTTGAGTTTACAACATTTTTGCGAATTGCGCATGCGCACATTTAATTTTGAACTCCTGTATATTTTTCCTGTGGTTGGGTCAAAAAGTTGCACCATTGTTTCAAATTTCAGCTCTTAAGCTTTAACGGTTCGGGCCTTATGAACCAAAGAGCGACGGACAGACGGACACATCACCCTCGGCATAAGGGTTTTGAGAAGAATCTACAAAACCCTAAAAATAAAAATAAAAATTATTATATTATACGTATATATATATATATATATATATATATATATATATATATATATATATATATATATATATATATATATATATATATATATATATATATAGTAAATTAGAAATAGTTCCTTGTAGCATTATATTCTGCAGTGGTTGGGTCCATTAAGGAAATAAAAAGCTCACTTTTGCAATATTTCGATCCCTCCTTGGGTCATTCTCAAGCTGGAATCAAAATTTATTTAGATGTTAGATTTTACAATTAAAAATATTCTCTGGACAAGACATTAACAAATTCTTAAAGATAATGAATACTACTACTTTTAACATATAAAAAGGTTTTAGTTTTACTAACCTGATTGACTAGAAGTTATCCTACATTATATTAGTTATTTTTTGAATAATATTAATTGAATCTTTGCGATTCTCGTCACTTCTTCCTAAAATAATAACAATTTATTTGTATTGGTCACATGTTATGTAGGTTATTGACAATATTAATCTCGAGATAATGAATAGTATGTACTTACTGAAGTCAGGTAACAGTAATTTCACTTATGATATAATATGCACTTTTTAATGAGCTAACTTCTAAAATATATTTTAAAAACACTTAAAATTGCCCTCCTTCTGCTATCATTACAACAATTCATTATACTTAAAATTTGATCATGTGACAGATTCAGATTAGTTAAGGTAGTTTATGTTTAAATGGTTTAGTAGTTGTACAAAATAATTGTAATAAGTTAAGTTAAAAATTCATTTGTGAGTGGGGCTAAAATGTATGAAATAATTATGGCAAATCGTTAGTCCCATTCAATTAAATATATTTTAGGTAATATTAGGGAAATATGACTAGAGTGTGTGAGTTTAGTAGTGGTTAGGGTTAGATTAATAGTATGATCCTACTTGCAGTAGAGTAAGCAACAGTTAATTTCTAATAACAAAGTTAACAATAACAATTTACAACTAAATAAATGAATAAATAAATAAATAATGCTTATATGAGGATAATTATAAACAAAATGTTTATGATGACCATCAACTAATTGATTTATAAATAACAGAATTAAAATTGAAAATGGTTCACTGCAGTTATTTGACCTGATGAAGTATTCCGGCATAATGTTTATTTAATTCACGGCAGTCTTTCTTGAAATTTATGTTGTTGTCCTTTTTCGATATATGCAAGCCTTCTAGCAGAAGTATTTTTTTATCGTTCGTTTCAGCTGTTAATATTTTTGTGTCTGAAAATTTAAAATGGTGATTCAATTGCTTGTTATGAACTGCCAGTGCCGTTTTGTCATCTTTGGCTCTCACATTGTATTCGTGCTGTTTTAGTCGATTACCCCATGTTTGTCTGGTTTCACCAATGTACACTCCTGGACAATCTTGACATGGCACCTCATACACTACTCCCATTTTGTCCTCTGTCTTAAGCTTATCTTTTAATTTTGTGTAATGTTTGTCTTCTATTTTGTTGATAGGTTTAAAACCAAAACTTAGTTGACAGTCAAATTTGTGGTAGAGTTTTGAAATTTCTTCCGAAAGACCTTTTACATAGCATAAACTTGAAAACTTCTTCACTGAGTTTCCATTTTGTTGGATAGGTGTTTTATTTTGGTTTTGGCCCTGGTACCAGAGTTTTTTAATTAGGTTTTTCGGGTAGAAATTTTTAATCAACTTTTGAAATACCTGGGTTTTTATTTGTTTAAGGTATTTTGGATCTGTTAATGCAATAGCTCTAGATATTAAGTTTCTGGCTGTATTTTTTATTTGAGTGAAAGAGTGATTTGATGCAAAGTTTAGAAACCTATCTCCTTGTTCTTTTTTATATAGCCACATGGTTTTAAGTGACTTGCCTGCTCTCTCCACCTTTACATCAAGAAAATTTAATTTATTTTTTTGCTCATATTTTTATTTCCTTAATGGACCCAACCGCTGCAGTATGTATATATATATATATATATATATATATATATATATATATATATATATATATATATATATATATATATATATAAATATACACTCGTTTATCTCAATAATTTTCCTTTGCCAAAATTGAAGAAAAATATTTATTCACAATAGAAGATAGAAAAAAATGATAGTCGAAATAGGTATTGACGCAAAACCATTCCTACACCTTTACCATTCCTCAAAAGGCGACCGTCGCGTGATCTCTGGGCCTTGTGCGGAACTAAATTTCAATAGAATGATTAGTGTAAACCCGCAGATATAATTTCTTGATTTGTAAAACAGATTGAATGTAATTATTGAAGGAATAAAAAGAAGGTTAAATAAATTGTATAAAATAAAGATCTTCTGGGTAATAATTTAGTAGTCGAGAGCGATTAGATAAGGGAGTAGCACGATGTTTACTGATCAAAAGGCTAGAGCAAGATGATAAGATTTAGAAATTTCCTTTTATGACAAGAACAAAGTTAGTGAAAGGGTTTGAAAATTATGATTTATGATGGCGGTCATATATATATTTATAACCAAGTTTTGTCACTAACATAATAATTATCACTTCTTTCACACATGTTTCAGCTCAGCGTTAAATATTCTCGCTTAGCAAAAGAATTGTAATGTTTCTTTACGAGTTAATAAATCTATTAAATTAAAATAATACATTAATAATATAATCTGTAACAAAGCAAGGGAATCCGGTTACTATGTATATTAATTTAAATAACCTTAATCGGGAGGCAATAAGGATATTTCGCTATAGTGAAGACAACCATAAAAAAATTATTATGAAGCTGAAATTGAAGGATGGAGAAGGCCGTTGCGATTTTAGTGCTCATTACTGCGTCTATACTTCGACTACATAAAAACTTTTCATAAAAGTCCACCAATTTCCAGTAGTCCCTTCAGTAAAAGAATAACGTGCGCCCTAAAAATATTATACTTGTGTTCCATCATTTTGCGGAAAATGGTATAAAAGAGAATGAGAAAATAGTTACGAGCTGGTTTTAAAGTTTGCGAAAACCAAGAGCTTACAAGATTGTTTTTCTTTGAAAGACTAAACAAGCAATGTTAATACATTGAGTAGTCAATTTTTTAACTCTTTTTCTCGGCGGAAAATTCATCGAATTGATTAAAAAATAATTTGTTGCGGCCCCTTGTATTATTTATATTTACGTTACGACATTTTAATTTGTAATGTCACCACACTTTTTCTGAGAATGAGTTTCAGTATCATCAGACTTGTATCACCAGTAATGTCACCAGGCTTGTCCTAAAAATGGCTTTCTGTATCACGTTCTTTTTTGTTACCAACAGAGCTAGCGTGATATTAATGGATTTCAGACACTAAAGCAGTTCTTTTACCACCAAACAACACTACACCTAGATAATCAGCACAGTACATGATTGGATGAGGAATAAAGCGCTATTAGCTTAGAACATAATATTATCTTCCATCCTTACCAACTGGCGACAGGTGACTCATAATTCATAACATGATTAATGATACCTCATTATAGTGCTCCAACCACACAGTATTCAAACTCTTTTATGGCTAGATAAGATATTAACAAACTTTATTTCAGATGAAATAAGTAGATAAGTCTTAAAATAACAGAAATGCTTAGCGGATCAAGAAACTTTATCGAAAAATTGTTTGAATATTTTTGAGGGACTGATAAAACGATGAAACCACTATTAATTTGATTTACTGTAGTGTCATCTAGTGGTTACGTTGTAAGACATTAGATGTAATATATCATTTATTTGAAAAAGAGTTTCAATTAAGACTAAAACTTTAATAAACATATTTCAGGGGATCTCTAAGGGCCACAATACACGTTAACCTGGAGCTACTTTTTACAGTGCGGCAAGAAAAATAAGTAATTTTAATTTGAGACACTCACTCAAATACTGAAGCAACAATTACACGGAACAAACCGAACGGAATGGATACTTCCGAGTGTTCGTTCTCCTTTGACATCAAGTTGTTTAATTTTTATAGAACAAAGGCCAAAACATTAGTACCGTAGTGTCAAAGAGTGCACTGACAAGATTGATAAAAAACAACAACGTTGGACATGAAATTGTTCGAAAATTATCCTGCTATGTTATGTCATCTCTATTTAATTATACATCAAATGGTTAAAAATCCATTCTTATTAAATTTCGTGTTTTTGTACGTCACAGTATGCTAAAGAACCTATCATCTCTAAGAATATTAGCGGCACTCAATACCGTTTTTTTGGGTAGAGAATGGTAAAAAACAGGTGCTGCGGCTTCTTCAAACTCTTTTTTCCACTAAAAATATCTTTGAGGTGGATTGGTGTATTGGCCCGACTCAATGCGCATAGAGATTAGCGTACTTGCAACATTGGCCTAAAACTAATCTTTATATCTGATGATTCTTACAATCCTAAAAAAAAAAAAAAAAAAAAAAAAAAAAACAATAGCCATGTTTGACATCGAGTGGATATGACAAATGGCATTCACCCTTCGTGAAGACCTTAACTTTTGGCCTCAACCCTCCAAGGAATGGAAATTAATGTCTTCTATGGTTTTAAAATAGTTAGTTCATATTAATGACACCAATATTTTGCTTAAGGCAAAATGTTCTCTATTTCAATATAAAACGTTAAATATTAAAAGAAATAAACTCAACAGAGAAGTGATAGGAGGGCAGTTAGTCCATCTTAAATGGAGGGTCAATACCAAAGCATGGTGTTAAAACCTTGTAGACGACCTTACCGTCAAGTGCTATATTTTTGGCTCACATCCGACGCAGCCATTGGTATCCGGCAAAAGAGGTTCTCGGAAAGCTTTATGTGTATGCCCGGTGAGAGACCGATATAGAGGTACTATATGCCTGAGAGCCCTCTCAAGATAAGGCTCCAAGCCGAGGGCGTGGTCGCCTCGTGTAGGCTTTAACCGCCCTTACTCTCAGCCACGACGACTACTAATAAACCTGGCTCTTTTTCTCCGTTCTCTATATTTTTCTTTTTCTTCCTTCAATTTCGTTGAAGGGAGAATGTATCTACGTTCTATGTTGTTTACAACTAGCTACTTGCTGTTAAGGTATCATAGATATGAGCATAAAGGAAGTGGAAATAATAATTAGATAAATTGAAGTATCATCATGAGTAAAAATGGTCTAGAAATTAAAGGCACTATTTTATATTATATGGTAAGATGCACAGAAATTGGCCCGTGCACGGTAGTTGGCTCCTACAATTTTTTTTCATTATATTAAGAATCTCAGTAAACATATAAATCGATTTTTAATGTTATCGATTCTTCATGTACTCAGCAATATTAGTTCATGATTTCGCCACTATAAAATGCTTTATCTGTGTGTGAGGTTCGAATACTGTTATTGTCATAAAGACCGTGAAATGTTGAGGTGCATATCAAAACGGTAAGGACACACTTTACTAAATCAACCAAAAAAAAACTTTAATTTTTATGTTTTTCTCTGAAATTATTGCATTTACTGTTATTTCATAATATTTTTTAAATCAGTTTAACAAAACAAATTTTGAAATTTTATTTTTATTTTTGGGGGGCCAACTACTGTAACAAATAATATACATTAAAATGCTAATTTGATAACAAGTAGTATATATTTTAGTTTCCAAATAAAATCTTTAAATGGTCTTTTGGACTTGTATAATTAGAAACTTTTAAGTTTCCATCACTTTATTTCATGCAATATTTCAACCCCTCCTTGGGCCATTATCAAGCTTTTCTTAATTCCTAGCATTTCTCAAAAATATATTTTTTCTATACACATTCTCTAAAACCATTATATAAAATGTGTGCTACATTCTTCGCTCAAAATATCAATTGAGGGTAATTCATTACTACTACAGTATTATTTATTTAATCTATCAGTAGTTGCCATACTTTCTTGGCCCTGTAAATATCTATAGTATTTTACCTGGCCAAAATAATAATTCAATGATTGACATGACAAGCACTGCATTGGTTGGCTCTACCAAGGTATCCTTTCTGAATCAATTCCTTGTTTTCAGTAAAATGTCAAATTTTGAGGAAGACGTAGAGGGGAGAATGGCATTAGCGGTTGAGGCAGTGAAAAATGGAATATCTAAGAGAAATGCAGCGAAACAATTTAAAGTAGTACGTTCTAATCTACAGTATAGGAATTCAGAAACCTGGAAAAAAACCTCCATGTGTGTTGACCCAAGAAGAGGAGCTTGCTGAAGAGAAGTGTATAATACAATCATCGAAAAAAGGATTTCTAAAACGTCACATGGTGGATCAAAGAGTTGGCAAAACTCCATAAATAAGGTCGGAGTGCTTTCGAGCCATTCAGGAATAAAGAACAAGGATAATTATGGGACAGCTTTAGGGAGGCCAAAAGGAATTTTAAAAAAGAAATAAGGAACCGCAGGAGAGCCGGCTAGAGAGACTTTTGCAAGGGAATTTAGTCCTTTCCAGAAGCAACCACGCTGGATCTTGAGCAGTGAATGAAGCGGCTACGTGACACATGGACTCTCAGCGCAGAGAAACTACTGGAATATCTCCTGCATATCCATTTTCCAGAAGAAGGAATAGGGGTCTGTAAATAACTTCGAAATGGTCCCAGTAAAAGCTGTTAATTGGGACATTTCTACCCGCCAGGTAACCAGAGAGCCCATCAAATGGGCCGTCAATAAATTCAACCCATTTCAGGCACCTGGACAAGATGAGAAAATTCAAGCCCTTCCACAGAGGCGAATGGATCATCTAATACCTAGTATAGGCTATTGTCAAGGGTAGTTTGGCTATAGGCGTGGTTCCGGAGGTATTGAATGCAGCTAGAGTGGTCTTTATCCCGAAATCAGGGAAAAAGGACTACACGTAAGCCAAATCCTTTCGACCCAGAAGCCTTACGTCATCCATGCTAAAAACTCTTGAGAGGATAGTAGACAAGTACATTATTGTGGAGTACATTATAGAAGGAGCTTTTGATGGGGCAAAATCAGTGAACATTAAAAAGGGACTCACAGAAAGTAACTCTCCTCAAGCCATAGTCGAATAAATAATGTCCTCCCTAAAAGGGAGGAGAGTCAACGCATCGGTGACAGGAAGCTGATCCCAAGACAGCTGCTTTTCCCCTCACCTACCACCTGGGAATAGATGATAGGTAATCTATCACCTATCATATGCTAATAGTTTATCACCTGGTGATAGACGGACTTCTGAGGAGAATGTCAGAGGGGGATTTCTATTATTAGGCTTATGAAGACGACGAACTAGTTTTGGTAAGAGGCAAGTTCCTGAATTTAAGGTGATAAACTCTATGGTGTGGCAAATACCTCAGTTTACCATGTACTATCTCATCGTGATAAGCTTCCTTTTATATCTTCCACAAATTTCACGTAATCCGCTTTATACGTATTATCCAATAATTTTAATCATATAATCATCATGGAAACTGGATTTCAAAATCCCAATAGCTACTCGTGTGCTTATTCAGAGAAAAACACACGGCGCTAAAGGCCGCCGTGTAATGTCGAAAAAAGCAACCTCGGACGATGAAAAAATCAAAATATTTATGACAGATATATTTTTTTTTTTCTGTCAATCTAAGCACAATTTAGAAAATTGCTCAAAATTCGAAACCAAAACTGGGATTAAAAAAAAAAAAAACGAATTGAAAAAAACAAAAAAAAAAAGAAGAAAAAAAAAAGTTTTTCCTGCCTGAAGCCTTTCCACATTGCTAAAGGTTGTAAAAATAGATTACAATGTAAAATTACTGGATGCAGTAAACGTCACCCGACGTGTTTACATTGACCCAATTTATATACGGTAAATAAAAAGAAAGAAACAGATCGCATAGAACAAGCATCAGCTAAAATAGTAAATTCTGACACCCTTTTAAATCCATAGGGTACTACATCATTTATTGTCCCAGTTCAGGTATATCATATAAGTAACCCGGAATTGAAAATAATTACGTATGCCGCCTTAGATGAAGGCAGTGACGCATGCTTTATTACTGACAGTTTGAAATCAAATCTTAAAGTAAATGGTCACAGCACCAAATTAGATTTACGAACTGTTCACCAAATTAGTTCAATTACGACTAGTAGAGTATCAGGCTTAGTAGAGACTAGTCTCGACAGTGCGTCAGCAGTCGAGTTACCGAGAGGTAATACCGTTATAGAGAGGTGATTCCAGCTTCACTAAATGAAGTACCTACTCCTTCAATCGCTGAGTTGCACCCTCATCTAAAAGCTATTAAGAACCAGCTTTGTCCTTTAATGGAAGATGTAGAGATAAGAATGTAAATTGGAAATAAAGCGCTATGTCCGCTTGAGGTAGCCAGCGGACAGGGCAATGAGGCTTATGGTGTAAGGTCAAAGTTAGGATGGGGGATAATAGGACCATTGTTATCAGGGGTAAACTCAGTCTGTAATAGTCATAGTGTTAATCATATTCCAATCAAAGAAATTTTAAATATGTTTGCCGAATCCGAAAGGGGAGATAATACTTACTAGCTGGGGCTTTCGGTAAGTAATACATTTTTTATTAAAAAGATTGAAAATGGACTTAAGCATAGATCAGATCACCACTATCAGAAGCATTTACCATTTAAGGCTGATGACCCAACTCTACCTAGCAATAGGAAATTAGTAAAATGTAGACTTTTACCATTAAAACCATTAAACTTATTGGATAATACGTATAAAGCGGATTACGTGAAATTTGTGGAAGATATAAAAGGTCACGTGGAAGAAGCTTGTCAGGATAACATAGTACATGGTAATCTGAGGTATTTGCCACACCATAGGGTTTATCACCTTAAGAAGAAGATCAGGGTAGTCTTCGCCGAATGCGAATGCACAGTAAATAGTCGATCTCTGTGTGTGGACAATATGAATGATCCCTTTTTTCCAGAACCCGTGTCACCTAATAGCCTTTTAACAGGTAAAGCTAACTCGCCCTTACCGGCTCCAGGAAAATTTACAAAGGACTGCCTCTATTGAAGAAAGAGATGGATACACATTCCACCCCTAGCTTCGAGCTTTGGGCACAATGGAGAAAAAAGTATCACCTTAATCTACAACGAAGATCAAAATGGGAACATACGAAGCGAAGCATGAATGCAGGTGCCATCGTAAGAGTACAAGATGAACTTGCACCACGAAACACATGGACTTTGGCAAGAATCAGAAAACGGTATCCCGGTGATGATGGATTAATTCGAAAGGTTCAGATTGTACACACTGAAAAGGAAACCCTGGATAGGTCTACTAATAAACTTGTGCTGTTTCAAGCCAAAACTCCATCCGGAAGTAGACAGTAAAATTTTGGATTTTTTTGTTAAAGTAAGGACATATATTACTAGGATTAAGTATTTAAACAAGAAGTTTTTCCTTGAAAAATGCGAGAAATTAATACCGGTTAAAAAAAATTAACATACAGGGTGTCCCAACTTAAGTCTGCCAAAAAGAAGGGGCATATAGGGGACCCTAAAAGGAGTCAAGAATGTTATATTAACCTATGTCCTTTCGGGCTTCGTTTTCCAACTGGCGCCATTTTCAAAAATTTTGGGCTAAGCTTATTTTTTTACACTTAAACAAGTGTATCTCAAGAACAAAGCGGGATAGCTCATCATTTTAGGTATCGTTGAAAACCTAAAAACATTTGCTAAAGGAAATGTTATTATCAATTTTCATTTATTTTTATTCCTTCAAGTTCAAATTTAGCTAAAAATGTCTTTTTTTTAAAAAATCAAAAAATAAAGAAATTTTTGACGGCCCATAGTGCTTAAACTAGTTACATCTTGAATTGTCCAGGCAATGGAAAAACTTCTTTATTTAATAACCTTTTCATGGATACCCATATCATTGTATGTTAAAAAGGAAATTTTTTACGTTACAGGCCCATTTATTGAAAAAAAAACTAGTGTAAACATGAGAAAAAATTACTTTTTATTTAATATCTCCTCTTTTGAACGGTATAATCATTTGAATCGACTTAATCATAATCACTTTCAAAGTAAATGTGTGATGAAATAACTATTGTTTACTATTTCTAGTAGCCTGGAGTATGACCAATAACAGGGGGGGGGGGGGGGGGGGCGCCTGTCCCTCTTGTAAATAAGTATACAAAATTAAAAATTTTTAATTTTGTTTCCCCACAGAATATTCAATGGGGACGAAACCAGTTTTGCTTTAAATTTAAAAAATAAAATGGTCTTGGCGAAAATGGGCCAAGACAATATATTTGCCGTAGACGTTGCCCTGAACAAACAGGCATTAACTGTATAATTCCTTTTTTTTCTGCTGCAGCAGATATGGTTCTTCTTATGATACTTTAGTCATATTCTAGTATACCAAATCCAGCATTGAGATCAATTCCAGGCCACTGGGGTGTGACTGAGGGTGGATGAAAGCAGAGACTGTTTTTAATATATTGGGAATGTATTTATATCCTTTTTGAATAAAACAAACCCTTCCGGTGCTGCTATTTGTGGATGGCCATAAGAGCCACTTAATCCACCAGGAAAGCCAACTGGGCTCCGAAAGTGGAATTGTGTTGGCAGCCTTGTACCCCAGAGAATTATGCAGCCTAAAGATGTGGCCGCTTTTTACCCCCCTTACTGCAGGGTGGAGAAAAGCGATTCTCCAGTGGCGCTAGGAAAACCCTAACGAGTCTTTAAAATAACCATGTTGCTCCTCTCCTGGATTCTGCTTTATAGCAAACAACATTTACCTTAGAAAATGGCGTTAGGATTTGTGAGCTATATCCTTGGAACCCTGATGCTTTGGTTTATTTCAGGTGCTTGAGGAAAAAAGAAGTCAGACGAGAAGATACGCAGTCAGACGAGCTTAAACAACCTCGAATAATGAGGCAAGAGAAAATGATCCTATCATGGACAAAGATAAATTTAAAGCAATTGTAGACGAGCTCATGTTTACAAAACTATCAAATCTGGATTTATTCGAGAAATCTTCAGAGAGCGAAAAATTCTTAAAGATAGATCTTTATCCGTTTTTCCTCCCCAGAGAAGGGCCATCAAAGTGTCTAAGTTGAAGTCACTATTTAAATACCATTGAGTGATGAGAATCAAGATTTTCCTAAGAATAACTTTATGAGTTATTTAATCAATAACCACTCTATAGCTACACCACTCATCTTCAATGATCAAGGAAATCACATAATTTAACTATACGAAGCTCAGGATATTGGAGGGTCAGAAAAGAAATCTGACCAGAATAATGATCTGGCTAATGATCAAGAAGAGCAGAACGCTAATGAGAACCCGGAAGAATAGAATGTTTATGATGATTGTCAGAATAATAATATGCTCACTCCCAAATATGCAGGTAGAAAAATACTGAAAATTGAAGGTAAAAGCTCTTTCCTAGAGCCGATCACCCCTAAAAAGAAAGGTAGAATTCTGCCTAGACGAAATATGCCATTTGTGGTAAGATCAGCAAAATGGTGAGCATTATTTTAAGAAAACATTTGAAGATGACATAATTCGAAAAGAAAATGAGAAAATTAAAAAAAAAGTTCAATTAAACATTGGAAAAAAACATGTGGGTGAGGGGGAGTATAAATCAGGGGGGTATAAATCAAAAGTAATCACTACAATGCGGATAGTGTGAAAAATATTTTCACAATGAATGATTTGATAAAATCACTACTTTTAAGAGCCACATTAAGTCTTCTTTTGCTTAGACTGCCATCTTGGAGACTGAAATTTTTAACAAATTACTTAGTTATCCACCTACCAACGTATTATTTAATTTTGTTGAACATTTTTGTTACTCTTTAAATATTTGTAGAATATATAAAATTAATATGTAATCATAAAATAATTATATTTGTTAATTTATTTATTTATTTACTTTGTTATAAATATTGTGTTATATATTTTTTACTAGATGTTTTAAACCGATGAAAGGTGCGAGGGGAGGGGGATGCCCTTTCTGCTAAGATATTAAGTGCTATACTGGAAGAGGCCTTTTTTGACATTAGACTGGCAAGAATATGGTGTTAACATTAACGGAGTGATAAAATGAGTAAAGTAATATTTATGTATTTGAAAGAAATTAATTTATGGATATTTATAACCTCTTGATGTTGATACTTTTGCTTTCGTTTATATTATTTAATTAGCTTGTTTTGTTGCCGAACACAAAGACCTACTAACAGCCTACCACGGCTGAAAAAATGCTAATAACCTTACAATTCGCATATTATGTATGCTGTAGTATTTTAATAAATGGTATATTATTATATTATTATTGCCTAGATATTCTTTTAACCTCATCTATATTAACTTCATTCTCACCTGTCCATAGAGTCTAAGATTTATAAAACAAAGTGAAAACAAATAAACAAATAAAACTCTCCACTCATTTGTCAGTCTGCTGGCCCTTATAAAGGCAACAAAAAGTATTTGTAAGGTCATCGATTTGATTAGGCCAACTTACCATGGGCAGACCCTAACTGTACATTTTTATTACCAAATGTGTACGGCTTTCCTTTAGGTTAAACGTTTTGCTTTTCTGTAATTTGTTAAAATACATCTCTCACATAACCCGATGGTGCAGATGCCTGTCGCACCCATCCTGAAACAAGAGATATATTTGAAGATATATAGTAAAACAAGAGATGAATTGTGGAGGAAATTACAACCGGTTTCGGACCATTTTCCGCTGATTTCACTTACGGACGCTGCCCACCCTTCCCCTCCAGATCTCCTTTTTGTCGAGTTCAGATAATTTAATCCGAGAGCCGGCCAGAGCTGTTTTCGGTAGGGGGATAGATTTTCTTAAATTAAGTAGTTATGAGGGAGAGAGAGCGAGTGGCTACCCCTCGGGCTGAGGCGTCACGTCCGGAGAGCCAGTCTCCCTACAGCTCGTTACCCTACAAATTACTGTCGACGGGGAGGTGGGGCCAAACAACCCAGCTTCGCATAATTTGATAACTGAAATATTTTTACAATGCTTCGTCTCCGTCTCTACGGCTACTCGTCCAGGCAACATACTTCCCTTTCTTATCACCAAATTATTTCCGCAACCCTGACCGTCTTCCCGACTTGGCAACCTACCCTAACTTAACAGCATGGTTCATTAAAACGCTAATTTAACCTTACCGTCGCCTTAGGAAGGTATCGGCGTTTCTGAAGCCTATTTTTAAGTTAACAAATAATGCCACCAGGTTCATTTCCAGGTAATCTAAAGGGTGGACACAACTTCACATGCAGAATTTTATCTAATTAGTTTTTATATTTCTATAAAGATATATTTAAATAATGATGTATTTTATTAATCAGAAGTATTTTTAAATAGTTTAAGTTTAGTAATTTTAAATTATATACAAGAAACCGTTAATTAGAACATCCGGGATTATAGTCCGATGGTCCATTTATTATTCATATATTATATTTATTATTCATCCATTTGGAATAAATACAAAAAGGATTTGGTGTTGAGAAGTTTTATGATGGTGGCTGCTGGCCTTTATTGAGGGCTCGTGGTGCAGGTTTAGATCACTGACCTCCATGAAGGGAGCCAAGCACAGTCGTATATAGGGCATCTCGGGATTTCGGGACCACAAAAACGAATCCCGGGAGCAATCCAGGGATTGGTCAAATTCCAACTAGACTGATAAGTGGCCTAAAAGCATGTAGTTTTGATGTAGTATTATTTATACGTGTATAATTATCATTATAACAAAATACACAATATTTATTTAACATTTCTTTTGTTTAAAAAAATATTAATAAACATTAAACCCACTAAAGGAGCAAAAATATTTCACGTCAATGTGGTCGGGTAGGTAGGGAAGTAAACTAAGAAACAAGCTAAACAGTGGTTTAGGCAATAACTTGTATAGTTAAACTGTTGTACAAATAAATTCAATTGCATTTAAAAAAATAATCAAATCTTGTGTGTCCTCTGGGAATTGAACCTGCAACTTCCAGATCCGTAGTCCAACGCCTTACCGATTGCCTAACAGGACCTGGTTGGTGAAAAGTACCTATAAGGTGTATAAGACCATCTTACCTCTCTCTCCCTCTCTCTACGGGGTTTTTTCAATTTTTCTCTTGGGCTAATTAATTATGAAAGTAGAGAGTCCTTTGTCTTGTTGTGTTACCCCCATGTGGGGATTTTGCGTGGAATTTCTTTTGAAGGTTTTCCACTAAGCAGGGTTTTTAAAATATTTTGTAAAAGGAGAATCATAGTTTTGGCAACAAATATAATTTCTAGGGTAGAACTACAGTGTACGGTGCCCCTACTAGATATCGAAAGGCGGTAGTATCGATTGTTATGGTGACGTCATATATCGATATATCAAAGCTATGCATGATTTGCGCATTTTTACGCGGTTAATGTGAATGTGACAATCATATTTAAAGGACGATAATAATTTTTAAAATTTTCACTAACCTTATATGTTATCTTCCTCTTGTGCAGGTTCATTTTCCTCCTCGGGCGGACGGTCGCGAGACCGAGGAGGAAAAACTCTTGCCGCTGCCTCCAAAAATACTCTAGTCAGATCGACAGTATCAGAGTGAGCTCGCCTCCAGATGTATTCCGCCAAGTACGAGTCAAACTGATCGCTGACGGTCCGACACGGTATAGACCTTTTGATCGCAGACCACGTGCCCTCAATCGCGTTCATGTGTACCTCATTTTCAGGGTTTTTAAAATGAAGGGAATGGTTGACAGTGAGGTGGGTGAATCCCTCATCTGCTAGACAGTCGTAAGACTTCCAACAGTCCGAGTAAATGGTAGTACCCGGCTTGATGCAAGCCTTAATAATGTCTAACAGAGTCTCCTTATCCCTCCTTTCAACAACCCTGAAAAAGCACTTATTTGTACCCCTTTCCACACCTCCAAACACCCATTTACCTTCCACTCGTCTCCCACGGTTATACTTGCGCTTGCCAAACTTGGACTCGTCTATTTCCACAATCACACCTTCTCCACCAATCCTCTCATTCATATCCAAACACGCATCCATACACACCTCTCTAACAAAATTATGCCAATCACACACCGTACTGGGAGACACACTCAACTCAAACAGACAAATCCTGTGTTCGATCCGGTGTACGATGAAATGGGTGAGAAGCAGGATGTCTGGAATTGACATCCTGCTCTTTTCAAAGTAACTACCGGAACGAATACTTCTTTTAACATGATGGGAAGGGGCAGACTTACTCCGACACGACCACTCAAACATATCACTCACATCGGGCCGTGGTCTGAGAGACATATTCTTCCCACACTTGGGACACACATACACGCGAGAAAGTAAACCAACATCCATACAAAACTCGATCACACGCTCAGCACTCGAATGACGCAAACGAAACAAAAAATCCATATTTATCACTTCCATACCGATTAAAAAGTCAAACCCGGCAAATTAGAAGCAGCGGCGACACAAAATGAACTGTAGATAGAAAATAAGTAGAGAACTAAGGAGAGTAACTATACAGTGATAGGGCAGGCTGAGTACTAGAGCGCAACTGGTGGAATATTACGCGAGTTTAATTTAAAATAAGTTCAAAATGACGAGAGTACAAGCATCAGCGCAACTAGCGGGATTGTAACGTATTAATGGACAAGATATATCGATATATAAAGTCTCGAAAGAGGTCGATAGTGAGATTACGTGTTATCAGTAGGGGCACCGTACACTGTAGTTCAGCCATTTCTAGATTCGTCATAATATGTAATGTTAGAAGAATTTGAATCCAACCTACCCTTGGAGTGTTTCTCGGATCTAACCCTGCAGGCCCCCCACCTCTCTGGTTTCGAGAAAATATGTCCTTCCTCCTCTTAGGTCATCATCCAGGAGTTTTTAGAAAAGATCCCCTTCTAATTATTCATATGTAAGGATTTGGTAGAATGGGATCTTTTCCTCTAAGTTGACTTCTCGAATTTCTCAGACACAGTTACCGCTTCCTATTTGGTTTTGAGAAAACATGTGATAACCCTACTATTTCCTCTAATTGTAATTTCTAGTTTTATCATAAATATGTTGTACTCTTCTACAACTCAGAGTTTCGAGGAGAAAGGCAATGAAAGTTGTATAGAATACTGATAATAATTATTGATATCAGAACAAAGGGTTTTCTCGTCCTCTCGAATTCCATATACAGTCCTATGCAACTATGGAACCTAATAATAATAAAGACTAGGATTTTTTTTATTTAATAAATATTTTTATTAATATTTTACACTGGTTGTACATTGTCATGAATATATACGCTAGTTAAACAATACCAAATGAAAATCATAAGTATACTCGTACATTGTTTTTAGATTATTTAATAACAATTTTTATTGATATATTAAATTGTTGTGCGTATATATATATATATATATATATATATATATATATATATATATATATATATATATATATATATATATATATATATATATATACATATATATACGAGTTAAGTAATACCAAAAGAAAAACATGAGTTTACATTATTATTAGTTACCTATTTTTTAAAGGTAATCTTAGATCTAGGCAAGGCACGTACTTACAGGGTTTCATACAATAAATGAACTTTACCTCTATATGCCTAACTCTTTAACTATAGAATATGTACAATAGTATTATTCTATTTAAAACAAGTCGACATTTCCTACGAAACCCTGACAAGTATGTGTCGAAACTAAGTTTGAAATAAAAAAATCCGGTAATCGATAATTATGGAATTTCCGAAAGAGATATGTAAGTGTAAACCTCAAGTTCCAGACCTATGGGTTATCTTGCGACTATCATATTCATTATAAGATTATTTTTAATATTACCCCATCATCCGATTAAATATTAAATAAACACCAACACAATATGTGGATCCAAATAGTTCTATACAATTTCTAAAATAATTTGAAGAAACATAGCTAGAGATGGCAGAGGTTTTCTGTAGTGTTAGAAGTGGTCGGAGATGTTTAGAGGTGGTTGGAGGTGGTCGGCGGTGTTTAGAGGTGGATAGAAATGGTTACGAATGGTTGGAGGTGTCTAAAGGTGGTTAGAGATGGTTGGAGGTGGTTCGAGTGTACAGCCACTCTTAAGGGCGCATACAATTAATAAATTGCCTACAAGGTAGATTCTTAGTTCTGAGAAAGGTTCCACTGTTCTGTTCAAGACGAAACTTGTGGTAAACTTCACCAGTGTGAATAAATTAAAAGTGTTGGTAGGAAGTAGGTAGACAGACATAAAAGAAAAATTTAGTTATGGAAATTATCCATTCAAAAAGATTATAAAAAAAAATAAAAGAAATAGAATTCTGGTGAGTACAAAATAAAAGGTTTACAAGAAAAGCGGCTGATACTGGACGCCAGTGATGGGGCCAACTGGTGACAACTGGTGACTCAACCAATGAAAAGAATTTACTGATTTTAAACAATAAAAACTATGGTGAGACTAACACTGTACCTAACTGACCTAACTCCACGTAACAGCGAAACGGCTATCACTATCTCCGCCTCAGCTGTTTACGCTAAGTGTTAGTCTACCAAAAAAAAAAAGAAAAGAGAAATTAAAATAAAAGAAAAGGGTATATTATCCTTTTAGAGCACACTCCCTACTCTGACCTAACTCCCGGTTGTACAGATTAAACGGGTGATCTAGCTACCCCGGTACACTGGTCACGATGAGTTATTCCTCTAAATAAAAAAAGGAAATAGTCAGTAAAAAAAATTACCATAAAATTAAGTTATAATTAAGTTACCACTAGTATCCACAGGACCCACTAGTGGGTAACAAAGGTTAAGGTTCTCTGTGGCTCCGCTCAAGTTGCCTCGTGAGACCACAAGAGATTTAAACGGCAAAAATAACCCGAAGGTAATCTATATATATAAAAGTCAACGTATGTGTGTGTGTGTGTGTGTGTGTTTGTTCTTTATACAAATCTACAGTTTTAGTCCGATCTCGATGAAAATTTGCACACTTGACCTTCAAAGCAAGGAAACAATCAAGGTCTACATGAATTTTCGAAATTTCAATTTTGGTACACAGGGGTACGGGGTACAAGTAATAATACGGGGTCAAAGTAATGAATACCCTTCATTATGCATATCGTTGAAAAGCTCTTTAAGGGTACAGTAATTGTTGTTATGTACACTTTTGTCATATTTTCATTTAGGAGGGGGGTAAAGTAGAAAAATATAGCTATATCTTATTTGTTCTTTATACAAATCTACAGTTTTAGTCCGATCTCGATGAAAATTTGCACACTTGACCTTCAAAGCAAGGGGAAAATCAAGGTCTACATGAATTTTCGAAATTTCAATTTTGGTACACAGGGGTACGGGGTACAAGTAATGAATACGGGATCAAAATAATGAATACCCTTCGTGATGCATATCGTTGAAGAGCTCTTTAAGGGTACAGTAATTGTTGTTATGTATAGTTTTGTCATATTTTCATTTAGGAGGGGGGTAAAATGGAAAATATAACTATATCTATACATAGAAAGAAGAGTATCCATATAAGAGAATGTCTTTTATACAAATCTACAGTTTTATCCCAATTTGATGAATATTTACACTCTTTTTCTTCCAAACAAGGTGAAGGTCACTGCCTACATCATTTTCCGAAATTAAAATTTTGGTACACAGAGGTACGGGGTACAAATGTCAAAGTAATGGATACCCTTCATGATGCATATCGTTGAAAAGCTTTTTAAGAGTACAGTAATTGTTGTTAAGTACGTTTTTGTCATATTTTTATTTAGGAGGGGGGTAAAATGGAAATGTATATCTATATCGTCGTCTGACAAAATTCTTTATAAGCTAAACATTCTTTATTTTTTAAAAAATATTTGCGTTAATTATAAATAAATTTAACTTTTATTTTAAGCACTCTACACGGATATAATTATTACTGAATTAAGTTGGACAATAATCATACTTTGAAAAGACATCGTCTTCTGAGTAATTAAAAAAAAAAACAAAAAAACTTACCAAACAATTTGGTTTCATTATTCATCTGTCGTGAAAACAAAAAACACAAAAATATAAGTTCGTCGATCAGTTCGTCTCGAGACACGGTACAGAGCACATCGTATTGTTATTGTTGTTGTCGTTAAGGATTCATTATCTTATCTAGTTCTACTTCTTCGCAACCTCTATTCTATCGTCAAAGATAAAATCTAGTTTAATATTTTTTTATCTTATTTTTTTTTTTAATTTTATTAAACTATAAGATATAGCTTTAGATTTTAAATAAGAAAGAGAGGAATTAAGAAAGAAAATTAAAAATCAAAAATGTCAGTGTGTAGAAAGTGTAATGAGAGATGTGAATCAGAAGTAGGATTAATTTGTGCACAGTGCAAGGCAACTTATCATTTCTCTTGTCAAGGTGTGCAGGATGATAAATTCAAATTAATGAGGCAAGATACTAAGAAAAAGTGGAAGTGTTTGTTATGCAAAGATCTTGCTCCACCAATGCCTAAACTAAACGTACCTGTCAATACCTCGGAAGATTTCAGATCGCTACTAGAGGATTATAAGAAAAGTACTGAAGCGTGTATCCAAGGGATCGTAGAGCAGTTAACGTCCCCTATTATTCTCATAAATGAAAAATATGAAGAAGTTCTCAACACTATGAGGCAGCTTATACAGAGAAACAGAGAATTAGAGGAAGAAAATTTGACACTTAGAGAAGAGATAAATGATATTCAACAATATACGAGAGTGGACAATATCATCATATCTGGAATTCCAGAAACGAAAAACGAAGAAATGCCTGCCGTTCTTCATCAAGTGGCTAAAGTCTTGGATGTTAATTACCAAGACGAAGACGTAAGCATCGCCCATAGACTGCCGTCTTACAGAGAGGATGCCCCGAAACCCATAGTGGTTAAATTTGTTAGGCGATGGCAAAAAGAACAATGGATTAAAGCCTATAAAATATCTTGTAATGAAGAAAGAAAAAATGGAACCCCAGACAAACCGTCAAAACCAGGTATAGATGTCAAAAAAATATGTTCAAATTTCAAAGAGGGAAGAATGTTTCTATCGGAAGATTTGACTCAACACAATAAGGAACTACTGTCAAGAGCAAGAGCAGCAGCCAAAGAGAAACAGTATCAATATGTTTGGTTCCGTAATAATAAAATATTGGTTAGAAAAGCAGAAGGAACCAAAGTCATTCATGTAAAAAAATTAACAGATGTAAGCAAACTATAGGATAACCGGTCTCTGTATCTTATCAATATGAGTATATTAGGGTTATGTCTAGTCTTAAATAATATGTATAATAATTTGGATGAGGAGGTTCCAGTTTGGTTATTTAAAGTCTGTATTGTTATAGGTTTGTTTTTTTGTAGGTGTTGTAATACCGTAGTGAAAATTAATGTAATGGTCCTTGAAATTATAATAGTAAATATGCACTGTAAGCACACGGTGAATTCAAAAAAGATAAAGTTATATATAAATAAGAGTATTAGTATTAGGTTCTTAATATTTCCAAAATGAGTTCAGCTTATTTGGATAGTTTAGATTCCTCACTGAATATCACTAAAGCCGCTATAATAAATAATTATAATTTAAATTTATTAAATAAAAATGGCACGACATTGTTTCACACTAATATCACATCGATAAATAGAAACTATGATGCTTTACTATTACTTCTAAATAACCTAAACAGAAACATGGATATTATTATATTGACTGAAGCCTGGCTCAAAGATTACGATTGTTATTATAATATTGATGGATATAATGTCTATTTTGATGGAGGTACGAATAGAGCCGAAGGAATTGTAGTTTTCTGTAAGCATCACATAGAGGTCAGTGATATAGTCAATCGTCCTATACTAAGTTGTAACAGCCTGTTGCTAAGACTCAAAATTAAAGAAGAGGAATTTTATTTAACATCGATATATAGATCTTCAGAAATATCAATAGAAAATTTTATGAATAATCTAGAAAACTTCCTAATAAATAATAAATTCACTAATCATATTTTAGCTGGAGACATTAATTTAAATCTCTTAGAAGAGACTAATAATAAAAATGAATACCTCAATATCCTTACTTCTCAGGCTTTTATAAGCTGTATAAATGAAGTCACAAGGAAAGAGAAAAACTCTATGTCATGTATAGATCATATATTCCTTAAATGTAAGAATCAGTTTAAATTCACACCTTTCATATTACATAATAAAGTTTCGGACCATTACCCTGTAGGCATCTCTATCGATATAAACACTCATGATAACAAAGTCCAAGCTCAGAAACACTTTACTCACACGACAGTAGACACAGACACACAAGTAAACAGGATTAAACAGATTGACTGGACTGACTTGTACAATATTACAGACGCACAGACAGCCACACAAACGTTTATAAAAACCATACAAAGCAACATCACAGCCTGCACTCAGACTAAACTAATAAAAATAACATGCAAAAACCGTAGACTAAAACCCTGGATAACTGCCGGATTATTGACGTCAAAAAGATCGAGAGATAAAATGAGAAAGACACTGGACAAACAACCGTTTAACACTGAACTTAAAAATAAATATATTAAGTATAAAAACAAACTGACCAAACTGATTCGGAAAACTAAAGCTGAGTATTTCAAAAGTAAATTGCCCAAAGACCAAACAGACTCAGCACAGACATGGAAAGCTATTAACGAATGCCTAAATAGGAAAAAATCTACGGGAACTGTAATAACCAAACTCAATTACAATGGCACAGCATATACAGAATCACAGGACATAGCCAATAAATTAAATAAGTTTTTCGCTAATGTAGGAGCTAATCTAGCTAATAACATTAAATCGAAAAACAAAGGACTTAGGAAAAACTCTATAAATACAACAAACCAGCGCCCTTTGAAATCAACATTATATAAATTTAAACCAATAACAGAGAAAGAAATGAAAAACCACATTAATAGCCTTAACTCTGATACAGCATCGGGCATCGACAGTATTAAATCCCAATATTTAAAACTAGCGATAGATAATATAATAAAGCCGATGACTTATGTTAGTAATCTGTGTCTTACTCAGGGAAAATTTCCTGAGGTCTTAAAAAAAGCAATAGTCATCCCCCTGCATAAGCAGGGGGATAAGTCGGATCCTTCAAACTATCGCCCTATTTCACTATTATCAAATGTGTCTAAAATAATAGAAAAGTGTATAAAATATAGATTAGTAGAGCATTTAGAAACCAATAATGTAATATCAAGCAACCAGTTTGGGTATATGAAAAAGAAAAGTACTTCTGATGCGGTTTATAAACTATCGGAAATGATAATAAATTATTTGGATAAAGGTATCAAATCATCAAGCTGTTTTCATCTACGTCAAAAAAGCATTTGATACAGTTTCACATGATTTATTGCTGAAGGCACTCTACTCTATAGGGATACGCGGTACTTGCTTGCTTTTGTTTAAAAGCTACTTAGAAAATAGGCACCAACAGATAAAACTCGAGGGATATTTAAGTACGCCAGAAAAAGTAATTTTTGGAACCCAACAAGGAACGGTCATCTCGCCATGGCTATTCCTGATCTATATAAATAGTTTACTCCAATTAAGCAATACTTACATGGAAGTAATACCCTTTGTAGACGATACTCTGCTATATTTTAGAGGATTCAGTTGGAATCAATTTTTGCAGAAAGCGACATATAAATAGTTTACTCCAATTAAGCAATACTTACATGGAAGTAATACCCTTTGTAGACGATACTCTGCTATATTTTAGAGGATTCAGTTGGAATCAAGTTTTTCAGAAAGCGACAAAGGGTATTGCTCTAGTTAAGTCATGGTTCGATGAAAATATCCTCACTATGAACCTTGATAAAACTAAATACATGTGTTTTTCATTGGATAAGAGAGGTCAACCTCCCTTATACTTAAAACTAAAATTACACGAACCACCTTGTAAATGGGCACAAGACACTGACACTGACACCACACTAACACTACCGTCGAGCTATAACAACAGCATACTGAGCACCGACTGTTTATGCACTGAAATAGAACGAGTGAAAAAAATTAAATGTCTAGGGGTAATTGTTGACGAAAATTTAAATTGGAAAGAGCACATTAAAGAAATAATTAGCAGAATTAGAAAAACTATGTATGTGTTTATCAGAGTCGGAGATTTTTCTAGTAAAACCATTTTAAAAATGATGTATCACGCTCTTACGGAATCTGTTGTAAATTATTGTATTTTAGTGTGGGGAAGCGCAGCGAGCTCTGATTTAAACACCGTTGAAGTAGTGCAAAAAGCTATTCTAAAAATAGCAATGAGCAAACCAAAAAGATGCCCCTCTAAACAATTATTTAAGGATTTCACGGTACTACCCGTACAACAGCTTTTTAAGAAAGCTGTTTTGGCTAATTACTATCAGAATGAAAACAAACAAACATTGGCTCATTTATATCCGACCCGATTACAACAAGCTAACTATGTTCAAACTCCACTATGTAAAACTGATAAGAAACAGAAACACGCTTCATACCTGGGACCCCTGTATTTTAATCTTTTACCTAAGTCAATACAACAGAGTCAATCGACAGACAGTTTTAAAAAACATATCAAACAATACCTTCTCAATGAATATCTCCATACTACTATGTAAGATCTAATTACTCCACACTCCCATATACACGCCTATACCTTCACACATTTACCTTGTATACTTATACAATTTTTCATGGTTCATGTACCTTCTTACTTTTGTCATTTACTTACTAGAACACTGCTATTTTTTATGTATATATGTGTGTGTATGTATATATGTGTGTGTATGTATATATGTGTGTGTATGTATGTATGTGTGTGTGTGTATGTATATATATATATATATATATATATATATATATTTAATCACTAGATAAAATATATTTTTTTTATATTCTTATATCTAATAAAGATATTATTTCTTCTTTTACATTATAAACAGGCCTTTATAGAATTATTTTCGTTTCTTCAATACAGCATGAATACTGCTTACTTATAACTAAGTTTATTTTTATTTATGTATTTATTTATTTTTAGTGTTTAGTTTTTAAGTTGTAAATTTATGGATTGTAGATATATTTATCTTAAGACTAATGATCCTAGTTTCAAACGAAGTAGAAGATAAGTGGATGTATCATTGAAATTAACCACGATATAGCAAAAATGTTCTAAATTAATTACAATTTAGGAAATGAAAAAGGTTAATTAAATCGAGACGGAGACCTCGCTCTAGGTGCCAAGCCGCACTTACTGAGGTCTTTCTCCAAAATATTATGTTCTCAAAAATAAACAAATTATACATATCATTGTTGAAATTTTATGTATGCATTATTTTTGTGAAATTTGTTTTTATTGGAGGAAATAAATATTATTATTATTATTATATCTATAAAAGTCAACGTATGTGTGAGTGTGTTTATACAAATCCATAGTTTTAGTCCGATCTCGATCAAAAAATGCACACTTGACCTTCAAAGGAAGAAAAAATCAGTGTCTACATGAATTTGCGAAATTTAAATTTTGGTACACAGGAAACAGGGTACAATAATGAATACGGGGTCAAAGGACTGAATACCCTTTATGATGGATATCGTTGAAAAGCTCTTTAAGATTACATTAATTGTTGTTAACAGTTTTGTCATATGTGTTTTTATTTAGGAGGGGGTAAAATGGAAAAATATAGCTATATCTTATATAAAAAGAAGAGTGTCTGTATGAGGGTATGTCTTTTATACAATTCTACAGTTTTATCCCAATTTGATGAATATTTACTCACTTTCCCTTCAAAGCAAGGGGGAGGTCACTGTCTACATGAATTTTCGTAATTTAAATTTTGGTACAAAGGGGTACGGTGTAAAAGTGTCAAAGTAATGGATTCCCTTCATATGATGCATATCGTTGAAAAGCACTTTAAGAGAAAAGTAATTGTTGTTATGTACAATTTTATTTAGGAGGGGGTAAAATGGAAATTTATAGCTATATATATAAAAATCAACGTATGTGTGAGAATGTTCTTTATACAAATCTACAGTTTTAGTTCGATGTCAATAAAAATTTGCCCACTTGTCCTTCAAAGCAAGGGGAAAATTACAGCCTACATGAATTTTCGAAATTTAAGTATGGTACACAGAGGTATGGTACAAGTAATGAATACGGGGTCAATGTAATGAATACCCTTCATGATGCAAAAGCTCTTTAAGAGTACAGTAATAGTTTTTATGTACAGTTTAGTCATATTTTAATTTAGGGGGGGGGGGGGCGAATTTAGGATATTTGTAATTAGCTTATCAAAGAGGAGAGGAGGGGGTATAGAAATAGGTGGGAGAGATAGAATCTAGATATTCTTGCATAGTAAAATAATTTATATGTTTCATTATGGTTGTTTATAAACTTATCTAATTATAATAACACTCAGTAGCGAAGCACGGGTTCCCAGCTAGTTGTTAATAAAATATAAAATAACATATAAACATAATCTAAAGTTAAAGTTAAGTTACCACTAGTATCCACAGGACCCACTATTAGGTAACATAGGTTAAGGTTCTCAGTGGCGCGCCCACGTTACCTCGTGAGACCACTCGAGATTAAAATGGCAAAGACAACTTGGTGGGTAAAAAAAAAACAAAATTAATAAAATTTACTGAAATACTCCAAAGGGAGTAAAAGGGGTAAACTGTACCCAAATGGTAATCAAATGTAAAAGAAAACGGAAAGAACTAGGGAGGTATAGGACATGAAACAAATCAAAGTGAAGTTACGATTATACGGAAAGAAAATGACGTTAAGTTAAGGGACTACAAGAAACGGTATTACAATTTGTTTAATACGATACAGTAAGTGCGGCTCACATTCCTATAGACGATGTAGGATCTAGGTGTGTCTAGTCCACATGGTGTCGGTCAACAGGTTGTTTCCTACGTAGGTTAGCTTGGGCTTACGTAAATTCTAGCCCCCAACCTCGAAACTGGAAGTGAAAAAGTCTGTCAGACACACTTAAATTCGTTAAACTGAGAAATAAGCTTCAGCGTCAGCACCACAACGTCTAATACGTCGCGTCAGAGAGGTTACGTAAAAGTGACAAAGGTTGCTGTGACGTCATGCGCCCTCCACGATTTTTCGTCAGGTTATCTTTTCTGGCTCATAACAAACCATTGTTTACTAGGGTTCTGTGAGCATTTTATAGTTTTTTCCTCTTTTCATTCTATTAAAAGCTTTTTTAACTGTTTTTAACCTTATCGTATATCAGTAACATCATTAATAAGCCAATAAATGTATACATATTAGATGATAAAACAAATAATTCTCACAAATAACTCAAAGAAGATGTAAAATAACTTACTCACAGATGTGCTCTTTTTACTCTATTAAATGCTTTTTAAACTGTTTTTAACCTTATCATGTATCAGTAACATCATTAATAAGCCAATAAATGTATACATTATAGATGATAAAACAAATAATTGATTAAAAAATAATAATAAAATAAAATAGCACTGATAAAACTCAGTCGTATATCCAATGTTATGAGCCAGCTGACCTAACAACACACACTTTTTTACGTAAGTGACGTCACACTTCCCCGGCGTATAGAACAACCACCAGTAATAGACAATTGTGTTGAAAAGCTGATACCAAAAACTAGACCACTACTAATATCCTCAAAGAAATTAAAGGGGAAACGAAAGAATAAAACTTACAGTTGTCGGTAAGAATCCAATTGTAGAAACATCCAGCGGGACGAAGGTCAAGAGAGGTCCAGACTAAGTCGGAAAAACTTATCCAAGATCATCAGGTACGGGAAGATCACAAACCACTCCCGAAGTCAATTATACGAGAACCCCCATTGCGGGACGATAAATTTAAAGATAGATTAAACGAATAAGACTACCCGACATTTTCCCCACTAACACTTGGAAAAGAAAATTCGGGAGGTGAAACAAAACGTACAGCATGGCACGAAAACGAAAAAGCGTCTCTCTGAAACCTACCCGGTAGAGCCGGTGTAGAGCATTCCACAGGTGTCAAAAAACTAAAATAATTGTTTAAATCAAAATAAACGAAACAGGCCTAGAAAATTAAAAGAAGCGAAAATAAGAATTTAGGTAGTAAAATGAATTTTCTGGCTAATATAGAACGGATGATATGAGGAGAAGAAAATTAAATATTATATAGATGGTGAAGAAGATCGAGTGAAAATGTGGGACTTCGGAGGGTAGAGGTGACTGTAGTTCCTCGGAGAATCCGCTAGAACGCGGTCGGTACTCGGCACTGGGAACAGAGACAGAAAGAGACAACAGATGGCGCTGGCCTACACCAAGTCTTTCTAAGCGACCTTAACCTTCCATAATCAACCTACCAGGGTACACGAGATGCCTAGAGGTGGTTAGAGGTGGTTCGAGGTGGTTGGGGCTGTTTAGATATGTTTCGGAATGTGTCCTTAGAGAGGTTGGAGACTGGAGACCTCTATAAAGAGAAAAGTTGTTACAGAAAAAAAACTGTATAAAAATTGTTATTAAATAATCTAAAAACAACGTACGATTTTCATTTGGTATTGTATAACTAATGTATATATTCATGAAAATGTACAAACAGTGTAAAATATTGATAAAAATATTTATAAAATATAAAAATCTTAGTCTTTAATATTATTTTGTTCAATAGTTGCATAGGATACTGTATATGGAATACGAGAGGATGACAAAATCCTTTGTTCGGATATAAATAATTATTATCAGTATTCTATACAACTTTCATTACCTTTCTTCTCTAAACTCTGAGTAGTAGGAGAGTACAACATATTTATGATAAAACTAGAAATTACAATTAGAGGAAATAGTAGGGTTATCACATGTTTTCTCAAACAAGATGGGAAAGGGTAACAGTGTCTGAGAAATTCAAGAAGTCAACTTAGAGGAAAAGATCTCATTTTACCATCACAAAATATATTATTGAGTAGCTGAATTCCAAGAGCAGCTATATGGCAAAGCACAAAAAACGTCTAGCAATCCACTAAATTGTGTTATCAAGTTATTTATTTTATTTTTTTTAAAAAAATCAATAACTAATAATTCTTTTAGTGGTCAAAAGCCCTATAATCTCAGGCTATTATTTTCTTTTCAATAAACAAAAGAAATAATCACATAGCTCGTTTTGTCACAGTTTTTGTTTATAGCTACTTTTGCAACGAAACCCACCGCCATGTTGGATTGGTGTGCTGCAATAAAAGCAGTTATATCCAATAAATTAAGCAGTTGAAACAATTATTTTAACTATTTAAACTATTATTTATTCAGTTATTTCCACTATAATATTTTTTGTTTACTTTTTTCTCTTCTATCATATTTTTTTCTGCTTAAAAGAAGATAGAAATGTGTAAAGAAGGATATAGATGATTTTGCAGCCTTACTCAGAGTAACTCTATAATGTGTACTGTAATGTGTTTTTGGATCAGTTATGGATATAGCTCCTATTGAATCCGAGTACAGTAGGGATATAGCTGCTTTTGTAACCGCACTCATATTTCAATCTAGATTTGAATAGGTTTATAATTTTTTTTTGGAACTGTTTGACTGCCTTAAAACAGCCTTGTAGAGCTTTAAAAAACAAATCCAGGGGTGCCAATATCTCATTTTTTCATTTTTTTGAATATGGAGGTGCTTTTGGAATTCGGCTATTTATAATAAAAACCCTGCTTAGTAGAAAACCTTCAAGAGAAAGGGAATCTTATGCAAAAACATCACCTGGGGGTAACACAACAGGAGAAAGGACTCTCAACTTTTGCAATTAATTAGCTCTAGGGAAAATTTAAAAGGGCGAAAACCTTATAGGTTTCTTTCACCTAGTCTGGCACTATGGGCTGATGGTCCAGATGCAGATCCAGATCTTGGGGGCGGGGATGAGCTGAAGCTGAGCAGATGAGTGAAAATCCCCACTCATCTGCTCAGCTTCAAAGTCATCTTCACTCCCGACATAGGGATGCTGCATCTGGACCATCGGACTATTGTGCCGGATATAATAATGAGCTATGTCAATACAAGCGCTCTTTGCACTCATCTTTCAATCACTTGTCCTGGACAAAGGACGGGAGTTTTCGTTCCAACCCCGAGTCGATTTAAAAGTAACAAAGGCTTTTCCTTCTTTCCCTCGCGCGGGATTAAACCGTACGGGAAGGGCGCGACCGTGCGAAAGTCAATACCTTATCCCTCACGATTGGTGTGGCGTGTGGAGTTTTAGAATTTTTTAAAGTTTATGTGAGATTATTGTGCTTTTTCTAACATGGACCGAAGAAAGAATATCACCAGGATACGTGTAGTTTTGCTGCGACTTGTATACATCGAATAATCTTGTTAGATGAATAAAAAACAATGTACAAAACGAGAATGGGTAAAACAATGGAAAAACGATCGTGTTTGGACATATGCCATTGCTTCAAGAGTTGAGAGAAATTATCCTCATGGGTATATGAATTATCTGAAAATGAATACATAAGCCTTTGTTGCTTTACTAGCAATGGTAAAAGATAAAATTCTTAAACAAGATGCAGTGAAGAGTCAATGCATATCTCCTGAAGAAAGATTATTATCAGTTACACTGAGATATTTAACAACAGATCGAACCTAACAAGATTTAAAATTTAGCACTGGAATAGGTGCTTCAACTCTTTCTTATGTAATACCAGAAACATGTCATGAATTGTAAAAAGCCGTACGCGACAGGAGCGTGTAGAAGAAAAGAAGGTAAAGGGTAGGAGTGCATAGGACTAGTGCGTAAAGGAAACTGGACAATCTTAGCTTGTACACTATATCGTATCCTCACATAGGCTCTTTCACGCGCGTAAAAGAGCACTCGTGTGTACGCCCCTAATAAGACTGTAGGTCTAAGAAAGGAACAGTGCAGATCCAAAACACCGTCATCCAAACCGAAGAAAGCAGCTACAAAAGGCCCTGCTTCCTCTAGATCGAGGCCGAGTTGTCCTTTCCCGTACTATACGACTGTGCTTGGTTCCCATCATGAGGTCAGTGATCTAAACCTGCACCACGAGCCCTCAATAAAAGCCAGCTGCCACCATCATCAAACTTCTTAACACCAAATCCTTTTTGTGTTTTATTCCAAATGGATGAAAAAAGGCCACTTTTTTTATTCTGGCAAAGCACCCTAATCCACCACCAATTGATGTAATACGTTTTATGTGTGCTCGTAAATGCTACACATTTCTTATAATTCGTCCAAGGGCTTAGATTGTAACTAGAAAACGACGGTAATATCTGTAATGCGATCCAATGATGACGATATAGTTTTAATCCAAATTCATCAAAAGGCTAGAAGTGGAATGTTCGTTTGCCAAGAGATAACTAACCTCTACAGGCAGCCAGACTTAGTGTGCGTGACCAAGGTATACGTAAACGTTGGGTAGAGTATGTGTGCAGGGTGGAAGAAAATAAAGCTTCGAGGAAGACAATAAATGGAAAACTGGGAGGAGCGAGAAGAAGAGGGAGACCACGAGCTAGGTGAATGACATGCGAGGAGGATCGGTGTGCGTTTCAGGCGAAAGCAAGCTCAGGACAGGTTGCTTGTGAAAATAATATGAATGTGAAAAATGTGAAGAAAACAATAATTCAATTACGTAGGCATGACTCCCTTTAATGGTTGTGTTACTGTAATATTATATATGTGTTAGTCTGCATATAGAATTTATTTTTATCTTGCACTAGCTACCTTGAAATTTATTTCACCACTACTACCTCTGATCAACTCTAAGGTATTGTAAAATCATGTTATTATAATTAAAACTTAATTAGCTTAATCAAATAAAAGTAATTCAAATTGTATCATATATTTTATTATTTAACCGTTTTGCTATAGAATTTTACATTTCAATTTTTAAGTTTTTGGTAGTGTTCATACTAAGGAACGTTTAAATTTTAATTTAAATCAAATTATAATTACAATTTACAAGGGGAGACAGACAGAGAAAAATAGACTTCAGCGCCGGGATATAGAATTTTATCAGTAAGACAACTTAATTAATATTTTATTTAAAACAATAATCCAATTACACAGAAATGTCTCCCGTTAATCGTAGTGTTACTGTAATATTATATACATATGTGTTAGTTATCATATAATTTTTTTTTTTTCTTTTTTTTTTTTATGCAGATGTCTTCACGCGCTACCCAATTAAACACATCTAGCCCAACGGCAGGTTTATGAAAGTGAAAGAATTAATTAAAAACCAACGCTATACTATTGTGAGGTTTCAGAAATTCGAAGGTAAATTCGGCCTATGCATCATGGCAGAAATTCGATTTGATGAATTCCCCACCTTTGTGGGAATACCTACAATATTTTAGGCTAAAATTAGCGAAGAGGATGATAAAACTTATAACGGTGTTATTATAAAAGTTATTTTCTTAAAAAAAACCCTACTTGTAATAAATATTTAATTTGAATGTATATTGTATTATATATTGTTTAAAAAGTACTCTAGAAGGTCAACAATAACTTCAGATCAAAAACTTTATTTCTTTAATTAGTATAAGAATAGTAGTAGTTGAGGTATATTATATTATACATACCTTATATTAGAGTTAAGGTATAGAGAGGGATAATAATATAATGCGAACATTCCTTATCAGTATTTAACTATTACGTATGAGATGATTGAGTTGCGTGCTAGAGTCCGACGCCTTCACATCGGCTCTCACTTCAACACCTTTTTTATACAAGTTTTTGCTACTTTTTCGTTTTCATTTTTTACCAGGTGGTTTATCAAGTTATTTTTGTTTTTATAGTAAATTTTTATTTAAATCAGATGTGTTAAAGTTATTATTTTCGTTGTTTAATTTAATATAGTTTTTAAGAAGCTGTTTCGACATAGTTCGTTGGGACGGCCTCTTATCAGCAAGGTCACACATCCACCTCCACAAGGTAAACAAACAAAGCCTTATCTTAATATGACTAAGACTGCGGGAGGTCAAAAAAAGAAAAGACGGAGATCTAAAACATCTTCGCCCAAACCTAAAAAGATGGCTATAGACGGCCAGCTCGCAACTCGACCTCACTCTCCCTCCACCTCCGATTCAAGGCCAAGTAGCCCAGCCATACCACAACCTTCTTCGTCAGGCGCCCTACGCAGTGAGCCTGCCGTTAAACCCTCAAGACAAGGAAGTATTGCTGGCCAAGCATCACTTCCTAACACTTCTCCTAACTTTTCAACGCCAAATCCTTTTGGAGTTTTGTCACAGAGAGAGGACACTGACAACGCTGTCTTTCCTCAACCTAATCTCCCCAAACCACCACCAATATACGTCAAGAACGTAACAAATTTTTCCTTGTTTGTTCAGAAACTCAGAGGTTTACTTGGAATCGATGGATTTACTTGTAAATCTAGGTCAAACGACGTTGCAATCAAATGCAATATTATGGAAGGATACAAAAGCGCTGTTGAGTGCCTAAGGTCTGAAAATGTGAATTTTCATACGTACCAGCCTAAAGAGGAAAAATCTTATAGGGTAGTAATAAGACATTTACACCACTCAACGCCTCCTGATATAATAAAGGAAGAACTTCAGGCATTTGGCTTCAAGGTCAGAAATGTCAGTAACGTTAAAAAAGCAAACTCCGCCCTACCACTCTTTTTTATTGACCTTGAACCAAATGTCAATAATAAAGATATTTTTCAAATAAAAACTATTTTTCACAGTAAAGTGAAGATAGAAGAACCGTATAAAAGACAGGACATAGTCCAATGCAAAAAATGCCAATTATATGGGCATACCAAGACCTACTGCAACCACGCACCAAGATGCGTGAAATGTGCAGGACTACACATGACAGAGAATTGTCAGAAGAAGCCAGAAGACCAACCAAAGTGTGTTCTTTGTAACGGAAGTCATCCTGCCAGCTACAGGGGCTGTACGGTTCATAAAGAACTTCAGAAAAGAGTAAGGAAAACCAGCCAATATACACCGGTTGCCAAGAAAACCGATAAGCCCGATCAACCATCGAACATCTCTTCGCAACAACGACCGCTTCAACCAACTCCAACTTTAACTAATAAACTAGAAAATCGTCCAGCATCTACCCCAGAAGTCCAGCCCAACCAAAATAATACACATATTGTAGCCGGCGTAAGCTATGCGACTGCAACCTCTGGAGTGACTCCTAGGCCACGCCTACCTGCCCACATCCCGCCACCAACACCTGCCTCCGATATAGCAGCTACACTTCAGACTTTCTTACACGACCTGCGCACCATCATTGATCCCCTCCTCACGGCGCTAACCACATTCTCAAGCTTTATCCAAACGCTTATTCCTGTCTCTCGGCCACTATAGTGAATCCTCAAACTCACATCTCCCTCACCATCCTTTTATGGAATGCTAATGGTGCTACCCTTCACGGGCAGGAACTAGACATCCTACTTCAAGACAGAAGGATCGACATTGCCCTCATCACAGAAACACATTTCACTACACGATCGCATTTTTACATACAAAATTACACAACATACAGAACAGATCACCCAGATAACACTGCACACGGGGGTAGTGCGATCCTAATACGGAATTCTATCTCCCATTATCCTTTACCTCCTACTTGCACAGACTCTATGCAGTGTACTTCCTTATCCTTAAACTCGTTACCATCCAAATTCACAATCTCCTCAATATATTGCCCTCCAAACCATCCCATTTCCCAACAAGACTTCCTTTCTTTATTCCAATCCTTAGGACCCAAATTTATTGCAGGTGGAGATTACAACGCAAAACATCCTCAATGGGGATGTCGAGCACGTAATCCCCGTGGTGTCACTCTCCTAAACGCTCTTTCCTCAACAAACTTCAATATCCTTTCTCCTGATGAATTCACTTACTTTCCTACCGATCCCAATAAACTTCCAGATATCCTAGATTATTTCATTTCCACTCCCATTCCCCAACTTCACCCCACTGACTCAGTTCTTAACGATCTCTCCTCAGACCATAGCCCTGTACTCCTCACCCTAGATATTAACCCTCCTTTATGTCCTCCTAAACCTCGACTAATTAACGGACGAGTTGACTGGGACTTTTTTCAGACACTAGTAGACGAAAGACTAGACCTTAGAATTTCACTAAAAACTACAACAGACATTGACGAAGCAGTACAAGTACTAACTGAGACCATACAGACTTCAATCTGGGACTCGACTCAATCATTCACTAACAGAATTGACCGTAGATTTAGCTTACCAACTGACATACGGACATTAATAACAGAAAAAAGACGTGCTAGGGCCCACTGGAAACAAACTAGATACCCTTCAGACAAACGGACGTACAATATAGCAAGTAGAAGACTGACAAACTTATTGAGACTCTATAAGGAAGACAAATTTAGGACATTCACTTCACAACTTACCGACCAAGACAGATCATTGTGGAACGCAACCAGACGGATCCTCTCCCACAAATCCATCCCTTCTCCCATCCTAAAACCTGACAATTCCTGGGCAAAGTCTGAAACTGAAAAAGTTGAAGTCTTTGCTCAACACCTTACAAACCTTTTCTCCCCGCATCCTGATGTAATAGATCACACCCATGCAAACCTTATACACCAAGATCTCTTATCTCCCCTACAATTATCTCCACCTCCTAAAGCTTTTAATCCGTCAGATATAATGTATATTATTAAACACCTCCCTACACGTAAATCTCCTGGTTATGACCTTATTACCTCTGAAATCCTAAAACATCTTCCAAAAAAAGGTATCCTATTCCTCACCTACATATTCAACTCCGTCCTTAAAACCACTCACTTCCCCACCCAATGGAAATTCGCCACCATTGTTATGATTCCTAAACCTTCCAAACCTCCTCATCTTCCCTCATCCTATCGTCCTATAAGCCTTCTCCCAGTGATGGGGAAACTCCTAGAAAAACTGCTTCTCCGTAGACTCCTTCCCTTACTCAGACCATTCCTACCTGACCACCAATTTGGTTTCCATGCTCACCATTCCACCATCCAGCAGTGTCATCGCATAGTCGATGTCATTTCCTCTACCCTTGAGAAAAAAAAGTTTTGCTCAGCTGTCTTTCTGGACGAGGCTCAAGCTTTTGATCGAGTTTGGCACGCTGGGCTGCTTAAGTCCTTTCTCACTGATAGGTATTTCTGTGCAAGTTTAGGAACCTCTTCCTCATCCATCTGCCCTGTAAGAGCTGGAGTACCTCAGGGCAGTATCCTCGGACCTCTCCTATATTCCTTCTACACACGACATCCCTCAACACCCTTCCTCAGTCCTTGCCACCTTTGCAGATGACAAGGCAATCCTACCTGTCCACCAAGACCCTCAAATTGCCTCAAATAACACCCAAAATCATCTTCTCCTTCTCGAACCTTGGCTAAGAAAATGGAGGATCCGGATTAACGAAGAGAAAAGTGTACATGTCACTTTTACTCTTCGTCATAGCACCTGTCCCCCAGTCATTCTTAACCAAGTCCTCATTCCACAATCCAATACTGTCCGTTACCTTGGCCTTCACCTTGATCGACGACTCACCTGGCAACACCACACTAAGACCAAACGTACTGACATCTCAAGACGATACAAGTTGCTGCTTCGTTTACTAGATCGTAGGTCTAAACTTACTTTAAATAACAAACTTCGAATTTACAATGTAATATTAAAACCAGCTTGGACCTACGGTCTAGAAGTATGGGGTAGCACCAAGCCTTCCAATTCCCGTCGAATTGAAACTCTTCAATCCAAGATCCTCAGAAAAATCACAGATGCTCCTTACTACGTCTCCAACCTCACTCTCCATAACGACCTCAATGTACCTTTTGTTAGAGACCTATCCATATCCCGATACCATAAATTTCACGAATCCTTATCCAATCACACCAATCCTTCAGTTGAAATCCTCTCCTCCCGATCCATCCCAGATGACCCACCTCGCCGCCTGAAAAGGCAGTGGCCCAGAGACCTACTAAGAATTTGATTAATTATTGAAAATCACTTTTATTATTACTCGTAATTCTTATTATTGTATTCTCATCATTCTTATGTATTGTCATCATAATTTTAATCCTCATGCCGAAAGGAGTAGTCAATGGACTACTACCTTTCTCAAGTAATTCAATGTCCGGAAAAACTTTTATCATTAACACTTATAACATTTATATATGTAGTTGTGTTACTCAATAAAGTGAAAAAAAAAAAAAAAAAAAAAAAAAAAAAAAACGTATGAGAGTCCCGACCCGTGCACTGCAGGGTTAATAAAAATCAATGTAACAACAAGCCAATTGACCAATATTTTATCACCTCTCTTTTTTTAAATAGATTCTGCTAGATAAGAAGCAGGGTATTTAACAGAAGTTAACTCTTGGTCTTAAAACGGCCCTATAATGGAGTTTCTTTTGGAATCTTGAAGCATGTGTCCCACAAGAAAGGTTTTGTACTTAATTTCAAGGATTCGAAATATCTCAGTACTAAAATTTGCATGATGACCTTTTGTAATTACATTCTTGTGTTTTGATATTCTCACATAGTCCTCTACAGAGAATCTAGGAGGGCGTTTATCAAGGTTTAGTTACAAGTTAACTGGAGTCTCTGGCCTCCCCTCAATTGGCTTAATTTTTGTCGAGGACCTAGTTAGTTAGTGTCGAATTGGACCTAGTTAAATAATATAATAACTGTGATTATTCTAAAAATGAAGCCAATTGATGTGAAGCCAGAGACTCCGGTTAACTTTTAACTAAAAGTTGATAAAATCCCTCCTAGATTCTCTGAAGAGGATTATGTTAGAATATCAAAACACAAGAATGTAATTACAAAAGGTTATCATGCAAATTTTAATACTGAGATATTTTAAATCCTTGTAATTAAGTACAAAACTGTATGTATTTCATTAGGATGCGAGTGCACACTAAAAATTAATTCCATATGAAGACTAACACAAATGTATATATAACATTACAGTAACACAATACTTAAAGGGAGTCATGTCTGTGTAATTGAATTATTGTTTTTTACACATTCATATTTTTTTCACAAGCAACCACCGAAATTCTTATTTTTACAATATTTTGGCGTCGTAAAGTAGATCCAAGAAACCAAAAACGGCACTTCTTTAGATTGATTGTTACTGCCCTTATAAAAAAAAAAAAAAAAAACAGAGGGGAGTAACAATCAAAAGAAGTACCCCAAAAACAACTACCTACTTAATTTGATAAATCATTTGCTTCGCTCTAATTTATGTACCGTTGTACTTCGCAAGGTAAATAGTTATTGAGTAATCTTGCAAAATATTTTTATAAAAAATAATGAAATTATTGACGAAAAAATCGAAGTTCATACTGGACATTTTTAATTGATGGCATTTTTTAAAATTAGGAAACTAAATGAAAAAATGTATACTAAATGAAAAGTGATTTGAAAAAAATGTAATATTTATATAAGAAATGAACAAAAATTATATTTCTTGGTCTGTTCTGTGAATATCCATAATTGTTTAAACAGCTGTACACCTAGTTACACAAGCTGTAAATAGATTTACTCTAAAAAACGAAATGTTGATGTTGTGTTTGTTGATAGTCATTAGAAAAATTTGGTCATTTTAATAATTAAACAATGTTTTGGGCACACAGTGTAAAAATTACTGAAACCGTCATTTTGGGCACTCCCATTTTTTTTTTTTTTTTTTTTTTTTTTTCGTTAATACCTGGCAATAACGAGTAAAAAATAAAAAGAAAATATGATTTACATCTGAAGTAGATGTGAGGAAAAGAACTTAACCAACAGAAAGTTCCTTGATTACTACAGAAAATAAAAGGATAATATTTGTAATTATAGATAAAGAAAACTGAAACTCTCTAGCTAAACAATAATTTATGGAGGCCTACCCTAACTTAATTAAATAATTAATATACTTATAAATATTAAAGTCACCCTTCTCCAAATCTGATAGGTATAAGTATCTATATAGATTTTAAAGAAATATTGGATAAGTTGATAATCTATAGAGAAGAAAGTCGCATGTTCTAAGACGCCAATAAATAGGAAATAAACTAAAATATAACGAAATAGACTGCCAATTAGTGTGGCACATAACTTCCTCGCATCCTATCATGTACTTTATTGTTATATTAACATTAACATTATTGTTATATTACTTTATTGTTATATTGTTTATTTTGTAAAAACTATTAATAGTTTAAGCGATCTTTAACACTTCATAGCGGTGTCGCTGTTGGTTTTACTTAACAACTGTGTCTTATTGAATAGATAAAGTTTGATTTTTTTCCCGACCTAAAATTCCAAATTTAAATTTGAAGTTCACGTTTACGCGAGAACGCATGAACGCTTGGACGGATAATGTTGTCCAACGAACTCGTCCTGAGCATTGGTAAAATGAACATTTCTACCAAATTTAATAAAAATCAGTCGACATTTACTCAAGTTATCGTCAAACGTTTCATAATTCGTGGACACACAGACCGACAGACAGACACGAGACCAAAAATGTTCCCTGATGTTTGAAACGGATTTCTGTCTTGGAATTTTTAAAATTGGAGACATAAAAGTTTTTCGTTCTCAAAAGTGAACACAATGCTTCCGTTACCTTCGGTAAACTCGGAAGCAAAATAAAATTACGGTATACAGAAAATGAAAAGGACTCACCAGGTAAATCCAAAATTGTAGAATTAAAAGAAGAAAATACTGAAACGTCCAGTCGTTGACGGCTCCTCCTCGAAATGCAGCTATCAACCCTAAAACTACTCACAGCCCCTAACTAAGGAAAAATTCCAGACAAATCCTTAACTCACAAAACTCACAAAAACGGAAAAATGGCTTCCTCGGCGTCGTCTCGAAAACAAGGGAGGGTACCATGTCACAGGTATCGATAGCTAAGACTATCGATATTGTCGGCGGAAAAATTTGAATAACCCAGTAGACCATTGTAAAGGTTGGTCACTCCAACCAAACCACAATGTTAAATAAATAATGTTTTGTTACAAAGAATTTGCGTTTCAAGTCTATTTGCTCAAGTGGTCTCAATCAAGAATCACGTCTTACGATACTGTATATTTTTATATATTCATTTTTTGAGAATTTGAATGAGTTATTATAAGAAGAAGTAAGTTCATTGGTTGTCGTAGGACAAATATGTTTAGAAACACGATTGATCGAGATTATTTTAAATACATGAAAATGGTGTCATTGGAAGAATGTGTTTTTCATTAATTTTAATAGTCTTAATTCGCTTGTCAAGAAAATCTACCAACAGAATACAAAAAAAAAATCAATTTGAAATAGTACATCACGCGTCTAGTGCTTAAAGTAGCATTTTGCATGCGAGTGTGGAGTTTGCACCCGAGCGATAGCGAGGGTAGTAAAACCACACTAGCGAAGCAAAATGCAGTTTTCGCAGGAGTAGTGTACCGTACTTTATCTACCATTGTTAGATTTTAATAATAAATACAGAAAAACAATCAGTTACTTTAATTAAACAAACAGCAAATTAGTTTTGTTAAATGTAAATAAACACGCTAATCGAGCGATAAGGTTAAGAATTCATAATTCTTCGGACTAGTGCGGAAATACCTGTAACCTGTTAATAGGAGACCCGTGGTTCAAGTCCCGGTGCGGGGTCTATTTTTCTCTGAATATATCCCGTAGTTAATGATAATAGTAATTATGATTATAATTTGATTTAAAGTAAAATTTAATCTTTCCGTAGTATGAATAATACGTCAAACTTAACAATTTTGTTCTTGAAATCCTTAAAATACAGACAAAGAATAAGAACATTTTTATTGAAAACATTTAGTAGTGTAAATAAATTTTCAAGCGGTTTCTTTAATAATTCCTTGGCTCTATAATATTTTTGTTCATCTTTTTTTAAGCATATTACAGGAAGAAAACAAAACTGTATTGGAGGGATAAATCAGAGACGCAGCGAATCAAACATCGGGACTCGGCCGAGACGCGTCCAACAATCCAATTTCAGATAAGATATTTTTATTGCTTTCTCGATAATGGAGGACTTCTCTAGAGCGGGAGTTCGCATCGAGCCAAACCCGTTTCTACACATTTCAACCGCAAGCTTGCTTGTAACCCATGAAGTTTTCCCATCCTCCCTATTTTTCTGCCTAAAACGTCTTTTAACACGTTTTTATTTTCCTTAGATAAATTTCTTCTCGATTTGACTTGGGAGAACACTTTATCAAATACCTGTGTCTAATACCTAAGAAAAAGAAGGTTGGTTGGAACTTGCTTGAAGGAGCTGACCAATGGGTCTAACACAAATGCAGGTTACTGTCACACAACATAACTGCATCTCTCACTGTCATGTTTCTTCCACAACGG
Organism: Gerris lacustris; assembly: GCA_951217055.1. Taxonomy (NCBI): domain Eukaryota; kingdom Metazoa; phylum Arthropoda; class Insecta; order Hemiptera; family Gerridae; genus Gerris; species Gerris lacustris. The sequence goes on from OX578285.1 coordinate 9,575,109, forward strand.
ACTTATATCTCTTATATACTGAGAAAAATGTGCACAAGGTTTTTTCAGTCCTTAAAAATAGGACTTAGGGCACTACAAATTCTTCGTTTATATTTCCTTTATAACTACAATTGCGAATATACATCTATAATAAAAAATATATATATATAAAAGATAACTTTTGCTAGTGCTATAAATATAAAGATGATTACAGAAGAGGACGGAGAGATAGTGATTCAGTGAGCCGGCCAAAAGATAAATAGGCTATTATGATCTAAGAGTAACACTAGCTTGGAAATTCGCCGGGAGGGGAATTATTAATATAAACTGTTAATAAAAATAAAACAATTTCAATCACCAAGGATGATTTTTTTTTTATTTAGAGATTATAATAACTTACATAACAAACATAAACAAATAATAATATTTAAGTTCTAAAGATAATAATAACAGAAATTACCTAGCAAGGTATAAAACGGGCGGATTGTATTTATAATGGATATGAATTACAAATAATAGGGAATAACAATAAATTTGTTCATGAATATTAGGTATGAAAAGATGGCATTATTAATGATAACAGTATACCAGATAAGTTTATATAAGGTAAGCATATTATATAAGGATGACAAAGATGGGACACTTCACAGGTATGATATACAGCTTACCTCTACACAGATTGTAATAATGTTTGAAAATATAATAATTTTAAAGATAGACCATCTAAAAAGGAATGACTTGTGATGAGTAAGTGCAATGATGGAATAATACCAACAATGCCTTGTCCGATTTGCCAAACCAGGCAAAATTATAAAATAACTTAAATCTAAACAAAGTTTAAATACTCCAAACTAAAATAATACTATCAATGACAACAACTGATTACTTCTGAACTAACTACAGGATAAAACGGCATCCTTAATTTACAGTTTTGAATTAAGTTAAAAACTAGCAGTCTTGTGGAACATAAGGGTCTCCTCATTACCAGTAGGTAAACTCATGAGGTACAGTAGGTGTTTAGGAGTCTAATTTTTATGTTCTTAATTTTAATTTTTATAAAAGTTACTCATTATGATTTGTTTTTATTTTTAATATAAATGAATTTAAAGATATTGTTTACTTTATGTTTATCACAAGATAAGAATTAGTTGCCGTCTTTTCTAATTACAATAGTTCTGTTAATCCTTTTGTTATTGTTTTGAGAGATAAGACCAAGAGTAGTTTTTCCTTTTGTTGTTATTATTATGCAATCTTCATAAACCTTATTATTATGATTTCTATTAAAGAGATACTACTATCCCTTTCTATTGATAATTAAATTTAACTCAATATGTACGGGTCATTTCAAAATTTCGGTACAATTCGTGTCACAGGGTCATAAAAAGAAAAGTGTTTATCATAAAGTTTGAATTCTTTTTTAAATATTACCTAAGAACATAAGGGAACACAACCACTAAATATTTGACAGGCTGGGGTCCACTACTAAGGAATTAAAAATATACATATATGCTATTTTCTCACTCCCTAGCCTGTCACAAGCATGGGGTGGCCAAGTTCACCTAATTTTTTTTGCAAATCTAGAAACCAAAATTTAATTAAACAATACGAGAGGTTGTGAGAGTTCATCTGTATTTTCCATAAAGTGATCCAAAATGGTTAATTTCTGCTTATTAGCTTACTAAAAAGCACATTTTATATGTGTCACAAGGTTTGTACCTCACTCCCTAGATTTTTTTAAAAATGACCACCAAACTTGTAGAGAAGCAATATTTGTTGCTCTAGCTTCATAAATAGGCAACACTAATTCAACATGCTGGATAGAAGTTGGTTTTATTAGGTTACAATCCAGGGCTTCTTATCTTTTATGGTGGTTTAGTACTGAAAGTTAACGAGGATTTTTATTCAACCTCACTCCCTAGACCATTATAATTAAATGAAGGAAAGTGATTTTTTTAGTATTGCTTTTAATTTATAGTTCAGTTTGTAGAATAAAGTCTTGGACATAAGCTGGATCAACCTGGAGTCATCCCTGTTCACATAATATCTCATTTGGCACTAAAACCTCACTCCCTAGCCTCTCACTCCCTAGTCTAATAAACAAATGCCATTCACCTAGAGAGTGAGAATCTTGATGAAACAATCAGATTTTACATTTTATTTAAACTATTTTTGCCATTTTTAAGTTGATTTACTTCAAGCCGTGACCACTCCTTATCACATTCCTCTAAATGTTGACTTGTAATGTACTTATAATAATTATTTTTGTAAGCAAGATTTTTAATTTTTTAAACGGCCCAAATGTGATTTTGCTTCCTAAAGAGCTCAATTAAATTAGTTTTTTTTAAAAAAATTATAAAGCTATAATATTATTAACGTTATTAATAATATTTTATTAATTAATTTATTACGCTTCTCATTAACAAGACTTAAATCTCCCTCCCTAGATTCAATCGATTTTTTAAAAATCAATATTATTGGAAATGTTGGTGATTGTGCGTGCATACAAAGGGAAGTTACTAGGGAGGCCATAAAGACATGGCAGTAGTGAAAAAAACAACAATTATTTCAAATTTTTTTTTGAAAAATTACCAAGGTTGAAATGCACCGAAATTTTGAAATGACCCTTACCTTTTTTATCTCTACGCTTGGAATGTATCTACTAGATCAACCCCCCTTCCAACTGAAGGCTTCCAGCTGTTTTTTAGTTCCTTGTGGCTCACTGGTGAGATCACATCAATATACTTACTCATAGTGATACTTATACTATGAAGGCGTGCTCTCCCTTTTATTTCACACATTGCTAGCTTTACTGTACCTGTGTGTGTGTATATATATACATTACTGCCTGTTACTTCATACTTTAAGCAGTGCACTTTTCAATTAAACTAAACACGGCAGTTTAATTATTTCCTATTTTTGAACTTCCTACTGCCTGCGTTAGACAGTCTTCGGATGTTGCCTTTTGGAACTTAAGGCCGTTTCAAGTCTACCTTAAAGCGGTTCTGGATAGAAGACGACTCAGGTCATACTCTCCGACTTAGAATATATGTTTATTTTTTTTTCTTCTTTATTCTTATTTTCTTAGGGGTTTACATTATATGTTTTTTAACTTATGATTTCTTGGTACCAAACTTTATATATATTATATTATATTTTCTGTATTCCTTCAGATTATTATTTCTATCAATGGAACTTCTTTTATTTTATAATTAAGTATACACTTCTTTCAAAATGCAGTTTGTTATATTTTTATTTGCTACTAAAGTTACATACTCCCATCCTATGGTTTTTACAGTTACTTTTATTATTTAGCGTCGGGCAGTCAGTGTGTCAGGGATGAACCACCCTGTCGGCTAACAGTAGGATAAAAAAAACATAACACGTCCGTGAAGCAAGCTTATCTGTAAAAAAGCGATGTGGTAAAGTTACTTTACCCCAGTCTTGTGGTCTGTTTTAGTCTGGTAATAGATTCCATTCGTAACAAAATTCGTAAAACAGCCTTCACTGACATTTTAATAAGTCGGTGATTCTTTACATTATATGATCCGATTGTTCAATTCCCGCGCGATCGCCGATTTCCAGGGAACCTTAAAATGTACAAATCCCTCAACATCTTAAATTAAAAAAAAAAAAAATTCTTGCAATACGCTTATAACTTCCTAATATTATTACCTTTTGATCCCTTTACCATGGTGCGCATAAAAAGTAGAACTTACAATCTAATTGTCCGTTACCGAGGTCAAATGTGAAATGACGGGCCATTTGTAAGGCGAAAATACGTCGATTTAAGAATAGGGATAGACGGTTTTTTGTGTGTAAGGAATTTGATACGGTCCGAGGGACGAGGACGGTGGGTGACCATCACAAGTTTGATATTAGTTCTGGTTAGAGGCCTAGTCAAGTATTCATGACGTGTCCTGGACCGAGGACGGTTAAACTCTCATTTTTCCAGAAGGGGCCGGAGCTAGTAGCTCTTTTTTCCCCGTAGCCCCCCCCCCCCCCCCCCCCCCCTCCCCCCATACCTCGACGTACTTTCCTCGAAGAACATATTGTATTTTTCTAGTATTTCTAAATCTTAGATTACGGCACCGATGATGTTGCTATTATTCTTTGGACTACTCCTGTCTCAAGTCCAACTAAGGGATATCTCATAATAATTATTTATTATTAATTAGTCGAATCTGGAAAATGAAGATTTCTATAATAAATTAGAAAACTTCCTTAACAAATGTCAATGGTATGATATGATTAACATTGTAGGAGATTTTAATGCAAAGGTGAGAAGGATTAAGGCAAATACTATTACCAACAAAGTATCTGGGAAGCACTTCCTACACGAAGAAAGCAATGATAATGGAGGATTACAGGGGCATTTTGCCTTAAGAAATGATATTATCATAATATAGAGAACCTGTTTTCCTCATAAAAGAATTCAGCTAGGAACATGGACAATACTCGGAAATAACCAAGAAGTCCAGATGCGTCATCTTGAAAAAAAGAAGGCATAATTCTACAATAATTGATGATAGATTATATAGAGGCCCAAACTGTGGTATGGACCATTACTTGGTAAGAGCGGTCATCAGACAAAAACTGGTAATACAAGATAGCGGACTGAGAGAAGAATCGAGTAATAAATATAAAAATTAGTTGTGCGTGAAGTCTCACGTAAATAGGGTTTCGTTGGTATTGTGAACATAAAATTAGTATAAGGGGGGGGGGGGGGGGCGCCAAACATTGATTTTTTTTGACAAAATGGCATGGAAAAATAAAACAATTTCCACAAGTGTTATATTTTTGTAATCTACTCATCAATACCTTTCATTTGATACCCCACTCAAATTTAAAAAACATATTTTTTCTCGTGACGTGAATTATCCGCCATTTTGGATTTGAACAACTGATAATTTTGAGTTCACTATATTTTTCCTGTGTGCGCGTCAAAACGATCTTTAAAACAGGAAAGTTTCATGTTTCTATCTCTTTTGATTCAGAAGTTATTGGAACCGTACAGAGTGTCAGACAGACAGACACAGGAACTAAACTATAAGGGTTTCTTTTTTTGGTATTACCAACGAAGCCCTAAAAAGGGGGAAATGACTAAACTGAAGAATGTAACTGCTAAGGAGTAATTCCATAATTCTTTGGACGGTAAACCTAACAATAATTATAATAATGCTCTAGAGAATAGAGAAATTAATGGAAAAAAGCAGATAATATTAAAATCTACTCTAAAAGTAGGAGAAAAAACAGGAAATAGAAATTAAGCTGGTTTGATGAAGGGTGCAGGCAGAGGCAATACAGCAAGAATTATTACTCAGAAATCAGATATAAATATAATAAAGAAATAGCGGTGTGAAAGACCTGCACCAACGAAGCAATGAGACTAAAAAAAATCTTCCAGGCTGTAAAATGGATGAAAACAGAAATACATACCTAAGCTTGAAGGGTCCAAAAAGTAAATACGGTCGATTCGCAATGGGGAGAAAAATGTAATGAATAGATGGGCAGAAAACTTCAACGAACTTCAGAAATAGGAGCAACAAGAAGAAGAAAGAAAAGAAACAATAGTTCATCTGCAATGAGAAAAAATATATATAGTTCAGCTGCAAAAATGAAGTAGTACCTGCGCCAACATTTGAAGAGAGAAGTGGAAGAGGAGATAGGTAAACTATGATTAGAAGAGGGTTAGTTAGCCCTCCAAAGATATTAACGACAGAAGACAGACGACAGGCACAAAAAAAAATTAAGTTAATTAAAAGGATTAAAAAAGTTTTGGTGTTTGTCTTTCTGAGGTCTTTAGAAGCCCTTTCTAAAGTTAGAACACTAAAACTTGGCACACTTTTAGTCAAGGGCATGGGATACTACCGAGCTGGACAGACCTGGCTTTTTTAGGTTTTAACTTTAAGGGGGAAATTTTGGCTATTTTGATATTAATAAAATGATTATAAATCAGTAAAATATTTTATTAAGATAAAACTTCATAAAAATAACAAGTATAACGTATTTAATGTTTTTTTTTATAACGTATAAAAATAACTTACGTGTGACACGTAGGAACTGTTCCAACATCAGACATTACGTCATTTAGATGTTTGTTCAGCATTATGCCATGTCCTGCATCGTTTCGTCGCGTTCGACTCATCACGGGTCCGGCGATGCCCACCCAACTCTGGACCTATACCAGATTAAGAAGATCAGATATAGGGCTTATCAGAGACGAGCAGAAATTGTGCAGCCTATTGCATTGTGCAAACACGGTATTAAATTGATGTTGTGTTTTGCCAGCCAAGCAAGTATGGCGGTATGAGAGCAAGCTTGTAATTTAGCAAGCTACTTTAATTTAAAATTTCAAGATTTTACCTTTTTTCATAAAGTTAGTGTCAGGGCCTTAAGTTGTATTTTAATTTCATACATCTTTAATTCTCACCAAGTTCGGATCGAACATGTCAGGAACATTCGCACGTATGCAGCGGCATGCAGCCCATCTCCCACATTATCTCAATTCAGAATTTTACTTTATTAATGAATTTGTCAAATTAAATAATGTGTGAATGATTGTTTTAGAGTGAAACAATTCGTATAAACTTAACTTTATTTGGTATGAATGCGTGTGTGAATGAAACTAACTTTTAACTTAATCCTCTTTTGATTTGTCTGTATTTGCTTAGGAACAAATTACCGACAATTTAGAAGCTCCAAAATTGGGTTTTTTGATTATATCTCGGAAACGGTGGACTCTAGAAAAAATATGTTTTAAATAAAAATTAAAGCTTATTAAATTCCCTTTTAAATGGTTTCTTTACTTCTATATTTGTCGAAATTCCGACGTTTTTTTAGATACGTAATTGAAAAGCGATCATTTTCGAAAAATATCATTTTTACCTCACCTTTTGTCAAACATATGCTTAAACCCACTACCGTTTTTCAGAAAAATTGTGAGAAATTTTATCTGGTAGGCCGCCTGGCCTGCTTCCAAGACTAAACAACGGGCGATTTTTTTTGTTCACTCAAATGAAAAAACTACGGACCAGACCAAAGTCTCGGATAGGGTTTTACATGTAATCAAATGGGATTCAGAAGTGGGGATGGTGCGTGATTTTTGTCTAATCACCCTTAAATCACCAACTAATTTTTTATAGTAATTAATTAATAAAATTTCCTACTTTTTTTAGTCTTTTGGGTGCACCCTCGAAAGAAATAGTAAACGAGTATGCACCACGTCACTAAAGTGATTTTTCTTGCCTTGGCAATTTTTACTGTCTCACTTCACTCGCCAGTAAATATAAAAGCCCGGCAAAAAAAATGTCACTTTAGAGAATAATAAAATACCAAGTTTTTGGTACTCCAGCAAATCTCGCAGTAGTGATCACGCTGATTCAAGTTGCCGCTTGAAATGACCCCAGAACTTGGCGGACGAAAAGGTTACTTTTTAATTTTTCTACAACTCTAGTACCTAGTAGTATCAATTGCCTAAGTGTAATTGATACTATGTGACAAAGGAAGTCTATCATAAAGTTCTGGGGTAGTTTCAAGGGGATGATGTGATTGATAAATAAAGCATGTTTAGCGTAATTACTACTGCGAGATGAGCAGGAGTACCTAAAACTCTAGCTCCAACTTGGAAATTTTTTCTGAAGTATTTTTTGTAGAATATATACTACACTTTTGCTACTTTATTTTCAACTACATCAAACTCAGGATTAAAAGTTCAACATTTTTTTATAATTATAACTTTTACTAAAAATACGAATCATACACAATAATAAAAGTAGTTCATGGACTAATAATAATAAGTAACAAATTAATAATTTAATAAAAAAAAATCGGGTACAGGGTACCTCGGAACTTTTCCTCACTTCAGAGGCCACTAAATTGGCCTCTCCTGCTGCTTCGCAGCAACAAACTGATTTATTATCATTCTTAAAAAAAACCCTTATTTTTAATACCTATATTTTATTAAATTATTTGAAGTTTGGTGGTATTTTGACAGATGTAAACAAACTTTTACGTCATCAAAATTATCGCACTAATAAATAATTATATTCGCTTATAACTTTTAAACTAATTATAGGAATTTCATTGGGGTTTTTTATATTTGCTCCTTAATTTTTTCTGGTTCCAACGATATGCTTTACGCCAAAAACCTATTTATACTTTTGGTATTATTAACCGCCAAAGTTTAAAAAATCAAAAATTGATAACTTCAAAATGGTGGCCAATATCAAAATGAAATTTGGTGGGCTTGTTTATCATACAGAGAGGTATAGTTGTGCCAAATTTCAACTCGATCAGGACCATTGTCGATTTATTAAGATTTTTTAAAATATTTGCTGACTCAACAAACTGGGTTCAAGATGGCGAAAAAATTTGATTTTCCGGGCGGCACCACTACAAGTAAGGACTGATTTTTCTGCCAAGTTTCAACTCTCTAGGTTAAATACCTTGGGCGCTACGATGATAACACACACACATTCATACACCCATATATACATACATACATACAGACGTCATGCTGAAAACCACTCAGGAGGTCTTAAAAACACCCAAAACGGATTATTCCGTTAAAATCTCGAAAAACATTTTTTGGTGAAAACAATACTTTTCCTACTATAGGTAGTGAAGAAAAGTAATAAGCATCCAAGGTTCGTCGTCCAAGCATTCATCTTCGTCATCGATGTCTTCGTCGATGTCATCTACATAAAATAGTAATCAATTTAATATGCATAATATATAAATAGAATAAAATATATTTTATATTTAATTAGTAAGTAACAATTACGCTTAAATTACGCTTTTTAGAAGTAATTACTTAAGCAATATATGTTATGATAGACTTTTTTTGTCACATAGTATCAATTACGCGTGGTTACTAGAGTTGAAGATAAAGTAAAATGTAACCATTTCGAAAGTAAAAAAAACCTTTCCAAGTTAACAAAAGCATAAATACAAAATAGCTTGGTATAAAAAAATTTCCAAATTTAAGGTACTCCTGTAGATCTCGAAGTAGTAATTACGGTAAACATGCTTTACTTATCAATGAAATCAACCCCTTGAAATGACCCCAGAACATTATGATAGAGTTGCTTTGTCACAGAGTATCAATTACACGTAGGTAATTGATACTACTAGGTACTAGAGTTGTAGAAAAAGTAAAAAGTACCTAAAACTTGGTATTTTATTATATCAATAGTATTATGTACCTAGGCTCTAAAGTGAAATTTTTTTTGCCGGGCATTTATATTTACTGGCATGCAAAGTGAGACAGTAAAAATTACCAAGGCAAACAAAATCACTTTAGAGACGTGGTGTATACTCGTTTACAATTTTTTTCGAGGGTGCACCCAAAAAACTATAAAAAGTACGAAAATATGATTAATTAATAACAATAAAAAAATTATATAAAGGTATTTAGTAGGTGATTTTTTTTTTTTTTTAACAACATACTTTATTGTATAATACATAATACATAGTTACAGAATACAAACGTTACTCATTTGCATAATATTTAAATAGAAAAAAAAAATTATAATGATAACATAAGTGCAAAAATATTGTTGTTATACTCCTCTACTAGGTTGCCCGTGCGTAGAGGAGGAGTCCTTTAATTATTTAGAAGTTATATTTCGTGTAGAGTTAAGAAAATCAAAGTATAGAGATAAAATTAAATTGAAAGTTATTGTTATTGCGTGTTTTATTAAAATTTATGTGCTAGTAAAATATGACTTTAGTTGTGTTTTGAAAGAGTTATACTGTTGAATTGATTTTAGATTTTGAGGGAGTTTGTTGAATAGTTTAGGTGCTATCTGTGTCCAGTGTTTAGTTGCTGTTGTCGTTCTAGATCTAGGTAGTGCAAGTAGTTCCTGTGTCTGACTTCGTGTTTTGTAGTTGTGTTCAATTTTAGCGAACGTCTTATAATACTTTTTTGCCCTAAGAAGGGTAGAATATTTAAACAAATCTGAAATGTTTAGTAGATTTAAATTTTTTTAGAGAGGTGATGCAGAATCGAACTTATTTTTGTGGCAAATTATTTTTATAAGGATATTTTGAGTAGCCTGCAGAGGGGATAGTGCTGTGGGGAAGGCCGCTCCCCAGGCTATTATACAGTACTGTAGATGCGGGTAAACTAAGGAATCATAGACTTGAATTAACACTTTGATATCACAGATATTCCTTAAACTTAAGAAAACGTATATCATTTTTCTTAATTTGCTATTAATAATGTTTATATGAAGATTCCATTTCATATTGCAGTCGATTATTACACCGAGGTATCGGGTTTGTTCAACATGCTGTAGAGGAGTACACCTACACCTGTAGTGTTGTTTGTTTTTTCCACAATTATCGTTGTGTATTGTCAGTTCTGATTCTTTTGGCTGTCCTGTTTTATTTAACGAAAAAGTTATATATTGTGATTTGGTAGATAGTATTCAACGATAAACTGTTTCTTTTCAACCATTTAGATATCGTTTGTAAGCCTTCATTTGCTGATTCATGCGTATCATTCCAATTCCTACCAATGAAAAGCGCTACTGTATCATCGGCGAAGGAATACATTTTACCTTTACTTTCCAATTGACATAATTCCGCTACATATATGGAAAAAAGTATTGGACCTAGTACAGTTCCATGTGGTACGGAAAATTCAGAAGTGTCGGCATCGCTAATAGAATCGGATACTTTAGTGCAATATTCTCTATCGGACAGATACGATTTAAACAAATTTAAAGCATTGCAAGTTATACCTACTTTATTCAATGCAACTATTAAAGCTTGGTGTGGAACTGAGTCAAACGCTTTGGCTATATCTAGAAATACTGCTAGCGGATGTTGGGTGTTGTCTAACGCTTTATATATATCTTCGGTTATTTTAGAAACTGCACCATTGGTACTTATCCCTTTTTTAAAACCAAACTGATTGTCAGGTATAATATTATTCTTTTCTAGATAATTCATAAGTTGTTTTTTTTACTGCTTTTTCAATTATTATTATTATTAATTATTTTGGCTATATTGGACAACGTGGAAATGGGGCGGTAATTTGTCATATCTCTTTTGTCTCCTTTTTTAAAGATAGGTGTAATAATGGATCTTTTAAGTATTTGAGGGAAACAAGATGATTTTAAACTGATATTAACGAGATGTGTAATTGGCTCAATAAGTGCATTAATATTTTTTTTAATCATTTTAGCGGTGATATTGTCCCATCCTGGGCCAGATCCTCCTCGTAGTTCTGCTATAGTTTTTTCCACCTCTTCTTTAAAAAAGCTAATGGTGGTGTTTGATATTTGTTTTGTCTCTGTTTGAACTCTTGTTTGATATCCTACTTTCTCAGAGATTGTTTTCCCTACGCCTGCAAAATATTGGTTGAAGGTTTTTGCACATTCCATTGGATCATTAATCGTATTATTTTCCAGTTTAATTTCTAAAATATCTTTATGGTTGCTTTGTTTACTTCCAATAATATTATTAATAACTTGCCAAGTTTTTTTCAAGATTTAAGGATGATAAGAAAAAAGTCAGGCACCATCCCCACTTCTGAATCCCATTTGATTACATGTAAAACCCTATCCGAGACTTTCATTGGGTCTGTAGTTTGGTTTATTTGAGCGGATAAAAACAAATCGCTGCCCCATTGTTTAATCTTGGAATCAGGCCGGGCGACCTACCAGATAAAATTGAAGTAAATTTAATGCTCTACAACTTTGTCTTTGGCAATTTTTCTGGGAAACGGTAGTGGGAGGTTTAATAAGCATATGTTTGAAAAGGTGAGGTAAAATGATATTTTTTCGAAAATGATCGATTTTTAATTACGTATATCTCGAAAACCGTTGGAATTTCGACATATGTAAAGAACAATTTTATTGGAAATTTAAAAAGCTTTAATTTTTATGTGTAACATGTTTTTCTAGAGCCCACCGTTTCCGAGATATAATCGAAAAACCCAATTTTGGGAACTTCTATCCCCCCCCCCCTCCCACCCTATGGTCATCCCCCAGAGGCGGGCACTTTTAGTATGTTTACCTCCTAACTACTCCTAACAAAGCCCTGAGGTCAAACTCTCGCATTTTTCATGCACTCTACACTAGAGGTGGGTAATTACTGTAATTTCCCGGTAACAGGTTAAGACGTTCCTGTTATCGAACGGTAGCAGGTTATTGGTGTAATAGGTTCTTAAGGTCCCCGAGGAGGCCTGATGAGCAAAAAAAAAGGACAATTTTACATTATAATTATGGACTAACTTAAAAAACTCAAAACAAAACAATTTTATAAACAAGACAGTGTTTATTACGTACACTTAGTGATGTGATGACACACTACAAAAACAAATAAATTTAATTCTAAAGCATTCAATTTTGCATAAAATATATTTTAATTTAAAACTATTACGAGACAGAAACCTTTTATTTGCAATGATCAAGCCTAACAGGAAAGGGGGAGGGGGGTTGCGAATTTAACAAGGAAAACAAAAAAGGCGCTCTTTCTGAGGCCGATAAAAATATAAAATAAATAAATATAAGTCTAATATACTAGCAGCGATGAGGTCCTATAGAGACGTATAATATAATTATAATAAAAGTTGTTAGAGGAAAATCGGTCCAGTAGAACCGGAGATAAAACGTATGTTAGTTACGTTTGAAAAGCGGGGGGGGGGGGGGGGGGGCGGAGAGGGGCCTGAGCAGCGCAAACCTGACGCCCCAGCCCCAGGCCGTAGGGCTCACGGCAGAGCTCTCACTACAACCGAGCACCTCTACCCTACTAGTCTACTACCCTTCAACACCAACAATCTTGCAAACCTTTGCGTTTGTTTTGTTGTAACATTATTTAAAATGGAAATAACAGAAGATAACATTACAGGGAATGGAAACGGAATCCGAAAACGGTAACGGAAACGAAGAACATAACTGAATTGATAACGTAACGTAATGAAGAGTTATAGTTATAATATCACGCATAACGCTTCATTAAAACCTAATACCTCAGGAGTTACGTATATCATACCGTTCCCAGTCCGTTAAAATTATAATATAACGCATCATGGAAACATAATACCTCAGGAGTTATTGATACTGTTATCGTTATAGTTAATAGGTATAATATAACGTATCGTAGGAGCAGAGCAGAGTACAGTCCCGCCGCGCTGCCAGAGGGAATATTTATGAACGAAACTAGAGCTGTAACTACATACCACAGTACCCTTAGAGTAAGGACCCCATCCCCCTTTCTTACTCTGAGATAGTGCCTACCGCTGCGCCACTGCCAGTCGGAATATTTATGAATTAGACTAGAGTTACTCGATAACAGGTATTTTTAGGGTCCGTAGGCAAAACCAAGCACCCTTATATTTTCCTGCGGGTGTCTGTCTGTCTGTCCGTCCGTCGCCTGCTCTCACGGCTATACCTTTCGTCCGATGACTTTGAAATTTGGCATGTATATGTCTTGTACCTACCTACCCACGCATGTTAAAAATATAGCGACTTAAAAAAAATATTTTTCAAAAAAAATTAGGGTAAAAAAACATAAGGGTTAATTTTTTTTTTTTTTTTTTCAACACCGTGAGAGGTATCATATGAAAGGGTACGTCGAGCTGATTAAAAAAATATATAATTCTTTGGTTACAACTTTGATTGGGCGAGCGTAGGCAAGTTTGAAGAGGGAGAAACGCCCCCCCCCCCCCTCTATCTCACTTATGTAAAGTGCAAAAAATCTGAAAAAATTCCTGAACACTTTTTGGAAATTTCGAAAAAATATTATTTTATTTTTTATTGACAAAATACGTTTTTTTTTATAATTATGGTCTTTGCGATGTATTTGTATGGTTGTAGTCCGGTTCAGTGGCAAAAATACTCTATTAGAAGTTTGTTTATGTGTTTTGAGGATATCAGACACATAGGATAGTTCAAAGTAAGCTTTTTAGCATTTTAATAAACACCATCAATAGGGTACTACTTAAACACAGTGTGGCCTACGGACCCTCGCTGTGTGCTGACTAGCACACACTTGACCTGTTTGTTCAATATTAGGTTATCTGAGGAACGGTTACCTTTCAATAACAGGTTATTTTTAACTGTTACGTTATTAACGACACACCTCTACTCTACACCCCTCTTTTAAGCACTCATTGACTGGACTATAAACCTCCTCGTGGCTTTTTGGGAAACACTAAGGCGCTGTGCACACTGAAGAAACAAGTTTCATGAAACGTGAAACTTTAGTATCATGAAAGCACTTGATTTAAAACATACAGAAAGGAGCCCACTGCGTTTCTTGAAACTGTATTTTCGTTTGGTTTCATGAAACATGTTTCACGCAACCAAAAAGTCATGTATCACGCAATCTAAAAAGCCAGGTTTCGTCGAAACCAAGTTGCACGTGATTTCATGTTTATTGTTTAACTTATCATTTCAGTTTTGATTGTGTTGTTTTATTTGGTGTTCATTTGTTTATTTAAAATGAGTGAATTAAGAAGCATTTAGTCAATTTAATGTGATACATTGAATTAATACCATCTTCTTCAGGGGACATGATGAAACTGTCAGAAAAAGGGATTCTGAAACTTGAAACTGGTTTTATGAAATTGGTTTCATGAAACTAGTCTCATGAAACTTGTTTCTTTCTCAGTGTGCACAGCGCCTAACAGTAAACCTTCTAATTCTACATTCTCTGTCAATTCTTCCGCAACTTTACAATACACTTCCTTATTAATTAAATATTTCCACTTACCTTTTCACAAAAGACTCTTCTTCTCGCTTTCACGAAGTAAGAGCACTTCTAGATTCCTTTAGTACTTTAAGTTTTATGTCTCTTGTATGTTGCAACTTCTTGCGACTATCGAAACGTAAGTTTAATTCTTCATTCAGTGGTATTGGTCATGTAAAAAGTTCTATCCGCTTTAAAACTTCACTTACGTTTAAATCTTGCTACGACGACTCCCAAGTTTTATATATCGATGCTTTTGTTATTAAAAAAGTATCGAAATTCCGACTACTCCAGTGGATGTTTCTCTCCTTAGTCACCTCTAAGTTACCCGACGTTGTTCCACGTATCAGGGAATGTTAAACTTCTTCTTGGTGCTTCTCTTTTTCTAATATACCTAGGACCTGGGAGAATCATTGACCACGGTAATCCAATATTGGCTCTCCAGTCTAGTTTAGGATATATTGTTATGGGTCAAGTTAGTAAAGCTGCTAGTGCTGGAAGTATTGAAATATATTGTAACACTGTTGATTCGGAATTACTAGAGCATGTTGTAAGTCGCTTCCAGACAATTAAAGACGTTCTAACATTGTATCCTCCACCTATAAAACCTAATGCTAATTGAGAACGTATTGTCAACGAGTCGGTAGGAGGTTGCTTTTGAGTAACCCTTCCCTTTAAACGTGATTCTTCTTCAGGGAGATTCCGACGATTTAGCTGACCGTCGTTTCCACTCCCTTGCAGAACAATTTTAACGAGATCCAATAAAAAACAATAATACCATGATTGTGTGCAGGTTTACCTGAATCAGACTCATATGTCCGTTCGTAATTGTATTATTAGAGAATGTTGTTTTCTACCACATCATTGTGTGATAAAACCAGACAGCTCATACACGAAACTTAGTCCAATTTTCAATGCAAGTGCTCCTACTTCATCAGGCATTTCTAAAATGATACATGCTACCAAATTCTTGGCAGCAATTTTATTTCGATTTTGCCTCTTTAAAATTGCAATTACAGCAGATATTCACCTGTGTACCACCAGATTTTAGTTCATCGCAATCATAGAAAATTTCGGATCTTATAGCGATTATCACCCGTTGATGATATTGGAGTTAAATATGGTAACGTTTGTTGTCAGAACCTTGCTCTTTGAATGAAAGCAGTTAAAGCTCAGATGCTGCCAGGAAGTATCCCTATTTTTTCAAAGATTGCAGAAGATGATTTCTAGATAGAACGTCTGGCTACTATCATCAAAATGGTTGAGGAAGGTAAACAGTCATCTTCGGACTTAATCAATCTCTCTGCGTCCACTGGGTTTGAACTTGTAATGTGGAGTACAAACAGTAAAGGCTTACATGTTCTTACATATGGCTTCACATGGTCTTCATACAAACAATTCTCTTTTGTCACATCTATTTCATTTCAAGAAGAAAACTTAACTCAAGTTCTTAGCTTGCAATGGTTCTCTGCAACCGACGAATTCGCTTTTAAATTTGCATTGCCCTCGGATCTGTGCACTAAGAGGAATGTACTCTCTATCATTCGACCCCTTAGATATCCTAAGTCCAGTCACTGTTTTAGGAAAACTGATATATAGGAGGTCCGTCTCAATTTTGATAACCACCTTGGTAAAACTCATTCGGTCTGAAAACGTTAGCGCCAGTTAATGAATCAATTAACCTCTCTTGAAGACACAAGAAAATCCTGCTGACTGTTTAAGTTGTGGGTTACAACCAAATAGGCTTTCATATCACCTTCTATGGCTAAACGTCCACTCTTGGTTAAAAGAAAGGGAGAGTGGCTGGCCTATAATCTTCTTGTTTCCACCAATTAAAGGTCCTGCTCGGGAAGAGAAAAGGTCTTCACTGCTAGTTAACATAGCCTCCACAGGCAGTTATGAAATCCACATTTTTATTGACAAATGGCTGACTACATTGAAATGCTTCAGATTACAGCCTACCTTATAAGTTGGAAAACATTAGTGAGTGGACACTTATAGTCTTTTCATTCTTCTGAAGAAACATTATTAGCGGAAAAGTCTCTTATTTTGTACATCCAAATAGATCATTTCCCGGAGCTATAATCCAAAAACCAACATTTCCGGTTATGGGACTTAACCAACGTCTGGGGTTAACCAGTGCAAGCCATTTTTATACTCTGGCGAGGATTATGCCGGTCCCTTTCATAGTCGTTAAAACTCAGAAGTCATATATTTGCCTTTTTGTCTGCTTGACAACCAAAGCGCTCCATTTAAAGTTAGCTTCAGATTTTTGACAACTACCTTTCTAAATTACTCGTCGAGGACCTATAAATACGTTATATAGTGATTTTGGGGTTTATACCTCAATGAACTTTATTGCCTCCTCAATCTGACACCCATCAGAAAGAGTACTTGAAATTAATACTGAAAATGCCATCCAATCCTTATTTTGGAGGTTTATGGGAAACGAATGTTTCCATAAGAACCCACTTGCACTAAGTATTGGGCCAACAGATTTTGTCATAGGAAGAATTCAACACCATTCTTCTAGGATTGGTTACTTCATGACTTCTGGAAATGTTGGCATACAGCCTATCTCCACAACACTCAAACTCAGGAGAAGTGGAACACTGATTATTATTCTGATTCTTATTACCACTGTAGGAAATCAGAGGCATGGTTAGGATTTACAGAAAGGACTCCTTTGTCCCCGGCAAAAGAAGAAACGGTTGTGGAAAATTGTTCTGGAATGTCAGCTGTATAAATAGAGTATAAGAAGGGACCCAGAATGCTGGCTTGTAGTTTACAAAATTCCTGTATATGAGCGAAGGATGAGGGTTGAGGATAGAATGGGGGTAGAATTCCTTTCCTACTTATAATTACCTTTCACGCCAAGCTCATCCACCATCCTATTCCTCTCGTCTAGAACCTATCCTCTCCTCACATTTCTGGCAATCCGAGGCGACGACTAAAGAGAAAATGGTCCCGTGACCACCTTAGAGACTTATACTATAGTACTGGAAATTATTAGAGTACCACCACTGGGTGGGGTCTCGTAATGTGTGTAGTAACTGTGCTTTATTTACCTTAAGTGTGAAGCTGCTTGCTATAATTATTTTTTACAGTTTAGCTAAATAATAAAGGGGTAAAAAATTCATTGCTTTTCCTTTTACCAGTTAGTTGATTGTTTTGCATTTTTTACTATGGTTTTCTACCTCTCATAATGACGTTTTTCTTCTCTCTTCATTTCCTCTTTTAACATTACTCTCAACTATTTTTTTTTTTTTTTTTACTCAAGAACAGTATTCCAGTGGAGGGGAGTATGGTTATAACCTTTGTTTCATTTTTTTTTTCTTATCTATTGTTGTAAATATTATCTTAGAAATCGGCTAATAGATAAAGTTATTCAGACATTGTCGCTGGCTGCCCACAATCCCTTGTTAATTACCGCTGTAATTTTTAATACTCCGCTCTGTTTCATTGAACTGTGTCCCAACATAAGTACAAGTCAAAAATTAAGAAAACTCAAGATGAAAATCTTCAGCTTTGATAGAAAGATTACTTACAATGCTTGTATTTTTTATGTACCTTTCAGCTCGCCCTGAACGATGACACAATTAATATTAGTTTCTGAAACATTGGTTTTGTGACTGAATTTCTGAACAGGAAGTAAGAGTTAAATTATGTACCGTAATCCGATGTTCTCACCCAAAATGCACGTTTAAATTGCAGAGCTCTATTTGTTTTTAATTTAAGTTTATCCTATTATTATTATTTTTTTTTTTTTTAAATCTATAGGAGGCGTTTCTTATTAAAAAAATTAAACTTGTTTGGTCGACTGCTTTAAAAATCCCTTAAAGATAGATGATTGGACACTTGCCTGTAAGTTAAATGATATTTTGAGAATGTTATAATTTGTAGGGAGAGAAAAAGGGACTTGTAGAAAAAAATGACAAGATGTTTAGAGGGTTAGAGCCGAGACTCCATCTCAAGTATTACACAGCTTTCATCGGCTTAAGTTTACTTGGTGTTTGTTATTTTCGGCCGTGAAATCGACTTTGCTATGCTGGATCTGGGAACAGTGACATTTTTCTTGGCCTGAAGGAGCTTGTAAGGAGAGACAAGAGACTCGGCAACCGGTGCCTGTTCATCACCACATATATTCTATTTGACCTGTTTTTAGTAAAGCCCGCTTATGTATTCCCAGCGCGCTCACGGATAGACGAATATTTGTTCCTTTACCGCTTGTTCAGCTAGGAGAATCAAAATAGTAACTGTATCAATAAAACTCCATGTACCCGAATCCCCGCCCCCTTCTTCTGCCTTACTGATACTTCCCAGCACAATGTCCCCCTTCTTTCTTTGCTAGTAAATATAGTTTCATATCCTGTTTAACCATGTTAAAACCACTCGTAAAAATAGCTAAAAAAAAAGGGACTGCTTTATAATTAATGGGAAAAAATTGTTTATCTCTAATGACAAATGCCTCCTCAATATTTTAAGTTTTCGCTCTATAAATAATTTAAATACCTCTCTCTCTCTCTCTCTCTCTCTCTCTATTGAAGGGTCAGCCACATTAGACTTACTAATGGACATGGAGACATATTATGAACTTAAGAAAATATGTATTTAAAATTAAACAAATGACAATAGCTTCATGGGGTAAACATCGTGAAACAGTTATCCATTCGAGACGATTATCCAATCGTTTGGCTAGAGAAAAAGGGATCCGATGGGGTTTGTATGCTCTAGGATATTGATCACGTGCGGAATCGATAAGTCAGCATTAGAAAAGAAGCAAACGAGGGATTCGATCCCTAGTCCCGTAATCAAAGTCAGCAGGCATCTCGGAGAATGGTACGAATCTAATAAAAACAAGGATCCCAGGGTGCCGGCTCGGATAGGGGCTAGAAGGATAATTAATGAATTTCGGGCGGAGGACGGCTCCCACACCACTGATTTAGAGCCCCCATCGAAACAGTTTAGACGCGTTAACATCGATTACACGGACGAGCTATTAGAAGCTGTGGCTGAACCGATACAAAGTGATACAGTATCGCTATAGGCCAACTCTAACCACCACCGCCCGACATAACAAACAAACTACCGATTTATAGCCCTTTACCAGTAGGCATTTAATGCCAACGCCAAATAAATCAGAGCTAAAAGTCGGCCATCAAAGTGATTCCATTGTGATAAAATTAAAATGCCAATAATATTAATGATTGTTTCCTCCTAAAAGAGAAAAGTGAAACCTCTCTCTCCGGGGGAAATCTTACACAATTATCTTAAATAAGAAAAAATACTTTATATAATCAGTATTACAAATATGGGGAGACCCTGCAACGGGTTTGTGCCTGCACTATTGCCGTATGTACACAGACACCCAGCAAGTCCCAAGCCCTTGTCCAGGATTTGTCCGAGAGGTTAAAAACTCATAGCATATTATTTGTGTGTGTGTATATATAATTTGACTGACGTACTAGTTTTCTGTCTTCTTGTAGTGTTTAAACACCAGCAAACACAATGTATTCTCATTATTATTTACAGTTAACTATTATTATCATTTCATGTTTTAATGAAAATTAACTTCAGTTAAGGCCCCCCACCCCCATTCATTACTGCGCACAACGTAGCTCATCTCTCAGAGACAGCGCCTGCAAGCCTGACAATGGCAAACGCCGAGGCTGGAAGAGAATCTGAGTAGAGTGTAACCTACCTCGGAGCAACCGGCAACCACGATATATTCATTATATATCAAACACCTTTAGTTTAATATATATTAAAAGAGTTTACTGAATGATATTATCTTCTTCTGATATTAGATCAATATAATTCTGCATGCCAAATAGCCTGCCTAGATCATACATCCAATCACCTGATTCCACCATACACCACTTCACCAGTCTACACTTCCCTTCATTTACCTATATTTTATTATTATGTAGTAATTATCTTATATCACTTATCATTATGTAGTAACTATCCT
Source organism: Gerris lacustris (assembly GCA_951217055.1). Taxonomy (NCBI): domain Eukaryota; kingdom Metazoa; phylum Arthropoda; class Insecta; order Hemiptera; family Gerridae; genus Gerris; species Gerris lacustris. The sequence goes on from OX578285.1 coordinate 9,595,759, forward strand.
CTTGCACTTATTATCATGTAGTAGGTATCCTTTACACTTATCTTGATTCTTATTGTAGTACTTACCCCACATATGCATGTTATTTACTCATTATAATTACACAATTACACCTTACTTGCTACTAACGACTTTTTATTGTCTATGTACAGTCCAACTTCTATAATTTTCAGTTAAGCTAATAACTTCGTTTTATTAGGATTCTCAGATCAGGGCCCTACAGTTCCTGTGAGGCCTTAACATGGTTCTTTGGACCGTTGATGTGTTTTGTTATCAGTTTTAATGATTCTCTTTTCTTTTAATTGATTTTATACTTTGTTTCAGTTCCTTTTAGTGCTTTCTGGTTACTTTAGACCATCGCCCGGTCATCTCTTATCAACTTTATCTGTAAGTATCTTTTATTTTTTGCCCTTTGTGGGAGCTTACAGTTAATGTTTGTTGTAGACACCTGAGTGTATAAATTTATTTCTACCTACAATCTTCTAATTGTGTATTTCTGTATTGACAAGTTCGAGAGCAGTTTGTTGTTATTTTTTTTGGCTCTTTTTCTATTTAATTGGGTTCATGCTACGGCTGACCATTGCAATAAGTCTCTTTACTGCTCTCTTGATTGTCTACTGTCGTTGACTGCATGCAGGAGATACGAGAACAAGGTAAGCAAGCAGAACTTAATATTAATGCAATTCCTGTATTCAAGGAAATATGTCGTAGGCTTACTGACCTGTATAGCAAGTTTGAAAATTTGTACGCGGAATTAACAGGCACGGTTGATGACGGAGGGTCATCATGATTGGTCTAATTGACCATATATGAGGCGAATGCTATTTTGGAAACGCCGGATGGTAGGGCTACAAGCACCAAGCACTCTATTGCCCTCAGCTAACACGTCTTGTTGTGCAGGTAGTTCTAAAGCTAAAGCTAAGCTCCCTACACTTAACATTAATCAGTTTGATGGTAAGCGGGATCAGTGGTCTAAGTTAAGAGACACTTTTGAAAGCCTACTGATACAAGATTCGCAGCTTACCAACATTGACAAGTTTCATTACCTTATTTCTCTAATTATGCCAACTTCTATTATTGCAGGTATTCCTTTATCTGATGATAATTTTCAAATAGCGTGGAAGACCCTGAATGTCATTTATAACAATAAACGCCTTTTAGCAGCTACCTATTTAAATTAGCTTCTTAGGGTGGAATCTACTCTTTATAGGCCCTCTCCTGAGGTGCTGACATCTCTTATAGCTAAGCTCACGGAAGCTGTAGCAGCTTTTAATTTTTTAACGCTTAAAACTATAACATAATTCGAAAAATTCAATAATAACGAAGTTATATGCATAAAAAAAATGAACCACAAACACATAGATAGATTTAATAAATTATTTAGCCGTACTAAATGACTACGTTTTTTTGTCTGCTTTTTCTTTTTTTTTTTTTTTTTTTTGCTATGGGCAAATATTTTAAATTTTCATAATTTACAAACTAAGAACACTAATAAACATCTACAAATAAAATGATACACTTTCATAAATAATACATACATTCATAATGACAAATATTATTATTTCTTTTATGTATAAATGAATGCTTTTAATACTCTAAATAAATTAATTAGGAAATCTCTAAAAGGAAATGCTAATTTTAAATACTTGGCTAATACTTACCACGGGATGCGGCCATTAAAAATATTAAGCACTTCTTCTTTGAGTAAATATTCTTTTCCTAGGCAGATCTGGTTTATACAGAGCGTTTTGAAGCTTTATAATATCATCATCATTATTTACAGATATGTTTACACATCCTGTGCCCGTGCCCTCAATAGTTGACGAGTGATTAGCTGAAGCCAACTTCAAATTTTCACCCTTCTCTGATTTCAAATCAATGAACTTACTTTTGTCCGAACATATACGGGATGTACTCTTACTATCCCTGTCCCGATTATAGATAGTAATTCAGAGTTTATAGATACCTCCATATCATTTATTTTGACCTCAGTGTCTAAAAAATGATTTAAGTAATCTCTGACATCTCCTCCATCTTTCATTTTTTGGAATATAAGTCCTCTTTATAAGTGATGGTTTCCTCGCAGGTCCTTTACTCTGATATATTTTCTTAAGCGTTTCCCAGACTTCCTTTGAAGTTTGGCAGTTCTTAACTTGCTTCAGTTCTGACGGGGATATGATCAACATTAGGTCTGACCAGGCATGTAAATAATTTTGTTCCCATTTGTCAATTTTTAAATCTCGCGTTCACACTTCATGGGAGTGTGCGAAGGATATGGCAGGCAACGCTTTCATGTATTAGGTGCAGGGGATATTAGGGATGAGGAGCTTGTTACACTAAAGTGGCAAGACATCCTTTGTGAACCAAACAAGGAGATTTGAGGGTAAAACTCAGACTGATGTAGTTCGATGGGTGTGAGTTCAGGGGTTGGCAAAAGGACCCGAATGCGGCCTAGTTGCTAGGCTTGGCCTCCCCGCCCTCTTACTACTACTATTACCATTTAATTCCGAGAATTAATAACAATAATAACAATGTTCATTTCAAGAACAAATACATACAAAACAATTTTAACACAAACATCATAGCAATGACCTTAAGATCGTCTGTCGGGGGTAGTCGCCATTTCAGCATTACATAATATACACACTAATATTTGTTAAATAAATTACATTAAATAATTAAAATAAAATGAAATAAATAAATAAAGTACTATCTATCCATCCTAATACTCAGCCACAGCTAATAGCTGATTTAGTTCAACTAGAAAAAAAAGAAAAGAAGATAAATAAATAATTCATGTAAATAAGTTACTAATAACCAAAAGAGGCATTCATTCATTCACTATATCTATGCTTAATATGTCCTCTATATTTTTTTTCAAAAACGGCTAATATAGTTATTTTGTATTTTCCGGGCTTCCAATAGGATAAGCTTTTTCAATAACAATATCTTTTTTGTCCAAATAATTCATGACAAAACTGGGTGACCAAACTTTCATAATAAGTTGAGAGCGAATCCGTATAATGGAGATTTCTAAAAATAAGATTATTCTTTTTCGACATATTTATTAAGGCGTCGATTTGGGTTTCATATAGGGACAACGATACTCAAGTAGTTGTACACTGTACACGTTACTTGAGCTGTGCCGTGTCCTGACTCACCTTTTCAACCTTTAAATCTAACGCTCTAATATCCTCCTTAGGTAGGCTAATCCTTTACTGTCTATAACCTGACTACGAGCCTCCTTAAGTAGATCCATATTAAAATTAACCGTATTTGCCATCTTAGTTTTTGAGTTGGATTAGAAACAGAAGTATCCCCTGCTTTTTGATTTCCTCCTTGTTCTCTTGATCTTTTTACTCGAAATGATATCAAATTATAATTATCATTAACTTCGGGAGACATACAGAGAAAAATAGACCCCCGCACCGGTGCGGGGGTCTATTTTTCTCTGTAAGTTTCCCGAAGTTAATGATAATTATAATTTGATTTAAACTAAAATTTAATCTTTCCGTAGTATGAATACTACCTAAATCTTAAAAGTTTGAATTTCGAAATGATAAATAATTTTCCATTCAGATAAATATTAATTAATTATTACTAAGTATTAAATAATTATTTAATTAAGGTACGAATTTTAATAGGCTATTGGAGAATGGCTCAATAAACTGGCCATAAGATTATACGTGTTTATTTTGAACAGTTTCGTTTAGACAGAATTCTCTCGAAAACAGCTTCGGTGGGATGGTAAATAAACTCCTTGTTGTAAACAGTAAACGGTGCACCAAGCTAGATCTTCCACTCTACCGATCTGTTGTGGTTCGCCCCCTCCTATCAACCAGCTCACGGCGTTATCTATACGATAGGCTAACAATACGACGGTACAATAAATCAACCTTACCTTTACTAAAATGTTTTAAAATTACCCTTTTAAAGAAACACTGATAACTTAAAAACTATGTTGCTTTCATGATGCAAACTTCAGTGAAATACGCACTAAGATAAGACACACAAATATAACAAAATTAGGCCGAATAACTTCAATTTTATCATCGAAAAAATATGGAGCTCGAAGTGACGCCAGTCGGTTCTCTCGGCGACTACTCCTCTACTACTCAATCACAATTCCGAGAATTGTGATTGATACATAATTCGCTCTTGAATATTCGGGGAAAAATGTAGAACTATATTAGGTTTATCTTTGCTTCTGAGGAAAGTTATATAAGTATTTTCTGCCCATACTTTAAAGGCATTTTCCATTTCAGTGGGTTCTCTTGTACCAGTAGGAAAGCATTAAAAATAATTTATCTTTTATCTTTTAAGCTACTAGACTGCATCAAATCGCCTTTCACACCACATCGTGGAACTTTCATCAGTTCTAATGTCTCTCTTGTCATTTCCCCAGTTTTTTCCAAATTAAAATTATCTTTAAATAAAAGGATTCCCTTTTTAAAAACCTCATCACCGTGTTCATTATTACCTAATTTGTTTTCTATTAAATGGCCGTATCTCTGCAAATATTTATAATGGTCAACACTATCACTGAATGATAATAAAGTAAAACAAAACTAAAGATTACATAAATAATTGAGTCTTCTTATCTAAGCAAATGATGTAATTTAGAACTTAGACTTCCAAATACTGAGACTAAAACAGCAGTTCTTACCGAAACTTAAAATAGTTTTTTTCGTAAAAAATAATTATTTCTTTTCCACCAAGCTGGTAGGAAACTGCATGCAAATTTATATTAAGTGGGGATTCATAAATTAAGAACATAGCAGCTTTACGTAATCGTGTAGTTCCTCCAAACCTACACTCGTATCTCGACCAATAAGAAAACTTAATACAACAACCAATAAAAACGTAGAATGTACGTAATCCTACGGTGGATATTTATTATTTAAGAACAAGATAATTTTACGATCAGCGTTGGACACTATCCAGCCACAATCATTGAATAATGAATATAAAAGAATTGTATGTAGAATTGTAGGGGGGGGGGGGGGGGGGGGGTTAAAGGTTATTTTATATATATATATATATATATATATATATATATATATATAATTCGGGCTGGCAGAAAAATTCGGCTGTAACGCAGTGTTTCCTAAACTTTTTCAGCCCGCGGCACACTATATAAAATAGCCAATAGCCGTGGCACACCTATAAATTTATGCAGGGTCGCCGAGAGTTATCCTGGGCCCTATGTCTGTAGGTCTACTAGGCCTCCCCACTTACCGGGGGGCCTCCTCCGCAAATGTTTGAAAATTGCATGTCTGGAAATCACTTCTTACGCTATTTTTGCTTTTACTCATAAAAAAAGTTACCATGATTTCTAGTAAAGAACTTATGTAAAGGTTAATTACATGATAATATGGCACTTATTATTTAACTTAGTTTTGCTTCCGAGCTTACCGAAGCTATGTGAAAGAAAACATTTTTATGTCTCCGAATTAAAAAATTCCAAGACAGAAATCTGTTTCAGACATCAGGGAACATTTTGTTTCTGTGTCTGTCTGTCGCTAAATTTTTGCGAACCACCATATCACAAAAACTACACGTCTGAATTTAATGATATCTGGATAGTAAGACATAATTAGTCCATTGTTGGTCCCATAGAGGTTGCAACTTTCTGCGCCCATTTGTTTCTCTTTCCCATGCACACAAACATACAATTATTTACACCTACATCTTCAAAATTTAAATGGTTTGTTATAGTTTTCCCTATTTTACTAAATTTATACTTAAATTAAAGTAACAAATCAAAACAATTTTTACAGATTTACCAAACGGGGGAAAATAAAATAAATTTGACAATAATAGGTTGTAAATGCATAATAGTATTAAAATATGCGACATAAGACGCGAGTATCCTATGTGCTACACAAATTGGGAGACTATTTGTTATTGGAACTATGGCGTCATTTGATAGCCGGTCTCTGCAGATAACACAATCAGGTATAGGTATCTCTTCATTTGATGTTGAAGTAAATCCAAAAAACAAATACGTTTCATGATATTTCCACGCAGTCAACATTTAATCTCTGTTTTAACCACAACAGTGCACTGTACTTCAGGCATTATTTTGTTCTGAATAGTTTGGATTTTATTATTTTTTATTCTGAATCCCACGGCACACCAGTGTGCCGTGGCACGCAGTTTGAGAAACTCTACTTTAAGAGAAACCGCTAAGCGTCAAATGAGGCGTCATAAGCTTGTGGTTACAACCCACCCCACAACTTTCAAGGCTATTAGTTCGATGTATTAGCAAGTAATGATTCTTCACGGTCCCTTTCAACTAGCCTAGGTGGCCGTGGACGTTAAGACACTAGAATGTAAGTTAAAAGGACGTGGGCTCGAGTACACTCAGGGTGAGGACGCTCAATTTTTATAGGATAACGTACAACAACATCGACGTTTCGCGAAAATAATACAACTTCTTCAAGCAGCAGTTGACCTGCGACATGTGAGGCCACCCACCTAGGTAAGAAGCACAGTTGAGGGTATTGATAATATATCGGAGATTGTTAGAGCTGATCGGAAGCAGTCAGAGGTGGTTAGGAGGGAGTACACGTGGATGGCAGGAGGTTAGACTACACACACAATACAAGATATCCAGAAATTTCAAAATACCGCCCAAATAGAACCCAGAAATCCATTTTTCCCTTTGCTGTCCCCTTTATATTTATTAGTATATTTTTTTACTGGGTCTTAGGGGTATTAATAAAACACTTTTTTAAAAAAAGGTGATATTTAAGCCCTTAATTGTGATATCTTCAAAACTCTTTATGAAATCATGTTTCTATATTACAATCTTCTTTACCAGTAATTTAGTATAAAGTCTAATACATCAGGGTAAAATACCTGATGTGAGTCATTAGAGCTCAATCAACTGACTCTAGACATTATAACATTAGGGAAAGAAATAATTTAAGTAATTTAAGAATAAATTGAGTTGTAAATAAAGACAATAAACCTGTGGGGGTTGTTCTAGATCGCAAAAGGACATGAAATATAAGACGTCACAAATAACTTAGGTGTCCTCTCAATCAAATTAGGCCCCGCTAGACTTCGAACTTCCAACCATACCTTTATCCATAATTATAATTTATGACAATTTATGAAGAATTTATAGATTTAAATTTTGATGAATGAAACAACTAGTTACTGTATGATCATCGAATTTACAAAAAAAAAAATATCATAAGGAATACAATTAGTAGTATAGATGTTAGATAAGAGGGTCAGAAAGTTTTATAAAAGCTATTACTAGTAATTTAGATACCGAAAATTATATGAAGTATGAGAAAATCATAGCGCACATGAAGGCTAATTTAAGTAGCTAAATTTCATTATAATCATAACCGTGGATGCCTACGCACTTTAATAAAAAATAATGTAATTAAACATAAATGATATTTGTACTATAAATAAAGTCTATCTATGTAAAACAACACTGCTGTCACATCGAAATAGTAACTTTGAAAAAGAAACAATACTGCTAAAACTTGTACCTACTTGGGACTAACGGTAGAGCAAAGTCATGTGGTCCTCATACCTTAAATTCAATTATTGTTAGTATTTCCTAACATAGTCGTTTCCACCGATAAAGGAACAGAAAGCAAGTCTCTTCAAGGTGTATTTTTAATAAATTCAGGTAGTGGCTGTGCCGTGATGAAGCGAAACGACAGGAGAATAATTATTATAAAAATGCCATTTTTCAAAACTGGTCTTATTTTCAACTTTTTTTTTTTCTGTATTCTTCACCTTAGTTGTACCTATGTGCTAAATTTGGGAAAGATTGAATCACGGGAAGTGGTTCGAAATTGGGGAAACGGAAATGTGCGATGAAACTTACAAAGCAAAGTAATATAAGACCAGTAAAAAGTGAAGTTCCATGGATTCTATCGGAGAGCGCATGAACTACTGGGTAGAGTAGTTCATTTAACCAGGGATCCGTCCGATTTCCCCCTTATTTATCAATAGTATTTTCCAAATTATTTTATTATCTTAATTTTAATTCTTTGGGGAGACAGCAGCTTAGTTGTCCGTTTTGAGGCTTAGTTTCTTTTAACATTTCATTCGAATTTAATTTGTTTAGAACATCGATTTCTGGCAACCCTGCTGAGGTTGAAACCTTGTTGTCGGATACCAACTCTTTGGGACTCTTTGGGAAGGTAAACTTTGGTTCCCTTCTCCTTCGATTTTTTTTCTTTGTAGTGGCGAGACCACCTTTTTGCGGTTTAGGGGAAAGAGAGAGATGGTAGCGGTGGTGGCGTTAAGCCGATTTTTTTATTACTTTTTTTGTAGTACTTCCATCAAAACTTATGTACCGGTAAGTGACATTTGAGTTAGCCTCAGTTGTCTGCCACATAGTTTCTTCTGCTCGACATTGTCTTATTCAGTTTGCCCATTTAATCATTGTTCATTATTCGTTCCTTTGTTCACAGTTTCAAGTTGGGGACAACCCCGACACTACAATTTTGCAAGGTTTGGACTTAATGACTATGTGGGCAGGAGGTTACCAGTGAAGCTAGAATGCAAAGGCAGCTAATTTTATACGCCGCAACGGGAGGAGACTTCTGGCTACAGGGACTAATAAGTCAAGCCCAATAAATTTAAAATTTATGTAGGTTAATTATAGGAGTGGGTAGTAAACTTCGCCTAAAAGTGCTCTCTGGTGTGATAATAACTTAACTTTTATTATTGTTTAGCTATTGTATTTTTTTAATGGTGTGAGAGAAGTCTGACTGGCGCCCATTTTATTCCAAGTGTTATTTTTTTACTATTTTTAGTGTTATTTTTCTATATCCCCCCCCCATAGGGGACAAAATATTGCAGATAGAAAAAAGTTTCAAGTAAAATTGTATTATTTTTTATCGTAGAATCCAAATATGCTATCGAAAACATACACTACAATTGAACATTTTGAAGTTTGGTGGCCTGGGGGCAAAGTGGGTTGTTGCCCTTGGAGCGCGATTGCATGAAAACAAACTTCCCTTTACATGGTACGGATCCCCCAAGTTTCATTAATTTATCTCAAACCGTGCAAAAGTTAAGACGGGGTGGGAGACTTTTGGACCCCCATATGTCTCCCCCCCCCCCCCCGTCTGTATGTATGTAGGTATATATATATATATATATATATATATATAAAAATGAATAAATTCTCGACCGTAAATATAAACAGAAACAAACAAAACTCAGGTTTTGATCACAAAAATCGTCACTATGTTACAATCCCGACGTTTCAGTTTTTACTTAAAACCTACTTCAGGGGCCGTAAAACATCTATCTGTCAAACAAAATAAAAATAAACAAAAGTTACTAAAAAAATAAATGTATTTGCAACTGATGTTGCAAATGCATCTTTTGCTACAGTTTCATGGTGCAAGCTTTGGCAAAACAATTTTTTATTGTAAGTTCGGTAACATCGTTCTGCCATACCTTAGCTAATTCTGTTATACATATTCTTAGATTAATTACATCAAAGACTGATTCGATATTACAAGTTTTTGGGTACTAGGTCAAAGAGAGAACCAGGCTAAAACATCTATCATAAATGACCCGGGTAAATTTTTTAAACTGATGACCGACCCTGAAATTAATATAAACACAATACTACCTGTAAACGACACAGTTCTGATTGTAACCTGGGAGTATAAAGAGGATTCTTACGACATCCTGTCTACCGTAAATGTCGCTCTCGCGGCGTTCACGACTGGGCATGTTCGGCTTGAGTTGTACAACTACCTGAAAAACTTGGGGACAGAGTACTTTACTGCGATACCGATAGTGTTATTTATATATCGAGACCGGATGAATACGATGTGGAAAAAGGAGATTTTCTGGGCTGTATGACCGACGAACTAGTAGGGTACGGCCACGGTAGTTATATAACCGAATTTGTCGCAGGTGGACCCAAAAATTACGCTTATAACGTGTAAAAAGTGAAGGGCATTACAATTAATAAGGACAGCAGCAGTTACGTTAATTTTGAAAGATTAAAAGACATGGTATTACAGGACGAAGAACCTGTATATATCTGCTCAAAAAACATTAGAAGAACAGACCAGCCTGAAGTTATAACCCGTGAAGAAAATAAGGTATTCAGAATAAGGTTTAATAAAAGGAAACTAACCGAGGACTATAACTCTATACCTTGGGGGTATAAAATCCCCAAAACCATGTAATCGCATTTTATGTAACAAAGTTTACCAAATAAAAATGTAAATATCTAAATTATAATTGTATAGAGTCTTTACGCTGTTAGTAGTATACATCTACATTTGACTGTGAAGTCATGCGATAAGAGATGTAAATTGTTATTTGTAAAATATTGAATTTGTATAAAATATATGTATTAAAATTAATGTTTTTTTTATTTTCAACCTATCCTTGACATAGCTATAAGTACACATTAAAAACTGGACAGTGTTTTAATAACTGGGATTTAAATTAAATGATATTCAGTGTTCGATACATGCACTAGTTTTAGTTCTACAATGTATAGGTATTAGAGCGCCCACGCATGGCGCTGACGTCATGCGACACACGTGGAGGGACCCAGGTTGGCGGACAGGTGAGGGTATCGAAAATATATTGGAGATGGTTAGAAGGGGATTACAAGTACATGCCAAATTAGACTAAAAACTTAATACAATATTTATCAGTAATCGATTTACTGACGGGTTGGTAGATCTGATATTAAGACACCAGAGCGTTTTCTTTGTCAAAGTTTGTCGAAAAGGAGCAGTAAACCGTACGACAGCATAATTGCATAACTAGCTTCTAGCTCTTAAGACTCCCATACGTATGATGTTCGCGCAAACATCAACCATTATATTTGAGCAAATATCGGCTCTGCGTTAAGTCGTCCTTTTAAAGTGTTTAGAGTCTTGCTTATTTAACAATATGCTATAGTTTGGTTTAGTGTATAAACTGGTGAAGTTTCAGAGCAATTGCGTAAAAATTGAATGAGTTATAGACTTAATTTTTTAGTTTTGTTCGGGTTTTGCATATAGCTGGAATCGCAGTAGTATAAAGGAGTTTCAGGTGTTGTCCAGGTGTATGGGTAGGGAGACGTAGCTAGAGAAGGGGTTAGCAGAGTAAACAAAACGGCTTGCGCGTTTTGTAAAACGCTTTGCGAGAGTGTAAAAACATAGGTAGTGATATCCCGCAGCTTATCACATTGTTTACTATCAATACGCTTACTGTCATGATCACATCAACTATTCATGTGCTCTTGCTTTTTTCCTTACCACAGCAAAGAAAACCTATTCTGATTTCTAATAATATTTTTAAATCTAAAAAGCCTAATTTAAAATATGTACTTCATAAAAAATATTTAAAAAGTTGGAGAATAAATAGTATATCATTTTTAATTATAACTTTAGATGGATTTTAAACAGTTTTATTATCGAAAGATTTAAAAATTTAATTTATTTTATGTAAACTTGACTAATTATGTGTTTTTTTGCTATTTTGTTTTAGTAATGTTATTAGTTATATTATTACATCAATTAAGTTTAATGTGTTAATTTTTAACCGATTATTTGAGAGAGCAGAATCTATGAAAAAAAATTAATAGTTATTTTAACAGTAAAAGAGGTCGCAGCCCGTCTCCTGGCCTAGAGCACAATCAAAATAAAATATCCTGTATAGAAGACTACGGGAGCATAGAAGGGCAAATGGAGAATCAAGTTGAAGAAAATATGCAAGGACAGTCGGTATGTGCGGTGAAAATAAAAAATATGTTTATGTCTATAACTGCTCAATTAAATTCTTTAGCTACCAAAGAGGATCTAAACAAATTAAATGAGAAAATTGAAGTGTCAGTGCAAAGATTAGACAAAGAAGTAATATCGATAAAGATAGGAAATGCTTGTCTCAAAGAAAAGGTTATGGCACTTGAAAATCGAGTAAGATGTAACGATTTGATTTTCCGTGGAATTCTACAGGGAGTAGATTATAAAAAGTATATTTTAGATATCTGTAAGGATGTATTAAATATTAATATTAATGGAATTAATGTTGTTCAGGCATACCCCATTGGAAAAAAATAGCAGTGATGGAAACATAGTTCTGGTGGAATTAGGCTCATATGGTGATGTTATGTCAATCATATCTAATTGTAGTAAGCGTAAGGGTACAGGTTTTTCTATTCAACAAGACCTGGTTCCGGAATCACGAACCAAACGAGCCTAATTGTTTATTGTACAAAAAGAGCTTAAAGCAAAGGTGCCACTGATAAAGACAAAATTAAGAACAGATCAACTGTTGATCACAGCTCCAAATGAGCAGACTGTGAGGTGTACATGGTCAGATGAAATCGGGCTTGAAATAGACGGGAAAGAAGGAGATAAAACCCTCGGATCATTTACAGGATGTAACAACCTTGTTTTACCGGTTCCGGCACATCTTACTACTGATCATATTGAAAGTAATGAAAAACCTCAAGTGCCTATTGGTCAAATAGCAGCAACTTTGTCGAATATTAAAGCAGTTGAATCACGGAAAGGAACACTACTTCGCGTTGAAGACAGAGGGAAGAAGACCTCCAAAACCTCCTGACGGTCCCTAAACAACGACTCTCGTACTGTCTCAGATCCAAGCAGCTCACCTCACAGACAAATAAACAACGTTTTAAATTCAAACTCTAACTTCAATCAAGCTCTGACTTCGGACATCTCTCTCAAAATACTATCATATAATATCCATGGATTTAAAGGTAAAAAGGCCATGCCTGACTTTTTTAATTTCATAAACAGTTACGATATTTTCTGTCTCAGTGAGACATTTGTGTTGTCAAATCAGATTAACTTATTTGAAAATTTATTTAAGGGATTTGAGTTAAGATGGATACAGGCTACCAAAGACCTACTTAAGGCGGGGCGGGCAAAAGATGGGTAAATAGCTATTAACAAGGTTATTTCGCACTTTGCTAAGTTCTTGGAATTCGATAATATTCCAGTAGTAGAAATAACATGCCAGAGCAGAATAATGATAAATTTACTTCCGGTTTATATTAATTGTAGTAGTTGGGGCAAGATTTTAAGAAAATTAGTGATTTATATAAAAAGAATTATTTTGTAGAAAATTTTATAATAATGGGTATAACCCGTAGTAATGCTAATAACCCAGTAATAACCCGACTGTAATGCTAGAACTGCTGATAAACAAGCGCTGCTCCCTGAATGTATAGATTCAAATAATATTGCCACAGATAGAAATTGTAAAGATGTAATTTTTAATAGTGAGGGTGTAAAATTTCTGCAGTTCTGTGATGATAACGATCTGTGTATACTAAATGGTCGAACAAAAGGAGACTCTCTAGGGGAGATGACTTATCATGGACCCAGAGGTAGTTCTGTTATAGATTTATGTTGTGTCCCAATCCAATGGTTATGCTACGTTAAAGATTTCAAAGTTCTCCACGAGATATACTCAGGTCACTTACCTATTGAATTAACCCTGAAATTACTGAAATCGAAGTCGTCAGAAGGTCAACCATTAGTTAACATGCCTCCTAAATTGCGATATACGGAGAAAGACTCTTACAACTACAATGATAACTTAAAAATATCCACTGAAGCCCTTGGTGTTTTGCCTGTAGAAGAGCCTCAAGAATGTGTCGAAGCTTTAACAACTTTGATAAAATGTGCAGCCGAAAATGGTCTTAAAACTTCTTATACGACAAGAAATAAATCATACAAAGAACCGTGGTTTGTTGATTTGTGCTTTAAAGCACGAATTCGTTCTTTCAAATTATTAAGAATCTGTGCCAAAGCCAATACTCAGTTCACAAAAAACTTTACCTCGAGGCAAATAAAAACTACAAAATAATCTTTCTTAAAAAGTATAAAGTGTACCACGAAAATTTGATAACAAGTTTAAGAAATGCAAATGATTCGAAACAATTTTGGTAAATTATAAACAAATTTAGAAAGATAAAACATATGACTGCTCCAAATTGCAATGCTATAGAGATAGTGGCGTATTTTAAAGGTTTATTGAATCCCAGCCTAGAATGTTATCAATTCAGTTTAGACTTTATAGAGCCATACGTCCAAGTAGAACAGCTTGATAGTGAAATCACTTTGGAAAAAATTAAAGATGTTTTGGCCAAATGTAAAGCTAATAAGGCCCCTGGAAGGGATCGGATCCCTTAAGAATTTTTTATAAATGCGCCAGATATATTTCTAAGTAAAGTCACTCAATTGTTCAATAATATTTACAACAACAGTGTTGTCCCGTCTAGCTTTACAAAATCTATCATTTTCCGATCGATACTATTGCAAAGAAATTTACAGGTATTCTACGAAGAAGACTAGAGAGATGGCTGGAAGAAAATAAGGTACTGAAAGAATTCCAAGCAGGTTTCAGGAAAGGCTATTCTACACTGAACCAAATATTTACTCTTATTATTATTATTACCCTAAAGTGGAATCAGAAGAATACGAAGAAAAAGGTTTTTGCATTTTTTGATTTTAAGGCGGTGTTCGATCGGATCGATCGAAATGCACTATTTTATAAAATTCCAAAACTCGGAGTTTCGTCCAAATTTTTAAAAATGATAATGGCTTTATTTAGCTGCACGTCTGCGGCTGTATGGACAAAAAATGGCATTACGGAGCATTTCGAGTTAACAACAGGCGTAAAACAAGGTTACCTAATCAGCCCACTACTTTTTTTGTCTCTTTCAAAATGACCTGTACGATGCTCTTGACGGAGGAATTGACGTAGCGGGAGTTAAATTTAAAGTATTGACCTATGCTGACGATATCGTCATACTATCAGATAACGTTGTCTCATTGAGGCGCATGATCAAAAAATTAGAAGATTATTGTGCAAAGTGGAACCTTCTAGTAAACCTAGATAAGTCTAAAATTATGGTCTTTAAGCCCCACAGCGGTAAACTGGCAAAAAATGAAAAATTCGTTTAATAGCAAGCCCATAAAAATAGTAAAAAGTTATAATTATCTAGGTCTGGCATAAACTCCCACTCTAAACTTTAATTTACACTTCGAGGATAAACTCAGTAAGGCCACTGAATAGTGGCCTCAGTAGGGTCTGAATAGTGGTGGTAACGTATTGTTGTCGAATAGAGATTTTGATTTTCCTACAAGACTTCAAATATTCCATGAAGTGTGATTCCATGATGTGGGCCAGGTCCGAAAAAGTAGAAAAGTACTTCTTTTTAAAAAAGGTGTTTCAGTTACCATCACATACGCCTAACTATTTGCTGTTGCTGGAATTAGGTTTAAATAGCATGCTACTGTGTACATACCATGTTCATGATAATTATAATAGCAAAGTTCTTAGTATGGATTCTAAGAGATGGGCCTTTTAAATAGCAAGAAAGTGGTAAAGGTAAAAGTTGGTTGGTACGAAGAATGGCTGAATCTGCTAACTAAACACGGCATTATAAATGATAGTAACGAGCTCGACAAACTGGAGATCACCTGGAAACTTCTCTCTGCTAAATTAATTCACCAAATGAAATTAAAGGAGATCGAATTACTTTATAGTCGGGCCAATAGTAGCACTTTGCATCCCCTGTATAATTGCCTCACTATTCCGCCTAGAGCCCATATCTACAAAGTAGAACTTTCAGTGAGGTCAGAAAAATTATTAAAATAAGCGTTGATGTCGTAAATTTAATAGGAGTTTTCTGGTCTGATAATGAGTCAAAGCATTGTCCAGCATGTGGTGTTAGAGCAGAAGAAAGTTTATATTACTTCCTGGCAGATTGTGAAGCCTATGCTCAACAAAGATACCGCCATTTTGGTAGCTGCATCCTCTCACCTCAAATAATTTTAAATTATATAAACGGTTTGGACTAGGATAAATTAGTTTAGTTTGTTTCCGAGTTATATAAAATTAGGCAGGCTTTTTTATAAAATATGTACATTTTAATTTGTTGCTTTTTTATGTATATACACATGTATTACTTATCTATTTTTTTTTTTTTTTTAAATTTTTTTTTTTTTTTTTGAAAGTTAAAGATAATATATTTTTAAATGTAATTAGAGCCTAATCGATAGTAGATTTTAAAATTGTTAAATTTAATTCCAATGTTTGTTACATCAGTATATTGTTATACGTAATTGTTAATGGTTGTATGTAGCATAATGTTTTATTATTGTAATTTTATTTATTTATCTAATTTTCTTTTGTGTAAACCTTAAGGCGGAACTCACCCGACGGCTTGGCCAAGGGTTTTAAACATGTGGTAAATCGATATGCATGTTATTATTGTTTAATAAACGTTAATTAATAATAAAATATTTGAGCAATTGTTGCGCTGGGCATATGTCTTGTTCAATAACTAGGCATATACCTTGTCCAATAACTGGGGCATATGTGCAAACGTGATGTTTGACGTGTATGACCTAAATTTACCTTACACCAGGTTTGCGCCAAATGTTTAATCGTGTATGGGTTACAATACTAATATATCTATATACAAATACTAATATATGTAATCACATCATTTCTACGGCTTCTATCGGTATGACTTAGTATATAACTACCACACATGTTTATTACATGTACTTTATCATTTTATTCTAGAACCAAACATGGCTACGAATAAGGAGGGGAAGTACTTATACGTTTTAATCCTACTTCTTTAAGTACCGACAGGAGGGGGATTAACTGTATGGTTGGTTGTTGTGAGTATGAATTATTTTAAAATAAATCTGTTATCTACTCGTACCTTAAATGTTTATATTTCATCGCTGAGTATGATATGAACTATGGCTCTGTTATGAATCGTAATAACGTCATCAGGGTTTCTGTTTTCGTATGTGAATTTAGACAACATTTAGATCAGTCAGCCTTTTACCGATAACACTTAACATCAACTACCATGGGTATGTTATTTTTTTATATCTTCAAACTGTGTTTCTTAGATGGATTTTGATGATTTGGTATCACCGGATACAAATAAAACTGTACATGTCCTCGTCTGTCTCAGTTTATGTCTATACACCGACCGCGTAGGTGACCCCAGGTAGCGTACGAGTGTTAGAAAAACCTGTTAGATTGAGTAGTGAAGTGATCCATTTTAGAATAATTGAAATGGAGAAGACCGTGTAAGTTAAGAAGTAGAATAAAGAAAACCACCCTTCTCCCCCACTACACGCCTCTCTAGTACAATAATTCTACCAACTACCAACCCATCATGATTACTATTTTCTTAAAATTAAATATTTATTGCATTTTGCTTGCTGCAATGACAAAGCCATGCGATGCCTAGTAATATTTAAAAGTAGGTGAGGGCCGTATAAGATACGAGGGACGAGGGGGTGTAGTTACAGTGAACGCAAGTGAGGTTCTTACATCCAACAACTTATGCATCTCGTCTCTCTGTCTGTCAGTAACGTTAACATGTCCGACAGTCCAACAATAACTTGAGTAATAGTTGAAATTTTGTATACTTGTTTCATTCGCTTTGTCCGTCTAAACGTTGGCGTTGCGGAAACGCTCGCGTGAACGTTAACTTTAAACTAATAATTGAAATTTTTGGAAGGGAAGAGATTCTAATAATATCTATTCAGCAAGTCATTTTTTTATTGTTTTATTACTAAACTCAACGGATCTTAACGATTTAAGTAGAGAAATAGTACATTACGCGTCGAGTGCGGAAAGTAGCATTTTGCATGCGAGTGTGGAGTTTGCACCCGAGCGATAGCGAGGGTGGTAAAACCACACGAGCAATGCAAAATGCCGTTTTCGCACGAGTTGCGTACCGTACTTTATCTACGATTGTTAGATTTAAATAATAAATACAGAAACAAATAAACTTGCTATATGTAAGTTCGTATCTCTCTCTTGATAAAGATGGCATTAATTCATTAGTGGTATTTTTTGCCGAATTAATTATTTCTGGAGGATTATTATTCTCCACATTTTCGTCAAAGTCACTTGATTCACTTATTGTTTTTCACTAAAAACTCGATATAAACAGTTACTTTAATTAAAGAACACCAAATTAGTTTTGTTAAATGTAAACAAACTCGCTAATCGTGCGTAAAGCTGAAGAATTCCTCTTCTTTACCGCACTAGCTTGGTAAAGAAGAGGAATTATTCAGAACTATGAGACGCGAATGCTCAATGAATACAAGTACGTAAATAATCACTTTCTACGCATCTAAACAAAGATATAATGTTTACATTTCGTATCAATCGTAGATAAACAATATTTTTATGTTAAATTATTATTTTACGTTCTAACGAATCGATTTTTATTAAATTTTATATAAATCAGATGATGCACTAAAGATAATGCACTCTGGATGATGCTCTCTGATTAGATAATGCACTATAAACATGCATGTAAAATTTCAACTTGATACAAGTAAAAGTTTTTGTGAAGTGAAGTGATACATTTTATAATAGTTGAAAAGGAGATTGCGAGATCTGTTAATTAGTAAAAAGAGGTAGGAAGAATAAACTCATCATTATTAGCTATTTTCTTAATATGCCATATTTATTGCAGTACGCTTTCTTAAATGATAGACAAACGCGATGCCGAGTTATAATGTAAATTAATTTAATAACTTTTTGGCTGTGAAGAAGTAACCGGAGTAACGAAGCGCCAAGTCTTATTAATTTAGCTAACATACTGAGTATCAAGTTAGCGGCGGACTGACTTATTAACTTGAATTCAGGTTTTGATAAATATCTCGGGAAAGAAAGTAACCTTAGTACAAGTTTACCGAACGAAACATGGAAAGGCGAGGTTAGGAAGAAAGTTATGTCGTTGCTTTGAGTCGGCTTACCGGTAAATCTGACATTTGACGCTTCGAAGCCCTACCTCACGTCAAGGTAAGCCGTAAGAACTGAGTTTGTCTTAACGCTTCGTCAGTTTTAAGTTGGTCAATTCGACTCCGCAAAAAGCCGGCGCGGCGCGGCGTAGGCAGTCCGGCCTAGGCTTTCACGCGTTAGCATTAAAATTAAAACGTGCTTCACTCTTAAAAACTCTTTTCTTTTTCTATCGAACCTATGGATAATATAAAGAAACAGGAGCGTTTATTTATTTCTACTTGAACTCTAACCAAACAATTATCTTAATGTAGTGATACTAGTGATATTAAAGTGCTGACCGAATCGTTTACCTCTACCTGTTTAAACTCAACGTTTTTCTCCCTTCGTTTTACTATTGAACGGACTGACAGACATTTCGAGCTGATAGGAGGCTAAAGAGGAGCCAGTGTAGCCCTTGCCCTATCCAAATCAATAAAATATATACGAAGAAAAATCCTTGCAGGTGTGGTGGGGTCCGTCTGGGTTGAAGCATTAATCCTTAAACTTAAACTAGTTTTTATTCTCTGGAATACCTCACATCTCCCAAATCAATGATTATTTTGACGACTTGTCCGATATATTATCTCCGTCGACTGCTGTTTACGCCACTAGGTGATTTTTTATATATCCAAAAAGTTGACTGGGAAATTAAGTTGAGTAGCTATGTTTAAACTACCTCAATTAACTGTTTTTTCATTCATTATTTGTAATTTTTGAATTTATTGATATTTTCTAACTTTTATCTTTGTTAAAGTATATTCATTGTTATTTTTTATTTTTTTAATATGTGTTGTTGTTTTTCTCTATGCTAGGTTTAAATAAATAATTATTCTAATGCCAAAATTTTATCATATGAGTGCCCCACTTATGGCGTTCATTACCGTCGGGGATATACTCTCTAAATATTTTGTTAAATAAATTAAAATAATAGTATATTAATTTGTTATAAAGGAGTTAAAAGTTAAAATATAACATTTTAGTAAATTTATTAACACATTTACATCTAATTAAAAATAGAAAAACAAAATAAATACTTAGCACCTTTAAAAATTTAAATTGATTTATTACAAATAATAACTAATTATTCCTAATAATATAAAATTGTTAACAACTACTTAAAAAAATTATTCAGCCCATATCCCCCCCCCCCTCTTTAAATAAATGAACATATTTTTGTTTAACTTCTAATCCAGTTGCACCCAGAAGACTGAGCCAGTTTCCTCCTGTCCACTTAAAATCGATTAAAATATCCTTTATTGTTTTAATATCCACCTCTTTAATATCTGCACTTAACGTTCGTAGGTGAAATCGTTCAGCCCGTTTGTATGCGACATCGTGTGGTCTCACTACTAAAACGTCCAAATCTTACTGTTGTACCTGTACCTGCTTCGATACTATTTTCCGGACCTGAATACTGATTTCTGGTAACACAAATTCGATAGGCATACTGACCTAACCACCAATTCTCTATTATTATCCCCACTTCCTACCAAAAAAACCGAACACCCTTGGAGCGTGTCGCAAAATTTAATTTATTAAATTAAATCCCCTTTTTGAATAAAAACATTATAAAAATAAGATGATTAATTTTAAATTAATGAAAGTATTTGTTATTATCTAAGTAAGACGATGGGGGGGGGGGGGGGAAGAGTTAAGTAGTTGTTATTTAACAACTACTTAACTCCCCCTAAGTAAGACGATGGGGGGGGGGAAGAGTTAAGTAGTTGTTATTTAACAACTACTTAACTCCCCCTCCCCCCCCCCCCTCGGCGAATATATTGGGCGTTTGAACATCTTCAAACCACGAAGAACACGAAACTAAGGTCAAAAAAAGTCTGCTAACCTAACTTTTTTAAGAAAATAAGGAACAAAGAATTCCTCATATTGAGTCTTTGTATTCCTATTACTATTTCAGTTAATAATAATAATAAACCATTTATTATGGCATCATATACAATTTTAACTGCATAAATATTTATATATTAATATAAAAATAAATAACTCTTTATAAACATACATATTAATAATAATATATATCTATTATATATACATATACTTACATATTCATACACATTCACACATATAAATATACATACATACAGACACACACACACACACACACATATATATATATTTTTTTTTTATTTATTTATTTTTTTTTGTCATAAATCGGCTATAGGGCGTGGTACCTATTTCTATAGGTTTGAATAGCCTTTTTTAGTCGGCTATACATGATGATATTATACAAAAAAAAAAAAAAAAAAAAAGAAGAAGCTAAATCATATCAAATTTACCATACAATGACAAAATTATACATTTTAATTCCTATACAGCAATACTTCACTGTACATACTTCTCATTCTGTTCCATTCGTTCCTATCCTGCGCAACTCTCTGCCATGTCACTCCTCCACAGCTCTTCCTTATTTCTTTATCCCATCTTTGCCTTGGCCATCCTTTGTCTCTCCTTAGCTCTCTAGGGTACCAGTCTATATTTTTCTTGGCCCATCTATCGTCCTTAATCCTTGCAATATGTCCTGCCCAGTTTCTTTTCCTTTCTATTATAGTTTTTCCGATATCTTCTAAACCTGTCTGTGGCTTTAGCTACGCTGTTACTGATCAGCACATGGTTATCTGCGAATTTTAAAGGTACATTATCCCATTCTAGTAGGATGCAGGCACTCTCTAGCACTTCCACAAAACTTTTTCCAGATAAGATGTCACCTTGTCTTATTCCTCTATCTACTTTTATTTTTCTTTTTTCCTGATCCAGCTTTATTTCCAATAAAGCGTTTTCATTGATATAACTTAATATATCAACGAATGCCTCCTCTATTCCAGCTTGTTTCGCATTATTAGTTATCGCAGTTCTTATGATTCTATCGCTTTTTTAAAATCGATAAAGACCTTATTAATTGTTTAATCACCAGGATATTATCTAAGGTAGAGAAATTGCGTCTGAAGCCCCATATAAAGGCGGAGGGAAGACACATGGGTCACATATGACCCTAAATTTGACCCTGACCCTAAATTTCCGGTTGGGGGGGGGGGATATTGATGTTATTGCTCCAGGGCTCCAGTGTTTTATCCCATTGTTTTTTACTTATCTTGTGACTGAAATGCATCCATTTCTATTTCATCAGCAGCTATTGTTCGTGCATAGTCTCGTATTTATAACTTAAAATAAGTCTTGCCATTCTTGAGATAACTATGAATCCTGTGCCCCCTTAACCTAGTTTGCCACTGTGGCAAAATTTTTCTCCAGATTCTAATTCTATACTTTCTTCTCCTTTTCTTTTCACGTCGGACAGCCCGATTCTCCACCTGCTAAGGCAGGTACTGAAGGGTGTACTCAGGGTTCTCAGGTACTCTCAGACTGTTCACCTGATGGTTCTCCTCAAGCATGTTGTATAGCTTGTCATGTTTCACCAAGTGTACAAACCGTTCTTTTAGCAACGGTGCAACTACTTTTAAGTGATTCTTCGGGTACTCAGGTTCTTGTAGGTGCAGTTGTCGATCTGGGTTCCCAAGTATCTGCTATTTCAGCTACTTTAGTTCAGCGTTTAGGCTTGAAGAAAGCGAGGTGCCCTATTCAAGTCTCAGGTATTTCTAATTTTCGAACTAAGGTGCATGGTACTGTTAATTGTATTCTTAGGTCCCGTTATCAGAAAGATAAAAGTTTCTGTTCTCAGGCAATCGTGCTAAGTCAGATAGCCGATGACCTGCCCTCTACAAATATTTCCGACGCTGTTTATCAGCGGTTTCGTTCTCTTCCACTGGCCGATGAGGATTTTTATAAACGTGGAAAGGTTGAATTTCTTATTGGTGCAGATATTTATCCTCAGATACTTAAAGATGGAGCTCTTACGATGATTAAAGGTTCTCCCACCGCGGTAGAAACCATTTTTGGTTGGATTATTCTCGGACCCATCCAGACTGATATTGTTAGTGATCAGTCCGCTGTATCATTATTTACATCTGTCTCTTCACTAGAAGACATGGTTCAAAGATTTTGGGAGACAGAGGAGGTAGTTAGGCCACCTCTCTCTGATCCTGAAGATGTTTTGTGTGAGTCACATTTTGTTCGAACTCATAGTAGGGATGCTTAAGGCAGATACGTTGTCTCCTTGCCCTTTAAACCTGACTCCCTTCCGATAGGTAATAATCGAGAGGTTGTTATGAAAAGATATTTAAATTTAGAGCGTAGGTTATCTAAAAATCCGGAGATAGAGTTAGCTTACACTAATTTTCTTAGAGAATATCTATTACTGGGTCACATGTCACCTGCTAAGTCACCATGAACTTATGTTATCCCACATCATGCTGTAGTTACATCAAAGTTGAGAGTTGTATTTCATGCTTCGTTTCCTGATGATTGTCAAATCTCTCTTAATGATCGTTTAATGGCTGGATCTAAGTTGCAGTTAGACCTCCCGTCTATTTTAATTCAGTTTCGTTTTCATAGCATAGCGTTGTGTGCTGATGTTAAAATGATGTTTCGACAGTTTTGGATAAGTCAAGATCACCGTCCATTTACCCATATATTTTGGAGACCTACTCCAGACTCACCTGTGTTAGAGTATGAGTTAAATACTGTGACATATGGCCTTAAACCCTCTGCTTATCAGTCTCAATGATGCATTAAGCAGTTGGTGCTTGATGAAGGGTTAAATTTTCCGTTGGCTTCTAGAGTCCTCACTCGATGCATGTATGTTGACGATATAGTTGCAGGTGCGGATTCTATTGAAGAGGCCTTACAGCTGAGGAAAGAACTGGTTGACTTGTTTGCGTTGGCTGGTTTAGAGTTACGTAAGTGGGCAAGTAATGAGCCTAGATTACTTGCAGATATTCCTGAAGATCACCGAGAAAGTCCTCTAGCTTTCTCTCCTGATGATAATACTATTAAGATTTTGGGTTTAATGTGGGACCCAATCTCAGATTGCTTTCAATATAAAGTCAAACCTTTTGAAGGTCAGGTGACTAAAAGAGCAGTCTTATCATACATTGCTCGTATATTTGATTCCCTAGGGCTGCTGGCACCGGTGGTGTTTTGGGCGAAGCATTTTCTGCAGATGCTTTGGACTCATAAGTTAGATTGGGATTGTGAGTTACCTGCCCATCTTAAAGATTCTTGGTACCAGTCGGTACAACGGTTCCCTATATTAGAGAATATCAAAATTCCTCGTCAAGTTTCGCTGCGATCCAACACTAAATACCTCGTTGGCTTTAGTGATGCTTCGGAGAAAGGTTTTGCGGCTGCTGTTTACCTTCGTACTGAGGAGGGTAGTGAGGTTCATTGCTCGTTGATACAGGCTAAGTGTAGAGTAGCTCCACTTAAGACAGTGAGCATTCCACGGTTAGAGCTTTGCTGTGCGCTACTTTTGTCGAATCTCGTTAATTCTATTAGAAGCTCTTTTCCTGATGAGTTTAAGGATGTCTTTCTTTTTACAGATTCTCAGATTGTCCTCTCATGGATTCGCACTCCCCCTCATAAATTAAAAACTTATGTTGCGAATAGGGTCTCTGATATTTCTCAGAACACTTCGGAGTTTTCCTGGTATCACGTTTCTTCAGAAGAAAACCCCGCAGATATCGCTTCGAGAGAGTGTGACCCCAACCACTTGTTGGATTGTCGTTTGTGGTGGCGTGGACCACCTTTTATCCACGAACCTATTTCATCGTGGTCTCTACAGCCATTTGCGGAAACTTGTGTAACCGAGCTTCCTGAGATGAAGGATCAAACTGTCACGACTCTGGTGACTATTAGTACCTGCACTAATGATTTGTATGAGGTTATTAAGTGTTTCTCGACTTTTAGTAAAATGCAAAGAGTCTTTGCCTATATAATTAGGTTTGTAAACCACTGTCGCGCTAGAGGGTCGGTTCACAAGGTAACAAAGTTAACATCTAAAGACCTGTCGGATGCAGTTAGCCTTTGTGTAAGAGTTACTCAACAGATCTGCTTCCCTGGTGTGTTGAAAGAGCTTCGTTCTGGTAAAGCTTTGAGGTCTAGCTTGAGTGTGTTGTCACCCTTTTTGGACGAAGAAGGTCTCCTAAGGGTGGGCGGTAGACTTAAGAATTCTGAGTTAAATGCTTCGAGTAGGCATCCTTTACTTCTACCCAAAGTTTTTCATCTTTCTAATCTTGTCTGCGACCATTTTCATGTGATGTCTTTACACTCAGGTCCTCGTGTTGTCCAAGCCTTAATTCAGAGAAGGTTTTGGGAAATTTCTCTTCGAGGTCTACTAAAATCATTCATGCCTTCGCTGTTTCAAATTTACCCTTCGTCCTTCCCAACCCTTAATGGCCGACTTACCAGCTAGTCGTGTGAGAGTTGGACGGGCCTTTAATCAAGTAGGAACGGACTTTGCCGGGCCGTTCTCTATTAAGGAGAGTACGCGTCGATCGTCTTCCATTAGTAAATCGTACTTGTGTGAGTTTGTCTGTATGGCCACCAAAGCGGTTCACCTGGAAGCCGTCTCAGGTCTATCTACCAAAGCCTTTCTGGATGCTTTCGACCGTTTTGTATCTCGTAGAGGCCTTCCCAGCGATGTTTACTCGGACAAAGGGAGAAATTATGTTGGAGCAAATAGAGCTCTCAAGGAAGTTCACCAACTTCTTCAAAGGGAGAATAGGAATATCAACAATCATTTTGTGTCTAAGGAGGTTCTGTGGCACTTCAATCCGGCGTTTGCTCCAAATTTTGGCGGATTATGGGAGTCCGTTGTAAAATCTTGTAAAGGTCTGTTGTATCGTCTGGTGGGAGACGCTCCTCTTACGTTTGAGGAACTGTCTACTTTGTTTGCCAAAATCGAAGCCGTCCTGAATAGTCGACCTCTTTGTGCAGTTTCCAGTGATCCTCATGATGGTCCTGACTATCTCTCTCCTGGACATTTTCTCATCGGTACAGCACTCATCGCCTCCCCGGAGACTCCTATAGCCGAAGAAGTTTCCCCAACTACTCGATGGACTCGTTTACGTCAGATTTACCAATCTTATTGGCGCCGTTGGTCTAGTGAATACCTGCATACGATCATGCAGCGTAACAAATGGACTCGAGCAACTCCTAATATCCAGCTTGATGCTGTGGTATTCATTCAAGGTGTTAGGACTTCGCCTCTTTCTTGGCCTGTTGGGCGTGTAACTGATGTGCATCCTGGAGCAGATGGTACTGTTAGAGTAGTTACGGTTCGTACAACTGGAGGTTCGTACGTACGTCCGGTCAAAAAACTAATTGTTCTTCCTTTACCCCAGTAATCTGCAGTGATGCTTTTGGAAGGTAGTTTTTCTTTTGTTGGAAGTTTTTTTTTTTTTTTTTCTTTGTTGGAAGTATAAATTTTCTTTGTTTAAATTTAGGTGGGCGGTATGTTTACGCCAGTTTAACGTTCTAGAAGGAATATTGTTTATAAGGTTTTGTTTTGATTTTGATAAGGTCGATAGGGCACTGAGGTAACCTGTCATCGGCCATCTCTCTTTAGTTGGTCTCTAGACGTTGTGTCCGGAGGTCACACTGCCGCTTTTCATAAAGTATTACATTCACGTACGTACCTTGTATAACGTATGTTCCTAGTTCGGAGAAGTTCTTTTCTTTTCTACAGTCGTTAGTTGTGTTACGAATAGTGCCTAAATTCCGGGATACGCAGGAGAAGAAGACATCGGGGGCCCCCACCTTCATCCACCTCAACCTGCGTACCGCCGTTCTCCATACGCGTCTTCCATCAAGTAAGCCATTTTGTCTTATTCCTTTAATTTGGTTTATACTCCTCATTTGTACGCGTGTAGTGGCGCGTACAAGGGAAGTGAATAGAAGAATAACAATCTCATGGAGACAGTACCATTCAATAAAGTTTCTGCTTAAAAATAAAATAATATCACTAACAAAAGAATATTCGATATGAGTATACTTCCAAGTATTATCTATGGATCCCAGTCACGGACCTTGCTAATGAGGGATGTTAAAAGACTTCAGGTAACTCAAAGAGCTATGGAACGGAGCATTGTTGGAGTCAGCAGAAAAGATAGGATTAGGAACAAGGATCTGAGAACGAGGACTGGATTCAAGGACTTTGTAGGAGCGGCTCAACCACTCAAATGGAAATGGGGTGGACACTGGACACGTCTATAGAATGCAAGAAAGGTGGGCTCGTAAAGCAAGCGAATGGTATCCAAGAGGTGAAAAAAGGAAAAGAAGACGTCAGTATAGAAGATGGAGAAAGGATTTTGAGAATTTCTTTGGCAAACTATGTTTTCGCTCAGCTTCTGCAAGGAAATAATGGGACAGCATGGGAGAGACCTAGGATCAGAAATGGGCCTAGATTCTAAAATAAATAAAGAAAAAATTTGAAAAAAAAGAAAAGATAATATAGGTATTATGTATGTTGCTCGTGTGTGTATGTAAACAAAAAGTATTACCCCCCCCCCCCCCCCCCCCAAAAAAAAAACAAACACAAGCAACAAAAATACAAAATAAAAAGACTAAAAATCTTAATTATTATTATTATTATGTCTGTAATAAATCGTTTATAGGGACCATCCTCAATCACCAGGTTGAACATAGTGCTAAACTATCTGCTAGTGTCACTAAAATCAGCAGAGAATTCCAATATTGCTGTTCATCTTACTGCTATAGACAGATCGCCTCATTTATCTAAAAACTCTTTTTTCACCAGTTCAGAATACTTTAATAATTATACTTTAATTTAAATATAACTTATTATAACAACAAGGTACTATTTTTCGAAATCACAAAAATAAGCAATGCTTTCCTTTTGGATACTCAACCTTAGGATTAACTATTTAAGTAAATAGAAAACGTTAATAAATTCAAATGAGTAAGATAAACCTTTAACCATGTACCATGATCTTAAATGTGATTTGATCTTTAAATACAACTGCTGTATGGGTATTTTCTCTTTTAATGTTGCATTAGGGATGACTAATTTGAATAATTGTCTAATATATCGTCACCGTAACGTTTTTAAGCGCTTCAATAGCTTAGGATAATTTCCTCCGGTCTATGGGGGGCTATCAGCTATATTTCTTGCTACACTCCCTGGTTCCATGATTAAACGATTTTCGAAACTTTTCACTGTAATGCAATGATTTGTCGTCGTGATTTTGTTTCAAATTACGACCAATAGCCTATTTAATCCCTTAAATCTCCTGAAAAGTTATATTTTTGGTAATTTTAATTTTCTTTTTCCTTTTGAAATCTAATTATTGGTACTAAGAATTTTATAGTGAGCATTACCTCCATACCCTGTATTTTTTAAAAAAAACAATAACAATTTTAATTAGTATTCATTTACTGGTGTAGCTTCTTTATCTAATAACTCAAAAGTTGTATTTAATATTAAGAAAGGATATTTTGAAATTAGACTAAAGTTGGTCAGGTAAAAATAGGAGAGGTTAATTAGGGATAAAAATATGACACTCGTATCGTTTTAGTCGGGAGTCTCCAATAAAACTCTTGGTTGTTGAAACGGAGCCCGACTAATCTATACATATAAAAACCAAATATACTCCCTCACTCATCCATCACAGTATTCCTAGAACGGCAACAGCTAGAGACCTAACATTTTGCTTGGAGGTCCTTCCTGCCCCGTAGATGCTCGCTATGAAATATATTTACGATTCACCATAGTAAAAAAAGATGGTAGCCATTTTTTTTTAATCTTTATTGATTACCATAACTATATAATTTCGTATGTTATACTTGTAAGTTTTACAGATTTTTTTTTTTTTTTTTTTTTTTTTTTTTTTTTTTTTGGCAATAAGTAACTTGAGAAAGGTAGTCCAGTGACTATTCCTTTCGGCTGATATAAAATACGAAGGATTAATAGTTACACTTATAAATGCATATAAGTAAATTAAATATTATATATTTTATGTGAATGAAAAGTAATAAATTAAGTGGTGATTAAAGATAAAAATTTCAAGATAAAAAGAACTTTTTATATACTACGTTTTTAAATTTTCTTTTGAATCGTATGTAATGTTGATAATATAATTGTTATTGTTATATAATATATAATGTGAGTGAAAAAAAAATAGTTCCGAATTTATTTACTTCACATAAATGACAATCATCCAGAGAGCTGATCTTAAACCTATAAAAGGATAAATCTTTGTACAACGGATCTCCCCAACACCAAATCTAAGCGTGCCATCGATATATTTGAAATAATATAATCGATAAATAATATAATCGATATTTCTTGTTTTGCTGTCATTCAATGTTTATCTATCAAAAATTTGAGACCCGTCAAAATGAAGATTGCGTAAATATTGGATATGGCAAAACAAATAAAATAAACTTATAGGAACTAACTTTCCTTACAGAAAAAGTTGCTGAAAACCAATTAAATTCTGCTGAAAGATGGCTAAAAGTATTAAAATAATGCATTGTCATCGTGTTCTGAGCTATGCTAAAAGTTTCAAATGTCTAGCTATTCGGGAAGTTAGTTAGAAATCGATTGCCAGATTTGTACCGGACAAACAAACAAACAAACAAGAATGCAAGCTAATAAAAACGTAGTAAAATTAGATATAAAAATTATGTAACGAGTAAATCTCTTTTACTAGGCGACGAGGTGGGTTATCTGGAATAATTTGGGATTCAAGGAGTTCTATTACGGAAAAGGATTCGTCATTCCAAAGTGATCTATCTTTGTCTGTAAGTTGTAGAGTAAATTTTTCTTTGTAGCGTAGATTTCTACTTGCAATATTGTACGTCTGTTTGTCTGATTGGTATCGAATTAGTTTCCATTGAGCTCTAGCGCGTTTTTTTTTTTTTAGTTATTAATAGTAGTATGTCTGTTGGAAGGGAAAGGTCGGGTAATATCGGACAGTTAAGTTTTTCTATATTTTTTGGATTTGTTAAGGAATCAATTTGGTCACACTATATACTAAAGGATATACTTAAATATGTTGAACATGTACCTATAATAGCAATTATCCCTAGGAAATGTTTTCCCTCCTTTCTGATGTAATTTAAAAAGACCTTCCTTTATACCCTTACAAAATTTTGGAGGGTTAATATCGGACACTGAAATATTTAAAAAATAATATATTTTTATTTATTTATTTATTTATTATACAAGTTTTTATATTTAATTTATTTACATGTTGTATTTATTTATTATATAATTTTTATTTAAATGAAAAAACGTTCGTCATAACTTAAAATTAACAAATCTGGAAAAATATATAATATTACATTAAAAACAAAAACAAAAAAAACCCATTAATTTCTAAAATAAATAGTCTTGTTTTCTCTGATAGCTGTCACTTGCGTAGTCCCTTAATTGTGGGTTTCAAGATCCGCACAATCCTCACGGGCCCACTCTTTACAACGCGGATACTGAATCCAGTCCTCTTCGAATGTTTCATCACAAATGATACAGTGAGTGATTGCTTGTTTTAACGTCTTTTCTTATAATTTAAATTTTATCTTGATTTCTTTGTCTGATAATAATATCACTTTAATCATGGAATTTCCTTTCTTTCTACAATTTTGTTTTTTCAGCAGCTTTTTAGCTTCAGCAATTTTTAATTTCTCTTCTTTTTCTTTTTTCTTTTGAACGAATTAATTTCTATAAAGGCGGGTTTACAAGATCCAAGTAGACTTGGACCAAGTAATTTTGATCAAATCTACTTGGTCAAAGTAAAACTGAATTTTTGATTCAGGTTTACACGATCCAAGTATACTTGGTCCAAGTAGGGGAACTTGTCAAAAAAAAAAAACATTTAGAAGCAAAGGAAAAAAAACAAAAATTTAAAAACTATAAAAGCTGTCAATACCCTTCTTATAAACAAATCCGTCACAACTTTTCACGTCTTTTTTCATTTTTGACAGCTTTCTTGTCATAATCATATGGTTGACGCTATCCAAGTCTACTTAGATCAAATAACGTCTAATTCAACTTGGATGTCCAAGTTGACTTTGATAACCTGTTTACACGATCCAAGTAGCGTCAAAATAGTGTCAAAACTGATTTGGTCCAAGTCAACTTGGATCGTGTAGACGCGGCTTAAGGAGTTGATATTAATCTCACTTATTTCTTAGTTCGGCTCGAATCAAATTTTGAGCTGGAAGTGGGGACATTGGTTCCGATCGTTTTTGATAGTCGGATTGTTAAAGGGAATAATGAGGAGGTTCAGTCATGGTAGATAAGTCCAGAGAACATAGTGAAGGGTTGGAATCAGTTGAGGGGCCAAGTGAAGTCATGGCAGTTAAGGATCCAGGTAACCACGCTAATCGTAAATAGAGAAGGAGGATAATTTGTGATTAAAACATTGGAATACTTGGATTGGTCATTCTTATTTATGGAATGATCGGAATCAAAATCACTGAAAATACAGAGGTTTAGGGGAAAAATAACTGAACAATAAAAAACCTGATTTGGCCAGCTCCACCCAACATTTTTTTTTTCGAAAACTGAGTCGTTGACTAATCCAGCGATGTTCTTCATGCATATTTTCAGTTTTGGGTATCGCCACATCCACTTTGAGTACGCCTCGAGGTAAGAGTTTTTGAATTGCTTCATCACACTTCTGTCGAATGGGTGTAGCTGGTGTGAAGTATGAGGGGGGGAGGGGGGGGGGGACCCAGCATATGGATGTGATGTTCTTTAGAAAATGTGATCACGCTGAAGTACATGTGGCTTGCGTTGCCATCCAATAATATAAGTAAAGCAGAGTTTATTCCAGAAGAGTTTTAAAGGGGGGGGGGGGGGGGGGGGGGGTAAGAACATGTCCCCAGAATCATTAACTGTCAGTGTAGAAGTGTGACACTTTTACCTCGTTCTGCTGATGTCAACTTTCCTACTTGCTTTTTTCTTTTAACTGACATTACTTTTAATAGCCCAGGGAAATAAGGAATAATAGGGGAGATAATTTATAAAGTTTTGAAACATTGTAAAGTTTCCCCTTTCTCCTCCTGTGCCTCTACCTCTGCCCCCCCCCCCCCCCCCCCCCTCTTCCTCTACTTCTTTCCCAAAGTTGGTGCCATTTATCGGTCGTTGATTGGTGCCAATACATTCTTTCCAAGAAATGTTTGATTTTTATAGGAAATACAGGAACGTTTTTCTGTTCCCAAAAGGAAGCTCGGCGACCGGATCGCATTACATTTTAATGGTAGTAAAGTAAAGTCGACGCAGCAATTGGGAAACAAAAAACTTCTTCCGAACTACTACTAATGAGCAGGAGCAAGTTTTGTATGATCATGTTAAAATTAAGGATAGTCAGCTAGTGCCAATAAGCAAATATGAGTTCTTGAAATTTGTCTATCCATTTTCTGAGCAAATGCGAATTAACCATAGGTTTAATAAAATAAAAATGAAGGCAGGAAAGGACTTTTATTACGATTTCATGAAAAGTCACCTGGCTTTAGCTTGAGGACAGCTGAGTCAACATGTCTACTGAGAGCAGAAAGTTTCAGCAAGGAACAGGTGAACAGATTCTTTGACAAACTTACTGAACTGATGGACAAGTACAGTTTTAGCCCTTCAAAGATTTATTGCGATGAAAGATTAACGATGATAAAACTGGCGAGACATGTGTCCAAACCATCAGATGAAAATCAGGGTCCAGGCAAATAAGTGGAAAACAGCAAATGGGCGAAAAATGATTAGTTTTAAAACTTTGTGAAAACACTCTTAAGGGGTGTAGTAGTGAAAAAAAGTAAAGTTCCCCCCTCTTGTGGGGCGCCCCCTTCCCTCCCCTTCTTAAAGTCAAAATTTACATTCTTTTCAATTTTTACTCATAACCGTTTATTTTTCAACTATTATAACCAAAAATATTTATTACATAATTCTGCACAAGAAAAAGGTTCAATGCATGTTTGAAGTGGAATGGTTGGTACCCCCTGACATGACTTTACAGACGTTCCAGCGAAGGGCTACTCCAGCACAGCGCTGTCGGTGGCAAAAATGGGTGCGTTTACGCAAGCCCAATGTGGTGGAGGGCAAATACAGAAACGTTTACACCATCGTGGCCGGGGGTGAATAAGAGAGTGTTTACGTCATCAGAGGCTAAAAAGGGTTTCGGGGATAGGGCAATTACGTCAACGGTTACGTTGCTCCCCTCAATGTCGTCAGCGCTATCGGATAAATAAGGTCGAAATAAAAAACTAGGGCCGTAGTCGCTTAGCGGAAGCAGTTATAATTGATCTCGGCCGACATTGCCCACTAGCGTTTAGAAGGAGAACCGCACTTTTATACCTAACACAGCCATTTTCGCTTTGACCGCATGTCGTGGGTTTAAATACCGTCGCTACGAGGTGGAAGACATGTACGCCAATGTTGTCTTTTTCGTCGCCAGCGGTGTCGGCTGCTGCCATCGATATCGAAAAATAGAAAAAAGTTGGTCATTAAGGCAGGCCAGCTATTGCAGATAGGGCTTGAAGGCTAGCTAAAAGAGACAATAGCATGTTTGTACCTGCTGCTGCCAACCATGTTAACAATGCTATAGAAGCCGCTTCAAACAGAACAGAGATTAATGTATGAAAAAGAGATTTATGTACGAAAAACCCGGTTTTGGTCTTGTTAGTGAACTCAAAATATTTTTCTTCAAGAAACTTTGCTCTAATGAGTTTGGTTTTTGTGAGAAATTGAAGGACGTTGAAGTTAAGTATTAGATCCTGAGTTAGATTTACGATGGTGAAAACGGATTTTTTTCGACTGGGTTCTATGAAGTAAATGTAATGTTGTTTGCTGTAAACAAAAGCATTGCGAATGGTTTTTTTGATGTGACCGAAATCACAATCACACAGAAGATAAGAGGGACCGGGTATAATAAAATAATGTTTTATGGATTCAAATTTATTTCGATGAATAAGTGCTAGATTGGCCATAACAACATTCAAATTTAAATCTTGGCCAGGACAATTATCGCTGAACATGATCACACTTTTAATGTTGTCTCCAACATTGGAAAAGAAGTGTGTCAGGCAACTAGCGATTTCACATGATCCACGCTTTCCAGACGTTTCATCCTGTACGTGTGACATTGTTTATGCTCCAGTTTTATTATTATGAATGCAGAAGTTGTACGCCCAAAGTTTTCTCTTATAAAACTGTATTCCGCTAGTTAATTTGGGAGTTTGGAAGTTGGGAAAACCTGCTGCAGATCAAATGCTGTAGCGAGAACAGAATCGTCTTTGACATTACTGGTTTTTAATGTTTTTATAAGAGCTTGAGAAGCTTTAGCTCTTGTCAAATGGAGTTTTTTCTCATCTTTGAGTTTTCTTATTTCATTTTGAGAGTCCGAGAGAACATTTTTCTTAAGATTTTTTATGTAAATGTTTGTTATGTCGCAGAAGTTACAAGTGTCACTTGCAGGAGTTTCAAAACCAATATTGAATTCGCTGTTGGAAGCATCGCGGTAATAATGTTTTCTGACTGCATCTTGTCCTGTGTAGACCTCATTAATCCAGTCTGAGTATTGAGGGTTAAGTGAATTAATGTTCAAACCTACTGGAAGGTATTTACGATGTGGGCTTATTGCCCGACTATAATGGCTGGAGACAGTGAGTGATGAACCTATGTGTTCCTTAACCCTACACTTTTTGTCCACAATAGTTTTGGTTGCTGGTTCTTTTTTTCCACGTTGGTCTTTTTCCATCGTCCCAGTTAATGTGATTTTATTAGTATAGTTCGTACCCTTTTTTCAGTTATGCCATGCATGTTATAATATGGTATACGAAAAACATTGTATTTATTATTCTCAACTAGTACAGTGTAACCAATTCGTAGGAGAGTACGACTGGGTCTCAATTTTACGTACGTTCATTTCACACAGTTTTGATAAGTAAGCATTTTGTAAGTCATAGTTTATTAGGAAGATAGGAAAAGGAAAATATTTTGTACATTACCTTCGCCCACCTTTCCCAAACATCCACAATTAAAAGGGTCTCCAATGTTACGTGCTTGAATTACTAGTCCTGAATGACGGAAAACGTACATTTCTCCTGTAGTTCGTTTCTTTTTTGCCTCCATTGATTTCCATGTTTCAACACTTTTAAGGCGTTTACGTGAATATCCGGACACTTCTTAAGTCATGTTAGTTTTTAAAAATAGTACAAAATAAATAATAGCAACAGAGATTTGCACAATCAACTGGTTAGAACAAAATAAAATAAAAAACTGGCGAGAATAGACACGCTGCCTGATAAGATTCAGGAATGAGAGAAGTGCGGACTTACGGAGTTAGAGAAGGGAGTCTTTTAAACGATTCAAACCTCTCCAACAAGTTTAAACCAGTAATTTTAAGAGGAATTAAAGGCGAACTCAACTCAAAAACTATACAGGCTAAATCTTAGACCCCAGACCATGGCAAGGGGGGGGGGGGAATGTTGGATGTTAAGTTCGCCCTTCCTATTCGGAACGCCTCATGCAAACATATAAAGACAAATCCTAAAAATAAGGCAAAAATACATGAATATATATCTCTGTGGGCCAATGATATTTCCGGGATTTAATATAAAAAAGTCAAATTTTAGAAAATTTAGGTGGCCGTAACTATAGAGGAACCAAAATTTTTATTTTTATGTAATTTTTAAGTGGGGAATTATTTTTAAAGTGTTGAAATGGACACTTCTTTAGACTTTTACTCCCCTTATAAAAACAATAGTGTGATATTCCTTTGTCCCAAAGTACATTGGACTAAACATCCCTTTGTCTTAATAATTATTTAGTCATAGTCATTTATTTTAATAAAAACATAGGGGAGTAACAATCTAAAGAAGTACCTTGAAATTTAGATCTCAAATATATATGTCGTTTCCAAAATGGCGGACATTACCCCTAAATGAAATTAAGGTTATTCGGAGGCTACTTTCGACAAACCCCCAAAAATCAGATGAGTACTTTTGAAGATATAGGTGTAAATAAATTTGTTTGTACACCTGTGAAAAAGAAACAAATGGCCATATTAAAACTTACATGGGACCAATAATGGGGCCAAATATGACCTACCATCTAAATTTCATTATAATTGGACGTGCAGTTTTAAGATATATTGGTTCGCGAAAATTGAGCGACAGACCGACCGACAGACAGTCACGGAACCAAAAATTTCATTTTCTTTATATGGGGTCTGAGGGGAAGGGGACGTGGCCCCTGTTTCCCCCTGGATACGCCACTGGTACTGGTTAAACAAACAAACAAGAAAACGAGCTAATAAAAACGTGGTTATAAAAAAATATTACAAATAAACTTTAAGACAATTATATTGTTATTTATTACTATAACAGGACCTCTGGTGACACTTAGAAGTGCACATTACATTTCTTATCTTGCACGTACAATTATTTTCAGAACATTTTGTTTTACAATTACATCGCTTATATCCTTGACCTCCAGTTACTGATTCTTTAGTGATAATTTCACAAAGAGAAATTTCTTGTCGTGACACGTTTTCAATATTTACTAGTCTTCGTTTGAGATTGCAAATTGGCTTCGAATATACAGCTGTTTTACTGTGCCATACTGACTGCTCAGTTTATAAAATTCCTTCCTCCTAAAAGCATGGGCCATGGGCAAGCGCTTCGCGCGCCCGGCCTGCTTAGACAAATAGCCCCCCACCACAGCTTGGACCAAGGACTCTCGCCGTCGTCGCGGTTGTATGTAAAGGGGAATTTTGAATCTTTCTTTCTAAAGCAAAAACTAGAGGCACGGGCTAAGGTCAAGAAAGGTCATATTACTAATCTTGTTTTAAAAACATCATATTATGATAATTACATACATGCGACGTATATTCCATCAGTTCCATTTGGACATCCATCGAGTTCACTTTGTTGTGTGTAATTAAAAGTGTTTATGCCATATCATTGGCCCTCTCACAAGTACCTAGGACCCATCCGATTTCACCCAGACACCAGAGGACAGAGATGACGATATAGCACGTGAGCACGATTTAGATTATACGTTTGCAGTATCAGGAAACGAAATACACTACGCAGACAGGCACGCTATCGGTGATTTTTGGTCTTATTTTACACACACTGGGAACGTACATTAATTAGTTGGATCTGTCGGTTTAGGATTGAAATATGGAGCTGAATAATTATTTAATACGACGCTATACCCTAGAATGAATTCATCGTCAATAAATAAAGCCATATATTCATTACGGCAAAGATATTTGTCACAATACGCTAGAGAGCATAATATTAGCTATCAAGAGGCTCAGCGCAACCAACGGGAGATATTAAACAGCAGCAAAGATTACCAATCTCAATAATAAACAGGGCGAGGATACTCTTAACACAGAGGACCTCTTTCAAGACATGAATATATTTAATAACGTCAACACTCAAGCTATGGATATGGTTGATGCGGCAGGTGAACAAAACCGTCAAGGTGGAAGCGGAAGTCAAACGGTCGGTGGTGGACCTTCTGTTATGGGACAGGCCCCTCAATTACAGATATTGCATAATCCTAATATTAAACCTCAAAAAATTACAATTAGACAATCACATTTATTTCAAACGTGGGGTTATAAATTTTGTATGTGGGAAAATACTACAGTTAACAAATCATATCTGCTTCATTACCCCATGGCTGTTCTTCCAGTTGATCTTTTACAGTTTTATTTGTCCCCCTCGGAATTCGATAACTTACCTAAAAGTTGTTACATCGAAGAGGTTTTAATGAAAGTTACGCCGAAGGGTATTCGATGTAGTTTTGATACAGGTGCCAATTTAAGTAGTACTGCCAATAATCAGCAAACAATATTTGGAATTTCCTCGGTAGGATTAAATCATAAATATCTAATTCGTCATAGAGAGATAAAACATAATACCACTAAACCCATGGAACCCACCTATGAAGTAATAACCATGAAAAGTATAAACTAATTTGTTGATCGCCTATGGGGACCCAAAACGTTAAAATTTCCTAATATACAATTTCCAACTTGTTTATGGGCAATTCGTTCAATGCCATATTATACTAGTTTTCACTTTCCATTCGAAGGGAACGCAGGTAATACAGTTTTCTGTTTAGATACTGGTCTTATTGATTTAACCTCTTATACAAATGTGTTTAACGTTTTAGATCATAAAGATGTACCCTCCATCAATTATTCCTATAAACCTAAATTTTCTCCTTCTAAGGTTAAACAAAATGTGGTTGGTACTGATAATATTGTAACAGGTACAGATACATGGATAGGCAATAACTATACTGTCAAAAATACCACCGTCACTGTAGACGGTGGTAAAGTTGAATCAAAAAATTCCGATGTTTCGTGGAAACAAGATAATGAGTACACAGTACCTTTAGAACAAGCTACATATAAAACAACACCTCAAAATGTATTTCATTCTACGTCTCAACCACAAGTTCATATTGGTATTTTACCAGTACAAAGTTATGCCCCCTCCGATGTTGGTGCTGATTTTGTAAATGCATCTGCGATATTTTATGTTGAAACAGAAATTGTACTTAAAACTGACATCAATTCCATGTTTAATCGTGCAAATATCGCCTGTCATATGGATTCTGTATATGATCGCAAGTTAGCAGCTTGTATAATATTGAACATTATTCAGGCATGTTAAATGCTACATAAATTTAAAGGAAAAAGGAAAAATATATTATGTAAATAATAACAAAACATAAATTTGTAAATATTTATTAATAAACAATCATGAAAAACATGTATATTTTTATGATAATAAATAAATTAAAATTGTTATAAATTATTGGTGGAAAATCCTCTAATAATAAGAGAATGGTAACCAACCATTGGCGGCGGGTGGTAGAGAATAAATAATATTCTCAGTGGACTGTAGGTGGCGGCGGATAACGGCGTAAGCTATGACAGAGGCGAAAAATATAAGAAAGAAATATAAGTATACCATAGGATGATACCTGTTGATGGCGGACTATTAAAAGCGGTGTGCGGAGTTGTATGAATAAGAGCGGGTGCGGGAGCGGTGTCGGCAAATCTCGTTCTATACTCGAGACTAGCCCGGACTCGACTGCATCTTCGCGTTGCCCTTCCACGCTTCTTTGTTTGTTTACGTTATTATCTCTCTGATACCTTTAAACCCCCATAAACTCTTAACCAATTATTGTTTTTTTTTTTTTTTTTATTCTATATCCTCTAACATTATTACATTATATTATTTCAATTATTATATAATTAATTTTTGAATTTTCCACATAGATGCTTTCAGACAAATAAATTGTTTAGATAACGACAAATACATAAAAAAAAAGTAAAAATGGCTTCACAGGTACTGAAATTACTTGACATTGATATTCCAAAAAAGACTCTAAAAGATCTGTTCAGGTTCCTCTATTATAATAAAACTTGAAAACTGCAGAATAAAACTTGATTGTGATATTATGCAAATTCAAACATATTGAAAATAAGTGGATGGCTGGTAATAAATGTTGGATTTCTGCGTAGCTGGAATTGAGGTCATCAAATGTCTGCTCTTGAGGTGATCCAAACACTAGGTTGGCATTCTTGTATTTAGCTCGAGTATTTCCTAAGAAAGTATTTGAAGCCAATCAGGGTCTTCCATATTTCTTTAATAATTGATACAAGTTCTTTAAAGTCACACACTGACATTACATGAATAAGGATGGTACTTTAAATTTAAAGGAATATGTGTTTGATTGAAATAATTTTTTTTTTTAATTACGATATTGACTACGATAAGTTATATCGTTTGCCTCTATGTAATTAAATACAGGTTGTAAACGATTGGTGCATTTGTCACAATCTGTTGACTTGCAAAATAATAATCATAAATCATCACAATTATCGCAGTTATGCTTTTGTGCCAGATACAAATATTGATAATCACAACTTTTTACTGTAGTAACTTTATGATCTAATGTTAGATATATCTGAGCGAAATATCTTTCGAATAAATGTGGGGAAATATTTAAAAAACAAGACGGACAAACCCATACGTCTATAATGCTTGAGCTTTCTTTACCAAAAGCTTCGGCAAATAGCGTATGAGGGATATTCCAGTGTTTTATAGTAACACGGACAAAAGAAATTCGCCAGTACTTTTCAATTATGACTTGATCTCTTTCATCAAAAACTTCTTGGAAACACTCATTTTATAGAAATGAAATAATCACGAAAAAACAAAAACTTGAGACCGACTTAAACACTTGAGTTTATCTAATGTCGACATTAACTGATAACACTGTGGTTAAAGATG
Organism: Gerris lacustris; assembly: GCA_951217055.1. Classification (NCBI taxonomy): domain Eukaryota; kingdom Metazoa; phylum Arthropoda; class Insecta; order Hemiptera; family Gerridae; genus Gerris; species Gerris lacustris. The sequence goes on from OX578285.1 coordinate 9,635,761, forward strand.
AAAATGAAGACTAAAATGTTAAAATTTCCGCCAGCAAAATTCCATCTATAACGGTAACATATTGTTTATTATATATATCGCTCAACCAGAACTAGACTGTCACAACTCAAAATTTGTCGTTTTTGAGTTAAGAACACCACCCTGTAGAGAAAAATTAGCTCTATCTTACCTGCTTACCTGCTGTCATAAGTCTAGTGCGTTCCAATCCCACAGGAGGCGCAAGTGAGGTAATTGCTCTAAGATAAAAACGGGGTTAGCTGAGAAGAAGAGTGTCACAAGTAAGTTGGTACGAATCATTTATACCTGGGATACGTTAAGGTTCGGCAATACTGTTATATTTTGACTTATGACGTTCTTTCTGCAGCAATACTGTACTTTTTTAGTTATGACATGTTTTTTTGACTTGTGATAGTGTTGCTGAAATTTGATTTTCATATTTTTGAGTTGTTCATGCATTTTCAATTGTTTCACTATTTCCGACTAGCAATAAACCTATTTCTTAACATAAAACATATTTAAAGTGTTTACATATTTACTAGGGACCGTATTCTTACATAATTTTAAAAGTATTGTATTACTAGGCATCGCGTGGCTCTATCATTGAAGCGAGCGTATTGCAATGAAATACTGAATATTGAAATTTATTAATCATGATGAATGTCATAGTTGAAGATAAGTGGAAGAGGGTTGTGTGGGGAAGAGTGGGGGTACTCGGTACAAAGCTTTACTTCCTAAACAAACCTATACACTATACGACTATAACAATCTTCACCACCCGCGGTAGCTTTTAAACAATTATTATAAATGTATCTCGTCACTACGCAAAGAATTTTGCTCGTATCAAGTTGAAATTTTGCATACCAGCATTAGATGGTGTATATGAAGTTTTATTAAAATCGTTACGTTAGAACGTAAGATATCGGTAAAAAGGTTGTTTTCTCTATTATAAACGTTTAGGTCCGCTTTAATAGTTTTAGCGATCTTTATTAAGTCATAGCGGTGTCGCTGTTGGTTTTATTAAAAAAATGTTATTTGAAAAAAATGTTCGTCTCATCGAATAGATGATGATAGAATCTTTTCCCGTCCTGAAATTCCAATTTAATTTTTGTACCTCTCGTTTACACGAGCGTTGCGCGCGAACTCTTGGACGGATCACGCTGTCCAACGAACTTAGCCTGAGTATTAGTAAGAGGATCATGTATACCAAATTTCAACTAAATCGGTCAACTTTTACTCAAGTTATCGTCACACGCGTGAACGTTACTGACAGACAGACAGACAGACAGACAGACACGGAGCATATTTCGATGAATGTAGGAAGCTCGCTACGCTCGCTTCAACTACAAAATTTACTAAATGATTACTATAATGTAATTAAGTGATAATAATCACTTAATTCATAACAAATAGTTTATTGAATGAATATAAATCAAAAATAAATTATTGCATAATATAGAGTTTATTTTACAATCTAACATTAATTAATTAATTAGTTAAATTCTAACAAACTAATCATTGATAAATTAAAATGACCAAGTACTATAAAGACATAAATAAAAACAGCTACTACTGAAGTATTTTTTTTTTTTTTAAGTTTAGTAAATAAATAAAATTACTTTTTAGCGTGTCAGAAAAAAAATAAATTCATAATTCTGGCCTATAGTATATGCCTAAGGCATACACTTAGGCAAAAAAATTATATCATAACCCATAGGTTCTTGATTTAAGGTCACACTCAACGAGGGAGCTGGTGTCCATTCAGCTATTGAAAGCAAATTGAACGACCGTTAAAATCTGGACCGATCTACGTTCCAGCACAATGTATAGAATTAATAAAAACGGCCGAAAAATCTCTATAATTTTATAAAGTAAAATAGTATAGTATTGCATATTGTATCAAAAAGGAAAGCAAAAACATTTTTAAAGATTTAAAATTGGATAGTATAGGTATAACACAAGGAAAGAAGAATGACGAACATTTTATAATTAATTGACATTATTAATTCAACAATGGAATATTTTGTTTTATTTGTATTTAATCATTTTATTCTATTTTTCCATTTTGCTTCCGAGCTTACCGAAGGTAACGGGAGCATTGTGTTCACTTTTGAGAACGAAAAACGACTCCGATTTTAAAAATTCCAAGACAGAAATCCGTTTCAGACATCAGGGAACATTTTTGGTCTCGTGTCTGTCTGTCTGTCGGTCTGTGTGTCCGCGAATTATGAAACGTGTGAACTAACTAACTTTGTCTATTCAATGAGACAAACATTTATTTCAAATACAATTTTTTAGTAAAACCAACAGCGACACCGCTATGAACTGTTAAAGATCGCTAAAACTATTCCTCTACCTAACCCAAATCTACAACTCTGTTCTCCGAACCACATATTTTCCTCTCTGGAAATTTGCAAAAATAATCACAATCCCTAAACCTTCAAAACCTTCTCACCTTCCAACCTCCTACAGACCCATCAGCCTCCTTCCTGTTATGGGTAAAATTCTGGATAAATTACTCCTTCGGCGTATCTACCACATAATAGAATCCTTAAACATAATCCCAAATCATCAACTAGGTTTCAGATCCTTTCATTCAACCATTCAGCAATGCCACAGAGTTGTAGATATCATCTCATCCACCCTTGAGAGGAAAATGTACTGCTCAGCTGTCTTCCTGGATGAAGCTCAAGCTTTTGACAGGGTTTGGCATGCTGGCTTACTCTGGAAACTCAAGGGTATCCTTCTATTCACATACTTCCTCATCCTTAAATCATATCTAACAAACCGTTTTTACCACGTTTCCTACAACCTTTCAACATCTCATATCTACCCTATAACTGCAGGGGTACCCCAAGGTAGCATCCTCACTCCTTTCTTATACAATGTTTTCACCCACAATATTCCTCAACACCCATCCACCATCCTTGCTTCCTTCGCAGACGATAAATGCATCCTCTCCACCCATAAAAATTCTCGTACAGCTTCTGATATCGTTCAAGAACGCCCAAATCTTCTCGAACTTTTGCTGAAAAAATGGCGCATAAAAATAAACGGAAGTAAAAGTGCCCATGTGACTTTTTCATTCAGACATGGAAACTGCGACCCTCTTTTCCTCAACCAAATCATTATCCCACACTCAAGTACTGTCCGCTACCTTGGGATATACCTTGATCGAAGACTTACATGGGCACACCACACAGCAACAATACGAAAACGCATCTACACACGATATAAACTACTACAGAGACTCGTCAACAAAAAATCTAAACTCAACACACATAACAAAGTACTCATATACAACACAATACTCAAACCTGCATGGACATATGGCATTGAATTATGGGGCTGCACCAAACGTTCAAATTCCTACCGCATCCAATCCTTACAATCAAATATCCTCAGAACCATAGTAGATGCACCCTACTACGTCTCCAACCAAACCTTACACAACGACCTCAACATCCCATTCGTCCGAGACCTAGCCATTTCCCGCTACAGATCCTTTCACCAGTCAGTTTCCTTCCACACAAATCCTCTTATCCGAAACCTGTCATCCGAAACCATTCCTGATAACCCTCCCAGGCCCCTGAAGTGGCAATGGCCTCGTGATTTATTAACCTAAATAAACTCCTACGCTATGTAAATTAATTAATTATAATCACAGCCAATAAGCTCTGTCGCTGGATAGCTGTCTTATATCTGCCAATGTCAAGTCACTATTATAAAATGATCGTTATTGCTTATAACAATAAATTGTAGTTGCAACAGTCAATAAATGTTAAAAAAAAAAATCAATAAACCTATTTGTTTGGTCAAAAAAATAAATTAACAAAATGTCAAAAATAAAATTAAGTTTAGCCGTATATATGATGATTTAAAATGCCAAGCGAATCTAAAAAATTTTATAAATTTTCAATTATTATTTTATATGTATGTGTTATTGAATGTATGAATGCAGGAAGGATAGTGAGTAGGGTGCGACCGCCGGGGTGGTTAGGACGGCAGCCAGGGACCCCTCCCACCAGTGCGCACGCGTGCCGGGGAGGAAGGGGGGCTGCCTCCCTAGTACCTGGCGGGGGCGCCGGTAGGGTGGGGACGAGAGGATAAAACCAGGCCTCCTAGCTCAGTATGTGCCATTCGCTTCAGCTCTCTCTTAGAGCTTGGGCCTCAGTAGGTACCAGCTCAGTAGGTACCATTCGCTTCAGCTCTCTCTTAGAGCTTGGGCCTGGTCTTAACCTCTCTCTCTCCCCCTCACTATCTAACCTTTTCTGTTTTATTGCCTTATTACTATATTAATTCTTATGTTACCTTATTCCCATAATACATTTATCTTTATTATTATGAAGAAGTTATTTATTTCGTACCTTCCTTTCCTATCCATCCCTAGCGGCCCTATGTTTCCGCCGGTGGGTTACCACTTCCGCTGGTGGGTGACCACTACCAGCCCTTTTGGTTTCGTCAATGGGGGGACCACTCATTGACACACTCCCTATTTGCCGATACCTGAGTTACCGATTCCGGCCGAAACGTACGCCCATCCGCTAGTGGGTTACCACTGCTAGCCTTTTGGTTTCGCTACATGGGTTACCACTGTCTAGCACTCCTTTTAGCCCCCTTCCCGTTATCCGGGGACCACGGATAACCATTTACCCAATACCGCTAAGGGGTAACCACTCTTAGCCTAATCAACGTCTTGAGTATGCGCCAGTCAGGTTACCACTGCGGGACACGTTCTTTTATATTCCGCTGGTAGGTGACCACTTCCAGCCTTGTCCTCTTACCACATTCCGGCATCCGGGCACCACGGATGACCCCGTTCCCACTTCCACTGAGGGGTTACCACTCTCAGCAGCTCTCCCCCTTTTGTCCACTTCCGCTGTCGGGGCACCACTGACAGCCATTAGGTTTATTTATTACTCATACATATTTCTATCTCTCCCTTTATTAGTATTCAAAGCCAGGGAGCATGGAGTTTCTTCCTTCTGTACAAAGAGGAAGTGGCGACCGTGATGTCAACGTAAACCCCTAATTTGCCCCCGGGCAGGTCGCGTCCTGAAAGGCAGCGCGATCCCCCGGTAGTGCGCACTCGATTCCCTGTTTAGGCCCGTGCGCGAGGTGTCAAAATATAGCGACTTAAAAAAAATATTTTTCAAAAAATTGTTCGACACCGTGAGGGGTATCATATGAAAGGGTACGTCGAGCTCATTACAAAAATGTATAATTCTTTGGTTATAACTTTGATAGGTCGTGCGTAGGCAAGTTTGAAACTAGATTTTACAAGTATAAAACAAACTATTAAAAATTTGTAATTTTAAAATGTTGTAAATTAAAATTTATGAAAATTTGTAAATTAAATAATCATATTTTTCTACTAAGAGCAATCCAAAAATAATCTTGAGATTAATCCTCCATTTAACTACTAATTTCTAGTTGATAGAACTTTTTCAAAACATAATTCCTTCTGAAAATATGCATATTTTATCAACTTGATTTTTAATACTTTCTATACGAACGATTAAGATCTTTGTGATTTTAAATTAAAACTTTAGTAAAAACTGCCTTAAAACTGCAATTGGCAGAGTGATATTATATATATATATATATATATATATATATATATATATATATATATATATATATATATATATATATATATATATATATATATATATATATATATATATATATTTGTATATATATATATATATATATATATATATATATATATATATATATATATATATATATATATATATATATATATATATATATAGATATATATAAAATTATATTATACAAATAATTATTTTAAAAAATTATTCCTAATTTCAAATAAATTATTATTACTCCCTATAAAATGGAAGAATCAAATGTATTATTTTAATTCTAATTAAAATTTAATTTTTTCGTTTGATTTAATATTTTATATTATTAAAAAATGAATTCAAGGAAAACCATTCCTGAATTGAAGAAAGAATATTTTGGCCTGATCCCAGAGTTTAAAGGAGAAACACTCTTAATAAGATTTATAGAAATATGTGAAAAACTCGTAAAAGATTTTACGATAGCGAAAATGAAAGTAATTCTCAAAATGAGTATTTAATGTCATGCATTTTTGGAAAACGGGGCCTATCACTAAAATTGTAAGCACAAACAGAGCCATAACTGAGGGCGATCTCAAAACAGCCCTACTAAACGTCTACTCAGATAAAAGAGATTGCTTCTCTCTCAACATTGAGATGGTTAATTTGTAGCAAAATTATAATGAAACCTCATTTGAATTCTATTATAAAATTCAGAAGATCTCAAAGCTTGACCAAACGAAGGTTTAAATTATACATATTTATCATGACTGGCTACGTTATAAATCTAGCAGTTAGAGTTTAAAAATGGTCTCAGAGAACCTCTTGGTTCCCTAATGAGTACCAGAAAACCGATGGATTTGAACGAAAGTTAGGATTACAACAAAAGAACAACCCAATAAAAAAAAAAAAAATGTTGCTATTAATTTGTTCTTTCCCCTACTGTATGTTCTAATCTTATTTCTGGTTCTAAAGTTATCTTGTTTTTGCTTTTTTGTACTTCCCTTCTCGTTATTTTTTTTAACAAAAAAGTGCTCAAAGCTTGATTTCGCAACCCTTTATTCTCATCATCCTTATCATTGTTTTTTTTTATATATATTTAATGCGTTTATTAGGAGACACATCCATACATCCTCTTCTCCTAGTTGATATTTTGTAGACCAAAATTGGCATAGCCTCCTGCTGTATCAGTTCCTCAAGTGAAAGCAATTCTCCTTCCAACAGTATTTTGTCTAATTTAATAAGTACTTTATGTCCTTGTTTCTTTTTAGGGTCCGTAGGCAAAACCAAGGACCCTTATATTTTCCTGCGTGTGTCTGTCCGTCCGTCCGGTCGCCTACTCTCAAGGCTACACCTTTCGTCCGATCACTTTAAAATTTAGCATGTATGTGTCTTGTACCTACCCACATATTTTAAAAATATAGCTACTTAAAAAAAATATTGATCAAAAAAATTAGGGTTAAAAAACTTAAGGGTTACATTTTTTTATTTTTTTTTTCGACACCGTGAGGGGTATCATATGAAAGGGTACTTCGAGCTAATTACAAAAATATTTAATTCTTTGGTCATAACTTTGATAGAGCGAGCGTAGGCAAGTTTGAAGTGGGTGTGAAATGCGCCCCCCCCCCCCCCTCTATCTCGCTTATGTGATGGGCAAAAAATCTGAAAAAATTCCTGAACATTCTTCGACCAAAAGTGAAGATACCACAGGATAGTACAAAGTAAGCTTTTTAGCATTTTAAAAAACACCATCAATAGGGTACTACTTAAACTATACAGTGTTGCCTACGGACCCTCGCTGTGTGCTGACTAGCACACACTTGACCTGTTTATTCAGTTTTGGACGTCACGAGGTCTACTGTTCTCAGATCTACTAGTAACTAGTGTTTAACAGGTGATTGTTTACATTTCTTTTTCAATTTTCAGCTAAATCATTTTTATTTTTGGCCAAAGTATTTATATAGTTAGTTTCGTATTTATATTGACTACATTTTATAATTTTTACTCAAAATCAGGGAGACCTTAGGAAAGAAACATTTTTACTTTTTTTTAGAGTTGTTTGAGGGAAGCGCCCTAATTTTAATTTCTTCATTTCCCCTCGGGGTATGATTTTTCTTAATATGTATACCAAAATTTATCAAAATCAGCCCAGCAGTTTAGGCTTCTCGCGACTGCACTAAAGAATTTTTTTTAAAAAACTGAATTGATTCAGGAATTTAAAGCGTGTAAATCCATCAAAATCTCAAGATAGAATTTTTCGAACTGTCACAATACTTCCACTGTATTTCTTTCTTTCTTTTTCTGTATCTTCTTTTTATTTTTTCATATACTACGTACATGAGAAAATAAAAAGATTATTACTGGCTTGGTCCTAATTTTGCCTTTAATATATATTCGTGACGTTGTACCAGAAAAAAATACTAAGGTAATAGCAGCTTACCTATAAATAAGGTTACAACAGCTTTACGTCAATCAGCTAATCTTTTCTTTTGTTTAATTCGACCAACATCAAAACGGTTAGAAAAGGTAAGAATCAGGAAGAATATTGAGACCGTTAAGAGAAGCGTTGACTTAGTTTGAATGAGGTGAGTAAATCAACAGTTATGTAGGGCGGATAGAAGGCCCAGAAGTAGTTACACAGTGAATAAAGTAAACCAAAGTCAACTATTGCAAGCGTAATGTTGCTTATAAGGGACGTAAGGCTATGTCACTCGCTTTCTCACACTTTCTCTCACTCTCATCCTTTACTTTAAAACACGATCTGTTTTTTTTTTTCACCCTATGAACAAGCCCTCCTTTTTGTCACCCTTATTCAATATTATTACCTCAGCCTAAAACCAATTTGTCATCATTATTGCTTTTTCTTACCTTTATTTATACGAGGTATTCACCCCTACGAATGCCTAGCTCTCCTTTAAATGTTTCTATTCTGTTTCTTTCTTGTTACTATAGCTTCAGCCTTTTTGTTGTTTCAAATACTTTGTTCTCTTAGTATATAATTTAGGCGTTACACTGGAACGATACGGCAATATATTTGGGATTTTTTTCTTTTTTCTTAAAAGATAAGCTTTTGTAATGTGACTGAGAAATTTGTTGCTAGTGCTATACATGTATGGGAGAGAAAGCAGTTTATCGCCAGAACAAATTACCAATCATTCCTAACTGCTCTCTTTGTTCGCATCTTGTTTCATGTATAGTTGTAACACAATCTTCGGGACGAGACATACTATATATATATATATATATATATATATATATATATATATATATATATATATATATATATATATATATATATATATATATTTACAGAATCAACTAATATGAAAGTATATTATAAGATGTGAAATGAAGTCTAAAGCGTGGCGGCAAGCCGTCCTATATAAATAGCCTCAGAGGGCTGCGTGAATTGTCAGCATAATAGAGATGTTGACTCCTCTATCCTTAGAGGTGATTTCTCATATTTTTTCTAAGATGGTGGACCGGAATATTCGAAAAATAATTAGGACCGGGAGATTTGAAAATTAAACAGGACCGCGAAATTTGAAAAATTCAAAAACCAAGATGGCCGACAAGTGACGTCAGAGGGTGATACACCTAGAGGGTGGCAGGGGGTGGCAGGCCTGGAGGGGGTGATAGACATGGAGGGGGGTAGTAGGGGAAGGGGGAAGGAGTGGGAGGTGGGCGTGGCCTCGAGGAGTGGGGGTATGACGTAGGGGGTCAGGAGTGGGGCTGGACTCAAGTGTCCCAATACCTACTCATATAAATCGATTTTAATGTCTTAAAGGAACATCTATTCCAAATTTAAAAAATAAAACTTATTGTTTTTTAAAAAAAAAGTCTAAATTTTTTATTTTAATTAATAAAAAAAATCGGTCAGAGACAACTCAGACAAACTTTCTCATATATGAGTTTATAATTACTTAGCCCAGTGATTCAATTAATTAGTTTTCAAATGTACATTTAAATATTATTAAACATATCATCAAAATTTATCATAAAAATAACTTTTCCTGGGCGGGGAATCGAACCCGGGCTCTCTCCGTCCGCGTTTTAACCTTTTTTCTCAGGAACTAGATTTATCACGGGAAAACGGCTTATATCGTTGGATCCGTATTTAAATGGACTACATTTTAGAATTTTTTAATCAAAATCGTCGGAACCGTTTTCGAGAAATATTTTTTTCCCCCTTTTTGTGGGTTTTTGGGGGGCAGCGCCCCCAAATTTACAGCTAAAATTCATTTCTCGATTTCGCCTTGGGGTATGATTTTTCTGAACATGTATGCCAAATTTCGTCAAAATCGGCCCAGTAGTTTAGGCTTCAGGCGTCTGCACAGACAGACGACGGACAGACATTTATTAAAAAACATTTTTTTGGACTCAGGGGACCTCAAAACGTGTAAATTCATCAAAATCTCAAAATCGAATTTTCGCGCCATCACAATACTTTCTCTTTATATGAGAAAGTAAAAATATATAGATAAAAAAACAACAGACTTGAAGGAATTTTCATGCCAAATTTCAAGATTAAAAATATATATATATATATATATATATATATATATATATATATATATATATATATATATATATATATATATATATATATATATATATATATATATATATATATATATATATATATATATGTATGTATATATATTTTATAAAAAATGTGAAAATGAAATTCATTAAATATAAAACTCATACGTTATTCTTTATGACTTCAAAGAACATCCATGCCAAATTTGAAGATAATCGAACAAAGTGTTTGGTCAAACCTATCGGAATGCGTAGTATTATAATGTAAAGTAGTCTAATGAGAGACTCACCATTCCATGATATACATTTTACGAGTTTCCAATTTGTTATTGTTAATTATATGTCCGTTGTTGTTAATGTTAATTTTATTTTTAGTCATTTTGAATTTTAATTATTAAGTTAATGAATTTGTATTACGTACATACCTGATAGACCGCGAGTGAGGAGATGTTGAACTGTTTTATTTGATTTATTATTGACGAAGGAACGATGTTTTGGTTCCATGGATTATTGACCACCTATTATTGGTCAAAACCATTACGACCCTTACTAAATTATATTACATGTATTTTTATGTAACTAGTCAAGTAAATTTCACAATATTAATGTAGTAACATGATGTTTCTTCTAAATAAAGGTTTCATTTCTAAGCTTGAAAATGGCTTGCCGGGCCGAAACGTTGCCACCGAATTGAGTCTTTTTATTCATATTACCCTCAAGGATCCACACTCCTCACGGGGTAATTTTTTACAGTCTAAAATCCTAAGAAGAATAGTCAACGCTCCTTTTTATGTTTCTAACATTACCCTTCACAATGACCTTAAAGTCCCTTTCGTCCGCGACCAAGCCATATCCCGATACAAATCCTTTCATGACTCCATATCCCAACATCCAAATCCTTTAATCCACAACCAATCATTACCATTCATTCCTGGAAATCCTCCTAGACGTCTAAAGAGGCAGTGGCCACGCGATTTACTGAACAATACTTAACCATTTTTTGGAACGAAGTTCCTTATGGCACGTTCTGGAGCCCGGGAGTGAATCCAAAAAAAACGACCAAAATCACCGTCACAAAATCACCGTCACGCAAAATCCGTCACGAAATCTACAGATGACGTTAACTTGAGTAAAAGGTCACCGAGATAGATGAAATTTGGTACACATGTTCATCTAACCAATGCCCACGCTGAGTTCGTCGGAAAACGTTATCCGCCCAAGCGTTCACGTGCAACGCTCGCGTAAACGTAAGCTTCAAAAGACGGGAAAAAGTGTTATTAAGGAAGCCTGTTACTTGACTTGTTTTGATTTTTTTTTTTTTTTATATATCGCTAGAGGTCGACCAAGAAGTCATGAACACGGGAGAAACGGAAAGCTTAACTTCGTTTTAAATCGGAACTTCCGAGTAGTGCCGAAGTCAGTACAGTCGGGTGCTTAGACAATAACCATTCCTAGCTTCTATGACATGCCCAGTTATGTCAAACTCCTTTAACAAACATACTCTTTCACTGTAAACTCATTATGATCAACTTTCTTATATTCAATATGTATTTATAATAAGACGCTTGCTTCAATTGTACAAATAATGATTTTCTTTTAATTTTGCCTTAACTCTGCTAGGTACAAACAGTTCGTCACTTTTAATTTTGTCTCTTATCTAACTCCGCCATGTATAGTAGTTAGCAATGTATACGTACTTAGCAGTGTGATTTTATAATTTATATTTAATGAAAAATGTAAGGAACTTCGTTCCTACCGGGTGTCCTGCGACACCACACGTATTTTTTATTTATTTATGTAATATCTCAACTCAGTATCTGTGAGTACTGTTAATGGACAGTCCCTCACTTCATGTCAATCATGTCATTGTAACAACAAGCATCAAAATGGCTTATAACATGTGTATTATGTAGTTGCAATTTTCAAATAAAATTAAAAAAAAAGAAAAGATAACTACTGAAGCTTTTGCTATCGGCCTTACTTCCTTCCGTTCCCAAACGAAAAATAACTCTGCATGACAGTAAATATTGTTGAACCGCTTTAGTTGAAAGGAGTACATAGCGCATATACATTTAATGGAGATAAATTAAAATTATTTTACTAAATTTGAGGTAGATTCTACAAAGAGAGCATTAAACTATGGAATAATGCGCAACTGATTTTCGTTCAGCCTTTGTCTTCGAAAGGGTCGATTTTGATGACTTCAAATCCTGGCTCTAGCGCTTTCCAATTATGAAACGGTCCATTCAATTTTAATGCGAGAAGATGAAAAAAAACTTTTTTTTCTTATAATAGCTCCTCCATTATTCTTCAATGCTAACTAAGTTTAATTGCGGCGATTTTAGGGGAATAAAATGAGGGGAGGAGATTGGAAAAAAAAACTTGGAGAAAAGCCAATATGGTGTTAAGATATCGATTGCCTACGTGAACTTACCGTCACCCAGCTAGAAGCTTGTTATTTTTTGTATGCTGATAGCAGAGTACACTTTAATCGAGTCTTTTCCATTGTGCAGCAAGTCCTCCTTCGTATTTGTATTTGTCATATTATGTATGTTAAAATCCCGCCAACTGAAACATCCCGCTGTAATCTTGGTCTTTGAAGGTCTTCCTTGACGTTAGTATTTGTTATAATTCAATCTCTCTTAATAAAATACGAATGCATTCTAAGTTTTTATTTTTACTTGAAACAAGCGACAGAGAGCATTATAATCTTACACAATTAATGATTATAAGATTAATAATAATAATAATTGATAATTTATTCCAACCATCATACATTAATAAACATAAAACCAGATTTTTCAACAATATTTTAAACAAATTACTAAAATCCGAAATAAAACAGACTCATTGGGAAGAACAACATAATTCACGCAAATTTGATAGCCTAGTTAAGTAATTAAGTGATGAAGGATTTGCACATATGAATAATAATTTAGAATTAGTTATTAAAGATTTCAGCAATAAATTCACTAAATGCCTTGAAATAAAACACAAAAAGAAAATCAACAATAGTAGTCTCCCGCACACCTTTAATATTAGCTTACATGACCCCAACTTGTCAGAATATTTAGTTTCACAAAAAAGGGTGGACCCAAAACCTGAGCAATTTAGATATTCCTGTGAGGATGTTAATCTTACTAAGTCTTGGGCCAACCTTCAGTATAACATACAATAGACCAAAACACCTGATCAATGAATTCATAGTAGAAATAGAACTAATGCTCAATAATTTAAATACCTTAGACAATCACGTCTGTGCCTTGAGGAGCCACATCATAAACAATATAATAATATTTTAAAACACACACAAGACATATTACCCAAATGGTAGCCTGGAGAAACAAATTCTCACAGATATAACACTAACCAAACGTTTCCTTCCCAATAACCCCCAAATAATTTATCACCAAATCAGACAAAGCCAATACCACTATAATCATAGAAAAGAGTATTTACCAGTCCAAAATGGAAGAACTCCTCAATGATAAACACACTTATAGGCACCTTTGAACCGACCCCACCGAAAATATAAAAATGCAATACAAATTATTATTAAACAAACTCTATGAAAAGAAATACATTGATAAACAGAAAAAAAAACAACACTTAATGCTAGTAACACTTATTTTCCCTGGATTCATGACCTCATTAACCCCCACAACCCTAATTTACCATTATGATCAATTATCAACCAAATAAACTCTCCCTTAGAAAAATTTGCAAAAATTCTGTAACCCCAACTTAAACATCCTCAATAATAACAATCCATATGATACAGCCAACTCGCACCAACTCAAAGAAACACTATCCAACCTAATGAAATAATGATTTCAATAGATGTCACATCTTTATTCACCAATGTGCCGTTTGAGATTTTTTTTACAATTTAGTTAGATCGGAATGGGAAAGTATTCTACCCCACACTCCAATTAAAGATTTAAACCTTTTTATTGAATGCCTTAAATTAATACTGAATAATGGATCTTTCAAATATAATTCCCAATACTATGCACAGAAACATGGTATATCTATGGGGGGGGGGGGGGAGCTATGTCAGTGAACGTCAGTGGAATAGTTTTAAAATATAAAAAGCAATAGGTTCATTAATTACAGATCTTGTCACCCTACCCACCAAATTAGTGAAGACCGCATCTTTTCGACCTTTGTCGAAAACATTGATATGAAGATATTTTGTGTCATTACAGTTTTAAGGAAAAGACAGTATGTATTAGTGTAAGGCCCGGCGCATATTGAACCCACGCCACGCACAGCCCACGCACAGGCCACGTCAACCCACGCAAGCTCCACGTCCACGCATGGGCTAGGCACCGCATATTGAAACCCACTCCACGCCCAACCGTGGTCTCTCCTACATTTCTTCTTCTCGATCTCGATTCAGAAACTGAGGAAGAGGTACTAGATATTATTCATTTATTAATTAAAACAAAAAACAGAGGTAGACAAAACAAATATTTACGTAAGAGAGGTATCGATGGAGAATTTAAATTGTGTCAGGAAATTCCTCAAAAGGTGTTAAGAAAAACTTTCCGGCTGAACAGGGACTAGTTCACAAAAATTCATGAAATATTTGTCCTTCCATATAGGCTCCCATGATACAAAGTAAAAATAAAATAAATAAAAGGTTTATGTATTAAAAAACTAGATTTAATATTATTAAAAATATAGATATAATATATGCAGAAGGTAATTAACTAGAAGCTACATGTATTATTTTATCTTATTATGTTTAACAAACTGTTAGCTTATACAATATTAGCAATGATTAATTAATTAGGATACTGGATTGAAAAAAATAAGTGTTAAAAGAAGTGTTTAATAATTATAATCTATAGTATTAATAATATATTTTTTATTTTTTTTTATTTTGACTTCTTTTATATTTGTTAAAACGAAATTAAAATTTTCGCAGTTTTGTATATTTAGTTTTATTCCTTGGTTAGTTTTGTTTTTATTTAATTGTTGATTAATTATATAATCATGTTAAATGAATTGTATAATTTACCTAATTAACTCCATGAATAATATTTATAGAAATACAGTATTTTATAATAAAAATAAATTAACTTATTTCATCTTTAAGCTTGATTCGCATGTAATCTTGATAGCTGGTATTATAATATATAATACTGGATTCTCTAGTACTAGGCAAATTAGTTCCTTGTATCTATTGCAAAAGTCTGACCCACGACCCACGAAATCTGTGCGAGTGGCACAAACCTGTCCACGCATGGGTGATGACTGAGTGGGCTGGGTTCAATATGCGGCAATGTTAGGAACCTATAGTTTACAAAACCCCCCACGCGTGGGCTGTGCGTGGCGTGGGTTCAATATGCGCCGGGCCTAATAGACGCTACTTTGCTTCTGCCCACTACACAAATATCCCTGTACGATCTTGTCCTTGCGATCGACTCGAAAGAGGCGGGGGTTCAATATTATTTCAACCCATATTTCATCAATATTATATTGTTTTGAAGTCGAAAAAAGTGTTCATATATATTATATATATATATCAACATATAATGAAGTGACCAACCTATCGCGTGGCTCTTTAGCTTATTGTGGTCTTTAGATAGTTGTGGGGAATCTAAATGCCTTATAAAAGTATAAAAGTTGCCTTATAAGGGTGCTACTCTGTATATGCGAAAAAACGCCCGGTAGGAGTGGAGGGGGGGGGGGGGGAGTAACAGAAAAGACCCCTTACTTTAGAACCGCCGCACTAATAATGAAAATACGCGAACAAAGAAAAAAACTTTAAGAATCAAAGAAAACCAACTGTGCTACTATCACACTTACTTGACTACATCTCAACCCGATGACTTTAAATATCAAACTGATGATAAAACGACGAACGACGCTAATCACTTAAATAACGAACTTAATACAATAATTATTCAGGCCGAAAGGACCATATGGCGAATTCCTGTTTGAGCAGACTCAAGTGACGGTAAGACAAGCACGACTGGATAAATAATGAGAACTATAAACCAAAGGATATTTAAAGCCGGCGCATTTATCTTGGGAGAGGAGTAGAGATGGCAGCTTCAAGAAGTCCAGGGCTCTGGCTCGGATGGTCTTTGCTTGGTGTTGAGTCTTAAGGTTTTTCACTATAAAAAGCTTGGATGTTAAAGTAAGACTGAAGAAAAATTTCTACCGGCGCTAAACACATTTACCGCCAGGTTGCTATGACCACGCACAGTATAAAAATTTATAGTTATAACATATGATTATAAACGGAAAAATTAATGTTATTATAACACATGATAAATATCAACGGGTCTCTACGGCGGGAAAATGCGCTCAATACAAAATATCCTTAAATATATCATTCACATTATAAGGATACACCAAGATTCAATATTAAAAACAACTAAAAATTTAAATTAAACTCAAATAGAAAGTTATTTAGATGCAGGTTTAAACAATGATAAGCGCAAATTACAAATATTGTCGAAAAAGCAGTGTCACCAACCTGATTTAAAAAATTCACTACATTAGCCATTCATTCTCTACTATTTTTATAAAATAATTAAGTTGGCAATCCTTCTTTTTCTTCCTGGGTTTACAATTTCTCCCTACTTTTCCTTATTCTCCCTACTTTTACTTTTTAGGGTCCGTAGGCAAAACCAAGGACCCTTATATTTTCCTGCGTGTGTCTGTCCGTCCGTCCTGTCGCCTGCTCTCACGGCTACATCTTTCGTCCGATCACTTTGAAATTTTGCATGTATGTGTCTAGTACCTACCCACATATATTAAAAATATAGCGACTTAAAAAAAAATATTGTTAAAAAAGAATTAGGGTAAAAAAACTTAAGGGTTAAATTTTTTTTTCGACACCGTGAGGGGTATCATATGAAAGGGTACGTCGAGGTGATTACAAAAATATATACATAATTCTTATTTTATAACTTTGATAGGGCAAGCGTAGGCAAGTTTGAAGTGGGTGTGAAACGTGTCCCCCCTCTCTATCTCGCTTATGTGAAGTGCAAAAAATCTGAAAAAATTCCTGAACATTCTTCGACCAAAAGTAAAGATACCACTTTTTGGAAATTTCGAAAAAAATATTATTTTATTTTTTATTGACAAAATACGTTTTTTTTTATAACTATGGTCTTTTCGATGTGTTTATATGGTTGTAGTCCGGTTCAGTGCCAAAAAAATACTTTATCTGAAGGTTGTTTATGTGTTTTGAGAATATCAGACCCATAGAATAGTTCAAAGTAAGCTTTTTGGCATTTTAAAAAACACTATCAATAGGGTACTACTTAAACTATACAGTGTGGCCTACGGACCCTCGCTGTGTGCTGACTAGCACACACTTGACTTTTTTATTCTCCTTACTTTTTGAGTTCAGGAAAGAAAAGACTTACTTTAGTTCCTGTAAACTAATCCAAAATCATAACTTTTCTCCCTATTGGAGATAAAATATGTTTTACAAAGACCATATTCCTGGCATCGGACACATTGAATATTTTCTCTTCTGACGTTAGGGTTCTTCGACTTTTACCTTGCTATAAGCAAGCTCTGTTACTTAAAACAAATCATAGTTAGTACATCGAGGTTCTTGGTCGATAAAAAAATACAGGTAGTGTTTCTGTTGTTTAATATTAATTACAGTGCGACCTGAATAACCTATAATATAGTTCAGATATTATTATATCCTCCGGTGTTGACGGATGAATGTTTGTTGAAATGTTTTTTGGTTTGATATGTGTGGTGAGGTGCATTTATTTCCTTTCAATAAAGAATTGCCTGAAAGAAGTTCCCTGAATTGCCTGAGAAGACAACAACGTTCGAAACTTGTTACCTTTAATTATACAAAAGGTAAGAAATTATAGGAAAATAGGATGGGCTAGCTAATCGAGAAGGGTATGGGTTAGATGAACAAAAAATATATTGTGTAGGGATCTTGCCATCAATAAAAATGAAATCTTGTAAAAAATAATACATGAAGAATATGCCTAAAATTAAATTCCAGAATATTTTCAAATAAAAGAAAGAAATTTAAGGTAGTAACTAATGTTATAATTATAATATAAAATGTAAGAGTCCTTTACTGAACAATACTAATAATTAACTGAAAATAAATAATAAACATACTTTAAGATGAAAATGAATTTATAAATAAAAGAAAAGATGTTCTAACTTTAAAGAAAAAAGAAAAGTACATGGTCAACTTAAAAATGAAATTATAAAAACGAGTGTTTCCAAAGTACCGCTCCGTTTCTGACCCTTGTGTAGGCTTAACTCGCCTGGAAATCCCTCCGGAAAGTCCTCAGATAGACCAAATCTTTTAACTAAATTATATTCTAAATTACCTTATTCTAAATTAATTTAAGTCCTTAACCCTAAGGCTTATCTGAGGATGACTGGAGGACAGCAGTCTCAGCACACGAATTATCTGCAATGTCCACTTCACTCACTTAAATGAATTAATTTATCAAATGTACTGCATGTAGTAATCACCACCGAAATCTTACGCATATATCCGCAAAGCAAGACAGACTCTCCGGCCATGTAACAGGGCCCGACTGACTCCGCAGTTACACATTTCACTCCGCACAGTTCATGAACTCCAACCTCCAGTTAACATACAACCCCCACACCTGCCTCTTTTTGAAATACACATGTTTATTTTTATAAACAAAAAAAAAGAAAAGAAAACAGAGCAATACGGAGCTTTAACTAAATTGTATAAACAAATGGCACGGAGGAAAGGATTATTGATATTTGAATTTGAGAATTCCTGGGTACTAGTATTAGCGGTATCGTTTGAAGACTGTCTTCTTTACCTGTCTCGTATCTTTTGAAAATTTGAGCCCTTTTTGGGTGTTTTAAAAGGTAGGTTCAGTTTCTGATTTACATCCCTCCATTAAAAATAATAAAGATATATTATTTATTACACAATTTGTGTGAGTGAGAGACACCAAGGGATGTGCCACGCAATAATGGCACATAGGAACTGTTCCAACATCAGACTTACGTTATCAAAATGTTGGCTCGGCATTACGCCATATCCTGCATCGTTTCGTCGCGTCCGACTCATCAGGGGCCCGACGATGCCCACCCAACTCTGGACCTATACCAGACCAAGAAGATCAGATATAGGACATTTCAGAGACGAGCGTGCTCTCACAGCGCTATATTTGCCTGGCTGGCAAAAAAATTAGCACTAAAAATACTGTGTTTGCACACTGCAATTGGCTACACAATTTGTGTGAGTGAGAGACACTAAGGGATGTGCCACGAAAAAATGGCTTATAGGAACTGTTCCAACATCAGACTTACGTCATCAAGATGTTGGCTCGGCATTACGCCATGTCCTGTATCATTTCGTCGCGTCCGACTCATCAGGGGCCCGACGCAAATATGGCGGTGTGAGAGCAGGCTCGTCTCTGATAAGTCCTATATCTGACCTTCTTGGTCTGGTATAGGTCCAGAGTTGGGTGGGCATCGTCGGGCTCCTGATAAGTCGGAGGCGACGAAACAATGCAGGACATGGCGTAATGCCGAGCCAACATCTTGATAACGTAAGTCTGATGTTGGAGCAGTTCCTATGTGCCATTTTTGCGTGGCACATCCCTTGGTGACTCTCACTTACACAAATTGTGTAGCAAATTGCAGTGTGCAAACACAGTATTTTTAGTGCTAATATATTATTTATTGTTTAAAGCGGGAAATGACCCGCTTAGTGTTAGTAAACAAATATGTCAATGTTTTGAAGGAAAAATTCTGGACCGAAGGTCTAACTCCGGGGATCGCACAGACTCAGAGCACGTAACTTCCCACTCCTCTGATTAGCGCTTCTATACCCTAAATTATAGAAATTTTCCTTCTTTCACACTAAAAGAACTACCGCAAAAAAAATAATAAAGTGAACACTTTGGAAAAAAATCAAAATCAAATTATGTCTAGACGTGAGTAAACACGAATTGAAAAGAAAGCTATGTTTACTGTAAGGCATCTACAGTCGAACTCTCTAGGTTTTAAATTTTAGATCTAAAATCTAAGCAACCATAGATTCAACCAACTTTTTGATAAGGCAACCTAATACGGTTGGATTGGGAAAAAAATTACCTTTCATTTGATATAAAATTCGATATATTAACTGATGAGTGTATATAATTACATTTACTCACCTGTTTATACCTGGCAACTCCATAGTTGGCCAGAAGGGAAAGTAGGCAACCCTTATTTTTTTTAATTCCTTGGGGTGAATTCTCTCAGCTAATGTTCGATTTTCATAAATAACACATCAGGGAAGTTGATGTAAGGGGAAGTAAAGTAAACATTTTATAACATCATCGGTACGCGATTTAGCTAGGCAACCTATTTGCGATGTATCAATCTATTAATTCTCTATCATATATTCTTAACATATGAGGGTATATATTTCTTATACCGGATCTTAGACTATATATATATATATATATATATATATATATATATATATATATATATATATATATATATATATATATATATATATATATATACTTTGTATAATAAAAAAGTAAATAGAATACGAGGTTTCATTCTGCTCAGAGTTGTGGTAGTTTCGTCGGTAGGTCTTTATCGTGTCAACCCTTGTCTATCTCATCCCTGTGGTTGGACTAAAGACTTAGTCATCTTCGCAGGACGTAAGATTGTAAATAAATATACTACCAGAAGATGCAATGTTGTTATATACGAAAGTATACTCTTAGATGCCACATTAATACCATAGTGAAATGATGCTGCTTAAGTAGTTTGGTTTCTAAACGTAATTTCCTAATGTATATTTTGCTAATTAACAATTTTATTGAAACTACAGGATCTTACTTGCGTGGATATAAGCTTTAATATACTATAGATTAGATTAAGAATACTTTATTACTTTAGTAATTACATAAAATAGATAATAATATCACTACATCAAAGTATTATAAAGCTAAGGGCCTATGGCCGTCAGCTTAGAGTAGCGGCTAGATAATTATAAAATACAGATAATAAATTTTCTTACATTATAATAACATGACAGAGTGACTTAATAAATAATACATAAAATAAACATAAACAACTAGATTGATAAAAATTAGATACTAGAGAGAATAATATTGTCTTAGTAACACAACAAAGCTATTACACCGTTAATCAAACATGTATCATACCTGTATAATCGTCCTCTTTTTAATTTGTTTATTTTAAATTTAATTATTCAAAATGAATTTAACTAAAACTAATTAAATTTAGGTGCTTTTGGCAATAATAAATATTAATTATCATTTAGAGTAATTGAGAGATGGTAACTAATTGCATATCCCAAAAAACAGCTGAATAACAAAAAAAAAACAAAAAAAAAAAAAACGAAGTAACAGGGTACCTATTAAATTAATTTTTTATTATAGTTTTAATTAATAATAAATAACAAGCTCCACAAAACACACAGAATCATTAATATCATTCCCGCAAGAATCACAACATTTAAAAACATACCATTTCAGTTACATACAAGTAGATATTGTAGAAGAAAACAAAAACCACGCAAAAACTTTACTCTACATATTTTAGCATATTAATCATATTTTAGACATATTTATGGAGTAATAAATAATAAATAAACACCCTATAAATAAATGAATAATAGATACATAAAATAGAAATAAATTGATCAAGCAAAAAGTTTTATTATAAAAGATATATAATAATAATAATCTTTATTTGTCGTTAAAATATTTTAACTGCTTCAGGCAAGCCAGATTGTTCTAAATTTGAAAGAACTGAAGAAAACTCCTCCAACTCGGAGAATGGTTACGAGTTAAGAAAAAGACAATAATTCATGCTGTTTTCGGGAGACTTAATGCTCACAAGAACTCCATTGATAGAGGGAAGCGGAATGTCATGACTCCTGCCTGACACCCCCCACTGTGTGGATAATAAAATAAAGCCAGAAGTAAAGCGGATGAGGTTCGAATTATTCGCTCAGATCGTATTATAAGACTCAGAAGAGGCGTGTATTAGAAATGCTTTTTAATAATAATTCACCAAAGAAGAGAACTGTATAACTTAACTATAACTTTTTAAACGTTTATTAAACAATAATAACATGCATATTGATTAACAACATTTTTATAAACCCTTGGCCAGGCCGTTGGGTGAGTTCCGCCTATAACTAATACAAATAAACAGGTCAAGTGTGTGCTAGTCAGCACACAGCGAGGGTCCGTAGGCCACACTATATAGTGTTAAACTGTAAAGTGTATAGGTAAACAGTGTTATTTTAAAATACTAAAAAGCTTACTTTGAGCTATTCTAAGGGTCCGATATTCTCAAAACACACTCTGATAAAGTATTTTTTTGCCGCTGAACCGGACTGAAACTATATAAATACATCGAAAAGACCATAATTATAAAAAAAACGTTTTTTTGTCAATAAAAAATAAAATAATATTTTTTTTCGAAATTTCCAAAAAGTGGTATCTTTACTTTTGGTCGAAGAATGTTCAGGAATTTTTTTCAGATTTTTTGCACTTCACATAAGCGAGATAGAGGGGGGGGGGACACGTTTCATAGCCGCTTCAAACTCGCCTACGCTCGCCCTATCATAAAAGATCGTGTCCCACTCGGCACAGATCAAGACAACAAGTTCTACACGCTAGTATTTTCCATAATATAATGTATTCCGTGGTTGGTGAAGATTTTGCTTGCCATCAGAATCCTGGGAAATGTCAGTTAATATTTACAACCATAGTCAGAATTACATTGTCTGTTAGTATCACTATTCAGATTAAGATGGTGACACCTGTTCTTGGCTGGATCCGCCCCTTGTGAAATTAAGTTAAATCATACGCAAATCGGTCTAACAACTTCATTTGTGTAAAAACCGTTTCAATAGAAATGGTGGGGAGAAGGGGGGGGGGGGAGACCAACACGGAATGTTTAATAAAACTACCCAACCTTATCTAAAACGAGTCAGGCACGCCATTGTTGCATTAAGCGGAGTCCGCAGGTGCGGCAACTATTCATTAGTGAATTATACCCGGGACACGATCAAAGCGAATACTTAGGTCACACGTTTTTTTCTGTAATATATATTTTCTAGTGCTTAAGTGTAGAAGATCCCTAGGATTTCGATTGACGACATGCAACTGGATTTCCAGTAGAGATGTTATAATTCAAATTTTAGTTTTGGGTAAAATTAGACGAGTAAACACTGAACCAGGGCTAATTAATACGATGTCTTCAATCTGTTGATTTGGTAGACAACAAATTCGTAATATCCCTCAATCTTAGCTCCAGACGCTTGCACAGACCACTTTCTCAAACCAAATAATGTCTTCTATAACGAAGAAAAAGAAATAAAAAAAACTTTTACTTTTTATTGAAAGTATGGATTTATAATTTTTGAAATTATCCTTGATTGTCCTTATTACTATTAGCGCTTTTTGATTGACAAAGGCTGTGCTCTAAATTTATATTCTAATCTCGATGTTGAATAAAAGTGAACAAAAGTAGAAGATGAGAAGCATTAATTTCGTGAGAGTAATAAAAAAATGCATTGCGGTAAGAGGAAAGTTAGTGAAAATGAGAAAGAGGTAGGAGGTAAAGAAGCAGGTGCGCCCGAGCCTTATTGAAGTGCTTTGCTCAGGATGTGGGCCGTCTTCTATTGCTTGCACGAGCCTCTCTACGTCTTCATTTTCCCCCTTAATTTTTATTTTCTTCTTCTTGCTTCAGATTCCAATTTTAATTTTTTCCCACTTAAGTGAGTCCAAGGTTTCTAAACGCGTTGTTGCTAAAGCGAAAGAGTTCAAGAATAATAATTCTTTTTTTTTGGTTCCGACCCAAAATAAACGACTTGTGTGGTTCCAGTATTCTAAGCTAATTCTTTGTGAAGGCGCTTCGCGACGTAAAGTTTGAATTTCCCTTTATTACAGGTTCTTGGCAATGTTCCTGGGCCGTTAGACTTTGGATGTAGTCACCTTTACCTCATTTTAAAATTACTATAAAATCTTGTAACCTGTTCAAACTTGCAACTAAAAGCACAACGACTCGTGTCATAATATATATATACTAGCTGGATACCCGTGCTTTGCTACGGAGTGTTTTTAAATTTGATAAGTTTATAAACTACCAGGAAAGCATACAAATTATTTTACTATGCGAGAATATCTAGATTCTATCCCTCCTAGTTATATCCCCCAACTCTTTGATAAGATCATTTGCAAATATCCTAAATTTACCCCGTACCCCTGTGTACCAAAATTAAAATTTTGAATATTCATGTAGACAGTGATTTTCCCCTTAACAATGATGATTCCCCTTAAAAATGATTTTCCCATTAACAATGTAATACCGTGTTTTTGCACACTGCAATAAGGTACACTATTTGTACCTTATTGCATTGTACCTTATGCATTGTAAATAGTGTACCTTATTGCAGTGTGCAAAAACACGGTATTACATTGTTAATGTGTTTTGCCAGCCAAGCAAGAATGGCGGTGTGAGAGCACGCTCGTCTCTGATAAGTCCTGTATCTGATCTTCTTGATCTGGTATAGGTCCAGAGTTGGGTGGGCATCGTCGGGCCCCTGATGAGTCGGACGCGACGAAACGATGCAGGACATAGCGTAATGCCGAGCCAACATCTTGATGACGTAAGTCTGATGTTGGAACAGTTCCTATGTGCCATTTTTGAGTGGCACATCCCTTGGTGTCTCTCACTATCACAAATTGTGTACCTTATTGCAGTGTGCAAAAACACGGTATTACATTGTTAATATATATATATATATATATATATATATATATATATATATATATATATATATATATATATATATATATATATATATATTTCTCTGTCTCTTTTCATTACTGAAATTTTTCAATAGTGAAAATAAATCCTTTAGTAGTAGTAAACAATTATTTTTAAAAAATTTAACAATATAGGTAACTACCCAATTTTTTGAGGCTTGATAATATAATAATAATATCGCTGACGACTTGACTTTACTTACGGACTCGACAACCAAGTTAAACCAAGCTCTCAAAATTCTGCAGGAATATTGTGACATTAATGGACTAACAGTAAATACAAAGAAGACCAAAGTAATGATATTTTCCAGAGGTAGCCTTTCCACTAACCGTCCTAAATGTTACTATAATGGAGAAGTACTAGAAGAAGTTAGTTATTTTAATTACCTAGGTGTTTGGTTCAGCAGGAGAGGGGTGTTTGAAGAGGCAGTGAATCAGTCATTGAGTAGAACTAGGGTTGCTTCAGGGGTGGTTAGAGAGACTTTGGCAAAAGCTTCTAATAGATCTTTTCAGACAGTCTGTCAGGTTTATAATGCTAGCGTAGTAAGTACATTACTTTATGCAGCACCGGTTTGGTCGCTAAGATATTTAGAACAGTTAGAGAGTGCTCAAAGTTATTTTTTTAAAAACTTCTTTTCTTTACAGTCTAACACTCCACACTACATAATTAGGCAAGAGTTTCACCTAAATCACGTAGCAGTTAAAATTTTGAAACTAACTCTTGATTTTATCAACCATATTCACGATCTAGATGAGAATAGCATAGTAAAGAAATGCTTTCAGCGTCTTCTGCACCTAGATTCCGTGCCTAGTAACACGGTGAGATGGAACTGGATTTCACAGGTAAAACGGATTCTGAGTGCAGTGGATGCTGCCAATACAGACATCATAGCTTCAACTATTAGCAACAACACTATCGATACTCTACTACAGACTTACGCTACACTCCTTAAACAACAAGACTACGACAGAATACAGACGTCATCTTACAGTAGCTTATACCGTACATTAAATAGCTTTAACCATATTGACACTTCTTACTTAAATCCCGAATTTAACCTATCCTATAGCCATCAAAAAGTTATAGCCCAAATACGAACTTCAGGTTATGGTTTTATGAAGATTACCCTCAGAGGAATTCTTCACAAGTTCAAAACAGACGAGCTTTGCACTGTCTGTAATAGGCACGAGGCAGAGACATTAGGTCACTTAATGTTAAGGTGCCCTATTTATAAACCTCAAAGAAATGCCTTTTTGCCCCTAAATTTGGTTAGTAGCGGGTATACCGATGAAACTAATTTGGCCTCAATAATTGGAGTTATGTCCAGGAAACAAGCGGTGAATATTTTTTATTTTTTTGTTAACATCCTTAAGGTTAGGTCATTTATTTTAAATGAATAAGTAAGTTATTATTTTTGAGGCACAAAAGTGAGGAAGTCTGTTTTTTTTTATTTATTTTTACTTAATAGAATATTACAAGTATTTGTCGAAGCCCTGTATGATTTGTTACAAGCAAGATTATGTTTTTACACTTACAGTGTTAAAAATAAAAAAAATAAAAATAAAAAAAAAGCCGATGTGAGCTATATATATGTAATATTTTTATTTTATGTAACCACTTTGTATAAAGTTACCTAAAACTTTGTATACAAATAAATATATTATTATTATTATTATTATTAATAATAATAATTATAACAATTAGCCAGGTATGTGAATGACCAACATGCATTTGGATTTTAGTTGGATTAATAGGTTATACATGGCCAATAATTTTACACCACTATTACCCTTGTGTTACTTCTAAATTGCAATGACCAAGCAAATGTAGGTTTCTCTATGCTTATCGTTCTTGATAAAACAAATAAAATACATTGTTTATTCCCAATAAGTTCTCATGCATTTACATGTACATTCTTATTATCGTTACGGCATGGTTTATTTTATACACATATGTTTGAAATTGCCCAAAGTTTAACATTGTATAAACTAATATTAAAAATGACCAAGTCTGGCAATTATTGTCAGTCATCGCCACTCAAGTAATAATCAATATATTCAACTAACTAGATTCCTATGTTTTTTTTTAGTATTTTATTTATATTTTTTCAAACATTTAGGAACATACAGAAACTTGAAAAAAAACCGTAAGTAATAATTGATTATAACCAAGGAAAATTCTTCTAAAGTTTTAAATTTGTAGGAGCAGAAGACCTTAGAGATGGAATATCGTAGCCTCAATTAGCCCCCTTTCCCCCTGTCTCCTCCCACCTCGGGTTGAAATTGGAAATACCTGTTATTAGTGGGTGCTTACGTTCTAAGGAGATGCCCTATCCAAAATATTAACTTCCTAGCAAGGGGAGTTGGGGCAGGATTCCCTTTTTTATATTCTCTTGTAGAGACGGAATTTATACCTTGATTCCAATATTTCTGTAACCCCAGTGAAGTCAAAAAGTCATTTTTAGTGTATTTTTCAAAAGGGAGAATTTATAGTTTAGCTGACTACCATACATTTATTTTTTTATTTTTTTTTATAGACATTTCATATTTTAGTAAAACTTTAATATTGCTGTTAAATGGCTTAGAGAAATTCATGATTGATGCAGCAATTTTTCAAATATTTGCTTAGTTAGTCCTTACAAAGTACTTGTTTATTGACACTAATTGACTCTAAATGACTTATTCAACTTTTGTTCTGAAGGAGTTTTTACCCTCATACATTAAAAATTAAGTACACTTTTACTTTCTTTGGTACAAAATGTTTATTATGATCATCACGATTGTTATAAAAAAATCCATGTGTTGAATTATTTTTTTTAATTCAGATTAAATTGACGACATGGTTTATTAAACGAAATTAAGTGAGAGCACTACAGTTGAATACTTGTGACATCGAACGTAGGCATTTTAAAATTATCTTTCTGTTTTAAAGTATACATAAAAAAATATATCTCCTGCAATTTTTTAATGAAGTCATTTGAGGCTTCTATATTAATATCTCTCCCTGGTCATAAATTTTAATAATTGTTAGACACCCTTTTTTGCCTACTTTTCACGTTTCGTGGTACTAACTGTGAATGGAGTTGACTTTTTACACATACCAGATGGACAGATATTTATTATTCTTGATAATAAGTATTTTGTTTTTCTTTTGTAATTACGATATGACGTGTCACGCTCCAAGTGTGAGAAAATCCCTTTAAACTAACAACCAACTAAACCTCGTGTTGGACTATGTTTACTTGTTGATTGGTGGTTCAATAATAATAATTATAATAAGCCTTTATTCATCTTTTTATGAACTCAACTTAACTTTATCATTAAAAAAAAAAAAAACATTATTATTCATTCTTTTTTTATTATTATTATTTAATTTTCAAATTATTTTTCAATTTCTTTATTATTATTAGGATTTAGCCCATTTATGGGCAGAGGCCTCCTTATGATCTCTCCAAGCCGCTCTGTCCATTGCCAGCCTTGTCCACAGCTTTCCTGCCATCTTTTCCAAGTCGTCACACCACCTTGTACTTCCTCTTTCTTTTTTCCAATTTTCTTCCCTGAACTGAGTGGTATCACTCACTCACCACTTTCGTCCATTATCCATTCAGATGAGATGTCTAGCCCATTCCCATTTCAAAGATCTTATGACTTTTACTACATCTTTTACTCCACTTCTTCTTCTCACCTCTTTGTTCTATAACCTGCCTTTCCTCTTAGCATCCAGCATACTACACTCCATAGCTCTCTGAGCGACTTCGTACTCTTTTTTCCATCTTTTTTGTAAGTGTCCAAGTTTGAGATGCATGTGTCATTATTATGCATGCTTCAAACACTCTTCTTTTCATGGAAATTTCGCTTTTGAATATATACTTCATGGCCCAATATTTCCTCCAGGATAATGAGATTTTCTTGTTTACCTCTTGGCTGGATCTATTTTTAAATGACACTATTTGTCCTAGGTACTAGGTACAATACTTCCTTAACCCATTTAATCTTCTTTCCATCTATTTTAATTTATTCCTCTCTACCATTTGTTAGAATAACTGTTTTACTGGAATTTATTTTAAGACCCACCTATTTCCTTCAGTGTTGATTTTACTACGTTTTTATTAGCTTGCTTTCTTGTTTGTTTGTTTGTTTGTCCGGTACAAATCTGGCCATCGATATCTAACTAACTTCCCGAATAGCTAGACATTTGAAACTTTTAGCATAGCTCAGAACACGATGACAATGCATTATTTTAATACTTTTAGCCATCTTTCAGCAGAATTTAATTGGATTCAGCAAATTTTGCTGCATGGAAAGTTAGTTCGGAAAAAACCCGCAAGTTATTTTATTTGTTTTGCCATGTCCCATATTTACGCAATCTTCATTTTGACGGGTTTAAAATTTGTGATTTTTATAAATAAGAGATAAACTAACATTGAATAACAGCAAAACAGGAAATATGTCGATTATATTATTTATCGATTATATTATTTCAAATATATCGCTGGCACGGTTTAGATTTAGTGTTTGGGAGATCCGTTGTACAAAGATTTGTCCTTTTATAGGTTTAAGATCAGCTCTTTAGATGGTTGTCATTTATGTGAAGTAAATAAATTTGGAACTATTTTTTTTTTTTTTCACTAACATTATATATAACAATAACAATTATATTATCAACATTACATACGTTTCAACAGAAAATTTAAAAACGTAGTATATAAAAAATTCTTTTTATCTTGAAATTATTTGAAATAATTTCCCTGGTGTATATCATCTGAAAAACTAAGATAAGTCAATTTTTATCTGTCAATAATGATCGATCCAATCTAGTCCCCTGAACATTTTTTCTAGGTTCGCTGTGAACAAATCAACCGATAAAGGTTCTCCTTGCATGATACCGTTTCTAATAGGGAATCTTGGACCGGCACTCTTCAACTTTACTTGAGCATTACTATTTCTTTTTTTTTTTTTTTTTTTATTGTTTATTGCAACATTATATAATATACAATACAAGCAATACAGGTGGTTAATGATTGGGAAGTAGTAGCATGAATTGACTAGATGTAAGATTCTGTCCAGAGACAGCACTTACTGGCGTGATAAATCAGATAGTAAACATAGATAATCTCGAAGATAAGTAAATAATAAACAATTAATTAATTGATATAAATATAGATATAAGTATCAAATTTTACTACGCTGTTAACAAGTCTCTTGGCCACTGCCGCTTAAGGCGTCGTGGGGGATTGCCCGGGATGTGGTGAGAGGATAGATTCTGGACTAAAGGATTAGGATGAGTGGTAAAGGAACTATGGAAGGTTTTGTATCGGGAAACTGCGAAATCGCGAACATAAGGAACTTGGAAATCAGTGTGGAGGATATGGTTATTCACGTAAAAGGGAGCGTTAGCAATTTTTCTTAGGATCTTAGACTGAAGGGATTGTATGCGGTAGGAATTGGAACGCTTGGTGCAGCCCCAGAGTTCTATGCCGTATGCCCATGAGGGTTTTATTATGGTGTTGTAAATGAGTAATTTGTTGTATAGTGTGATTTTGGAGTGTGTGTTGAGTAAGCGTTTAAGAAGGTTATAGCGTCTGTTTGTATCTTGCCTTTTTATTTTTGTGTGATGTGACCATGTTAATCGTCTGTCAAGGTGTAACCCAAGGTAGCGGACTGAGCTGGAATGAGGGATTAAAACCTGGTTGAGAAATACTGGTTCGCAATTACCATGATTTAATGAAAAAGTAACATGAACGCTTTTGTTCTCATTTATTTTAATTCTCCATTTTCTCAACCAGGTTTCTAGGAGGGAAAGATGGTTCTGGACGTTTTCTGAAGCTGTAAGGCGATTTTTGTGTGATGAAAGGATGCACTTATCATCAGCAAAGGAAGCTAGGTTTGTAAAAGGATATTCGGGTATATCAGAGGTATAAAGAGTGTACAAAAAAGGACCTAAGATACTACTATTTACTACTATTTATACTACTATTTATTAGATACTATATTACTATTTCTATATATATTTTTCCCTAACTTTCTCTCTAACAACACTGTCAATATTTTGTTCTTCTAAAGCTTAATACATGTATTCTTGTTTGATTGAATCGAATGCCACTTCGTAATCCAGGTGTGCAATGAATATCTGTTTATTATATTTCTCTATAACTTTTTCACTACTTGAAAATGGTCTACTGTCGAGGGCCAAAAAATACAAAACAAATATTACTACATGGCAATTTTTTTTCTTGCCTCCACACTTATCTGAAGAGTGTACGTTCATTATAATTTTGGGTGGCAAAGAATGGAAATTACGGAACAAAAAGGAAGCGATTTCATGACCAAACTCTGTAAAATTTGGTTTCGTCACACAAATACCAAACAGCCTTGTCAGTTACCAAATTATGTACATACAGATAAAAAGGCCAACGCTGATATTGCGATGTAGAATTTTTACGTTTGCCTAGTGAGCACAAATTTAAGGTTTTTCGGTAGTCTGGAGAGTAGGTGCTGTTAATAATTTTTTAGTTGGGACTAAAATATGTGATTTTTATAAGTAGACCAAAGAAGCTGACGTCTTAGTCCTGTTAACTTTTTAATAGGCTTTTTCATAGGCAAACTGAGCAGTATTTTGTCAACCATGTCTTATGAAACAAAATAGGACATGGTAGTCATCTGCAGAAAATGGAACTTTTGGAAGGTATATTGTTTTGGTTAATTAATGAAGGGCCGTTAAAAATCTTTTAAAAGCTCAGGAAATCATGAAAATTTCGTTTGTATAAATCGTATTTTTTTCTTATTGTCAGATCTAGATTTTATTATTATTATTTTTTTTTTCTATTGTGACAATCAAGGGTTTGGTTGATAAGCCGCAAAAAGAAGACGCATCGGACTATACTTCTTATATATAATTAGTTGAGTTTATTAATGTGAAGGGAGGCAGGCCTTTACCAACATTTCGGACAATGTGTGAGAGGGATATTTTTTTCTTATCACAAATAATTTTATGACCCTTCGCATCCCATAGTTTTTTATTCATACACTAAGAAAAAACTGATGGTTATTTGGAAGTTCATCGCCTAAATTACGACTCACTTAAATTGCAGTCGAATTAAGATCAAACGAAATACTAATTTATTTAGCTGAGTAGGAAAATTTTTATTTCGATTTAATATATTGATATACTTCAGCCAAACTGTTCAGCTGAACTTTTGAATTTGTTGGGACGAATTTGATTGTTTTTAGTGACCTTTTCTGCATAAATTAAGCAGAATATCTGGCTAACATTTGCTTTTGGGACCTTAAATTAAGCCGAACATCAGATGAAGTTCACAGTTAGACAGATCTGGTCCTCTGACAATCAGTCGAAGTTCTGCTGAAGGTAATCAGATAACTACAAACATTTCTTCTCTATTTATTCTTTTTTATAGCCAAAAGAAGATAATAATAATTATCCATTATCTACCTTCACCGTAGAGCGATCTTGGCGGTTGTTCGTTGATACAAGAGGACATGCTAGGGGATATTCTTCTAGTTTCCTCCCGTTAAGAAACCAGGACTCATCATCCTCAATAATTCACATCGTGGTTGAAATAATCTATTGAAATGTCTAAGTTAGCGTATATCTACAGACGTGACCCTGTTGAAGTATGATAAGAAATTAACCAAGTATTAATTTGAAATATAATTAAATTCCTAGTGAGTACACCGCATCAAGAAATAATTTTCTAATATTATACTATACAAAAACACCGAACGTATAATTTATTTAAAGCTAATTAATACCAAAATAAGAAAAAGTATAGTATAGCAACAACATACATATTGATTAAACACACAACAATATTAATTTCTACTAATGAATATAATAAATAAATACAAAAAGTAATAAATAAACACAAAAAAATAATAAATAAACACATAATCAATAAAAAAAAAATAATAATAACAAAATAAAAATAAAATAAAAATAATAAAAAATATTAAAAATTATTAATAAAAATGTAATATATTAATAAATGAACACGATAAACAAATATAAATAATAAATAAAAATAAAAATGTTTGCTGAATATTAATTTAGATTCGTGATGACTGTACGTAAAAAATACGTAGGTTAGTGTTAAGCGCCGAAAAAATAAGGTTAGTATTTAAGGGTTTTAAAGATAACTCTAAGTAAGAAACTTAAAACAGAAATTTGCAGAACAACCTAGCACTGAACAAGAGAATTACAAGGGTCACCTTGTTTTCAGTAGAGCATTATATTATTCGTCTTAAAAAGAGAAAGAATTATACACTTACATGTTTACAATAATTTATCATACTACAGGTAAAAAAGGTGAACTGAAATTTCCTTTTATGAATTTCTCTGAGTCATCAAGCAGAATATAATAATGCGGCGAAAATTACGTTGAAAGATTAATACGAGGGTTGGCAAATAAGTAAGGTCTCCAACATTCTAGCTTAAGCTGACAACGTCGGACGAGAAAGATGAAAACACTGCCGTGTCCCCCCTCTTTCAAACGAACCATCGCTGAATCCTCTGAACCTTTTAGTTGGCCATTTAGAACTGTTAGAAATGGATCTCCCGATTCGACACTGGTATTAAACTGTTGCTTGAAAGACTCCAAAAGTGCTTGGATCGGGAGGGCGATTATATTGAGAAAAAGTTGATAGTTGTCCTACAAAATAAAATATTTTTATTTGTAATAATATGTTTTAACGATATTTTAAAACTGTGGGGACCTTAGTTTGACCAACTCTCGTATTGTGCTCTTAACAGGAAAAGAACTCGGCTAATATAGGCGGTTAATATAGGCTGAATTCAGCTTATATTTATTCGAATAAGAAAATAATTGCGTGCAACACGTTATTCGACTCAATATCTTTTAGTTCGGATAAAGTTTTTTTCTTATTGTACAACTACAAGACTAATTATGTTTTTCACAACCTTTCAATGCCTAGTAGCTTAAAAACGATTGTCTCCTTTTTTTTTCTCTTTTATTCCAAAGCAACATTTCATTCGACAGATTTTAAAGGTGACATTATTCTGTGCTGTACAAGACTTGCTTTCCCGGTGTTTTATGGCTGCCTTGATTTTAGTAATTGTTTACTTTCTCGTCCATGCCTATACCCCCTATCTACCTTAATTAATTTTAATAAGATTGAAAGTTGTCTCACTAAGCGTAGAAATGCATCCGGAATACCTACTCTTAGATACAGATTTATCTTTGCAAATTTACTACTAGCATATAGCTGATACATATAAAGTAAGTTTCAAGCTATATATTTTCTATGTATATATGGGTTCTGAAATTTGGATTAAATTGTTAATTTATGCATGAAAACATTTTGGTGTCTCCCAATTATCACCAAAATTTAGTTGCATTAACGAAACGCTGGGCACATAAGGAGTCATTTTTTGCAATATATTATTTTAGGAAATATCGAACAACGGAGCGAAACTGAAGAGGACTGTGGAGACGAAGACTTAGGTGGCCAAATGGATCATTTCTGTGGTAATCAACTAAGAGGTGAAGCTGAACTCATCTTGGAATTTAGTAGTATAATTAGGAATTTCCAAAAAGTGTTATCTTTACTTTTTGTCGAAGAATGTTCAATAATTTTTTCAGAATTTTTGTACTTTGCATAAGCGAGATAGAAGAGCAAGCACTTTTCACACCAACTTCTAACTCGCCTACGCTCGCCCTATCAATGTTATAACCAAAAAATTATTTCTTTGTTTTTGTAATCAGCTCGACGTACCCTTTCATATGATACCCCACACGAATTCAAGAAAAAACAATTACTTTTTAATCCTTAAGTTTTTTTACCCTTATTTTTTTTGAAAAATAATTTTTCTAAGTTGTTGCCTATAAAATCCTAAACCTCCTATAACTATTCCTTACTTCCTATTTCTATTATAATTATTTTTATTATTGTTATTTTATTTGTTATTTCAGATAGTATTATTTAATTTAACCGAGGAGATCAATTGTTTATTTATAATTTAATGTTGATTGTTAAAGAGTACGTTTATTTGTTTAAATTTTAAGCTAGCGATCTTTCGGGAGAAAGGTGTTTGCAAAGATAAGGTTTGTTTTGGTCCGAGGACCATGTGCGTGTGCGTGAGTTTTAACGGAACGGTCAGTGTAGGCCTAGCTTGGTAAGACGGACACGCTAAAAGTGGATTCAAGACGTTTCTTTCGCCGCTGCGTCTAGGAGACTAGAGGCACTCGCCCCGCTCTCCCTTCACCACCTTAGAAGACGCGCTAACCTCGTAGCGAAGCGGCTCACCTCGATACCTAACCTCGTAGAGAAGTGGCTCACCTTAATATTGTCGCCTCGCAATCCTAGTTTCTAAAATTATTTTAGTAGCTGTTCTCGGGGAGGATTATCGGCGTGTATACGCCACTGCGAACTGTTTTGCTATGACAATGGTGCTGTGGGATTTCGTTTGAAGGTGAATGGTGAAAACAAAAGGAAAAGGAAATTTTAAATTATATAAATGTCATATAATAATTGTATAATTTTTCAATTAGAATTAAATATCTGCTTACACATTATCTTTTTTTTTTTTGACTTTATTTTTATTCTTGCTTAATTAGTACATTCATTATTTGTGGGTAATGGTCTCCTCTCGATCAGGGTAATTTTTTTGTTTGTTTTAATTAATTAATCTTACAATAAATTGTGGAGTTTTTTTTTTTTTTTTTAATTCAACATCGGTAGATGCTTTTTTTGTAGGATAAATTGGTTTTATTTTTGTAGGGGGATTACTTTTTTAATTTTACTTGTATTTCTTTATTATATTAATATTATATTGTTATTAGTTTGAGTATAAACTCCAGTTTTTTTTATTGTTTTGTGAACTAAGTGGTTATTAGTTAGGGGTTTTAATAGCCCTATAGTATTTGTGATTTTCTTTTATTTTATTATAAGTTCTTAGTCAAAATAAGTATTTTATGATTATTATGCAACCCACCCACCTTCAACCTACCTTTTACTTACCTTCAACTTACCTTTCCTGACCCACCCCATATTGACCTAGCTGGTCAAACCTCAAGGTAACAAAGTCGCTATATTTTTAAAATGTGTGAGTAAATACTATACACATATACGCCAAATTTCAAAGTGATCGGACGAAAGGTGTAGCCGTGAGAGCAGGCGACAGACGGACGGACGGACAGACAGACACGCAGGAAAATATAAGGGTCCTTGGTTTTGCCTAAGGACCCTAAAAAAGGAGATCTCCCTTCAAATAATATATCTGAGTGCTTGACATCGCCATTGATGCATGGCCCAACTCAAGAGTATCGGGCAATTACTCTTCTTGAAGCCTTTCAGTAATTTTTCTCAGAACACTATTTCATAGATGAAGTAAATTCAAACCTTTACTTATTCGTTTCAAAAATAAAAAAATGAAATTTGAATTATCTGTTCCTTATCTCAAAGCCTTAATAGGAATTCTGGTCGTGAGTGGTAACAATAAAGTTCCTAGACCCAAAATGGGAAGATAGTAAAGACATCAATTATTTATTTATTTAAAATGTCGTAATCGTTTAGAAGAAGTCATGTGATTTTTGCATGACAATTTCCACGTACTTACTTCATGGCACTTACAGCCCATATAAAATACAGGGCTCTGGCTTCATTCCCGGCAGCCCAACCTGCTCGATCCTCAACCTGCGTTCTCCAGAGCCGAATTAACAGGTATAACAGATCTTCTTCCACATCTTTAAGCATATCAGCCTTGGCCTGCCTTATGTGTAACTCTTTATTTTAGCCACTATGCGAGAATCGCCAAAAAGCTCTTCCAATTATCTTTTGTTCCTTATTATATTCACCATTATTGCATTTAGGTCCATAGATTTTTCTTTAAACATTTCGCTCCCAAACCTTGAGAAAATATTTACTCTTCTTGGTTAGCTGCCAAGTCTCTGAACCAACAATTGGCCTTATTACAGTCTTGATATATTTCTTAACTGTACTACCTTACCTAGACTGTAAATGCAACGATCCCCAATAGTTATTCTTGTTTTCATTTATTCTAGATAAGTGTTTAGAACTCATCTTTCTAAACAATTAAACTAAACCAGCCACACAGATCCAGGATCTTTTAAGTGTTCAGGACAAGCTGTGACAGAGCCCCCCCCCCCCAAGTTCTGAAACTAGAAACTTGCCCCCCCCCCCCCCCCCCCCCCCTCCCTTCGGTTGGCAAGCCTGCACTCCCTGAAGGCAAAGGAACAAGCTAATCAAAGGTACAAGTCGAAGTGTGTGTGAAGCCTTTCAAGAGTGTAGTAGCCATTTTTTATGGTTTTGTTGTTACATAAAATTGAGCTACAGTTATCCGTGGCATCCTTTGGCTCCTTTAAAATTATTAGCAGCCACGAAGACCACTAATTTCTCCACTTTACACTGAAATCCAGGGAAGCGTCTACAACCCTTTAATTCCTGGATTCAGACTCAACTACTCTGCACCACTCACATGTTCCAGCCACCACACTTCACTTCACCACAACACCACTCCACACCAGATACTATTATTATTACCTTATATATATTGTTCACATGAGTATTAAAATTAAAGTTAAATCACAGATAAATTGTCTGTATTTGTTCCGAATCTAAATACAGACAATAGATAATAAAAAAGTGAATTTAATGTAAGTGAAGCTTCATTCACACACGCATTCATATAAGTTTAAAGTTAAGTTAAGTTATACAAAAAAAATACCAAATTGTTTCACACCAAAACAATCATTCGCACACACATTCACACTGAAGTTAAATTAAAGATACATAAAGATTAAATAATAAATTAAATGGACATAGCCGTGATGTCTGGCTGCATGCCGCGACGTAGTGTAACGTTCATAAAATCATAATTATTGAATATAAATTAATTAAATAATACGAATAATAATAAGGTTCCGTTCTCTGTGCTACTCTGTTCTCGGTCTCCACGAATGATCTTGCAAGTGATCTCCCGCTAGGTGTCAAGGCGTCGCAGTATTCAGACGACCTTGGCATATTCTTCGCGGGGACTCGAGATCAAGCCATCAGAGAGATTCTGAGAAAGCGGAGAGAATTGGTTTTAGATTCTCTCCCATGAAGACAGTATGTGTACACTTCTGCCGCTTGCGGAAGGAACACGCAGCTCCAGCGCTGTTCCTGAATGGGGTTCGACTCGCATACAATAAGACAACTCGCTTCCTCGGTCTGATATTTGATGCCAAGTTACGATGGAAGCATCACATATCAGAGCTAGTTGAGCGTTGCAAGAGAGACTTAAATGTCATCAAAGTCCTTGCTCATCTGCGATGGGGGGGGGGGGGGACAACTTTAGTTCGCATCCTTTGTGCATTGGTCCGCCCCAAGATGGACTACGGCAGCTGCGTTTACAGTTCAGCGAGGAAGTCGTGGCTACTGCCTCTGGACAGAGTCTTTCAGTTAGGACTCCGTACAGCTCTCGGCGCGTTTCCAACCACCAACGTCAGCTCTCTCTACGTCGAAGCTGGCGATTTGTCAATGCAACATCGCCGGGAGCAAATGGCTCTGTCCTTTACGGAGGCAGTAAAGTCGATGTCACGTCACTTCCTCAGAGAAGAGTTCTTCGGTGCTGGAGCCATTCGGCCGGAGTATGAATGGTTCACTACAAGGACTAGGCCGCTACCGGTTAGGGCTCGCGAGATTAAAACTAGAGTCGGAGCTGAAGAAGACGACATTCTTGAGTGGTTCATCCCCGATACGCCACCGTGGAAGAGACCAAGTATAGGGATGTCCACTCGTCTCGTGACCCTACCTCGGGAGACAACTCCTCCCGAGGTCTACAAGCAAGGACTGCTGGAGACTCTCGCCCGGTATCCAGGCAGAAGGGTCTTCTACACAGACGGTTCAAAGACGTCGACGGGAACCGGCTGTGCTATGCACTCCTCGCAGGAGACTAGGTCTTGGTCAATGTCTCCTCGCGCAGGAGTGTATACCGCGGAGCTAAAAGCCATAGAGAAGACCCTTGCCTATTGCTTGGAGGAGGACAGTACAGAGAGTATAGTCATCTGTAGTGACTCACTTTCGTCCCTCCAAGCACAAAAGGACAAGTTTTCAGATGACCCGGTAGTAAGCAAGATATACGACCACGTGTCCTCTCTTCGTTCAACCTCGTGACACGTAGTCCTAGTATGGGTGCCGGTGCATGTCGGCATCGCAGGCAATGAAGCAGCTGATCAAGCTGCCAAGCGTGCGTCCGCAGCAAGGATGGAGGAGGACGGTTCTATAAGACTGGACGACGCCAAGACTGCTTCAGTCAATGCAGTCTGGCGGACGTGGCAAGCCACGTGGGACCGTTCCTTCACCCAACTTAGAAGATTAAAGAGTAATGTAAAGGAGCAGAAAACGGCACTGTCCTGGTCAAGAAGAGACAGTGTCGTACTCACGCGTCTAACATTGGGACAGACGCAGTTGACGCACGAGCACCTTCTCAGAAATTAACGTGCCCCTCGATGCCGACACTGCAATAGAGCAACGCTGACAGTGAGTCACATGTTTGAAGAGTGTGACTCACTGGCGGAGCTGAGGACGACTTGTGGCGCACCGGCGAGTGTGGCAGTCGCCCTCAACGAGGATTCTCACCGAGATTATGTCCTTGACTTCCTGCGTAGAGCAGGATTTTATGAGGAGATTTAGTTTCAACAAAGTCAGGTTAAGTTTAAAATATGTTAGTTTAG
This sequence comes from Gerris lacustris, assembly GCA_951217055.1. Classification (NCBI taxonomy): domain Eukaryota; kingdom Metazoa; phylum Arthropoda; class Insecta; order Hemiptera; family Gerridae; genus Gerris; species Gerris lacustris. The sequence continues at coordinate 9,675,409 of OX578285.1, forward strand.
GTCATCGGCTGTCGTAACTGCTCACCCCGGCCATTTGTTCAAACCGGTGGTGGGTAGGCTCCTCTCGCTGGCCGAGAGGATACGGCAGTCGGTTTGTTTTTAATTAGGTTTAGATAGTGTAGTTAAGGTTAATTTATTTATTTATTCATTTAAGTAACCCTGTGATATTATATTTTTAAAATAGGTTTAGTTAGGGGTGAGAGTTAAACACATCTGGGTACTATTCTCAAACCGGATGTGCTCCCACAGCATAGCTGGAGGAAGCTCTCACCCAAATCTGTGATATTTAGTTTAGTTAGTGTAGGTCGATGATACCAGTTCCAGCAACGTTTCGACCTAGCTGATTGGCATCATCGACATCCTGTGATATTAGGCTAGGTCATGTAAATATGTTTTTACTAGGGTTAGGTATTTATTATTAGGTTTAGTCAGTGTTTAGTTTAGGATCGACCACCGTTATCACCACCCCGGCTATTTGTTCAAACCGCGGTGGCTGAGTCTCTCTCTCGGAGAGGCGGTGGCCGAATTTTTATGTGATATTAGCCTTTAGTTGTCTCGTCATTAGGCTAGTGAGACATTAGGCTGCTTGATTGGGATAGCGGAGAGTTTTCAACGATGAGTCAGTGGAGGCCTAGCCTGCTAGCGAGCCTACGTATACTGGCAGCGCCGGCTCTCCGACTCAACGGCATTGTTCCGACCCTAGCGTTCTGCATAGCTGCTCTCATTTCACCCACGGCTTGCAGACCAGCTAAGTTTTAATTTAATATATAAATAAATAGTAATTCTTCTGCGACCATTTGAGGATTTATGGTGCGTGAGCACTTCTCATGGGTGGATTCTATTTACTGCGGGGATTATAACTTGGAAGACTTCTAGGATTAGGACGAGGTTTCTACTTCTAGTCTTCGGGAAATTCGAGTCTAAGATATTCCAAGTCTCTCTTTTATATTATAATGACATTATATTTTGCTAATTTTATTTGAAACTCATTGTGTTATTATTAATTAGATTTGGGTTCATAAGAACCGTTGGATGAATGTATTATTTTATAACCCTTATTCGGAGGTTAGGATCTATTATTTATTTACTATTGGGTAATTAGTTTATATTATTCTTGTATGTTTTTTTTATAGTGATTCTGAGGTTTAACTTATTATTTAACTTGCTTGTAGGACATTTTTTTTACGTTGATTGCATTTACTTATATACCTCGAATCATTTTAATAGTAATAGCGTATATAATACACATTTACAGATATTATGCTAAAAGTGCTTATTGTTTGTTTTTTTTTCACGCTCACTAACCAACTCCAATCCTTTTCCAACCCACTCCCAACTGAACGTAGTCGGCAATTCCTTTTTAGGTAACAGTAGGTGCTAAGTTCCGACGTCTTCTACCTGAACTCGATGAGAATTGAAGATGTGTGATATTGAGTTGAATAAAAGATGTAAAAGCTGAGGGCGCTGAGACTAAATTAATTAAATAATAAAAGTTAATGATACATGTAGTTGGAGGTTGGAGACACGCGCCCGTGTCCGAAGCGCTTCTACCAAGCGAAGCGTCTGCTAGCAGGTCCTGAGTTCGAATGTGCGGATTCCATACGCTAAGCTACGTATGATACGTAAAAACATATGTTCGACGTATGTTCAAACGTGGAGGAAGATATCCGTATTCCAGCGCAAGCATGAATATATATATATATATATATATATATATATATATATATATATATATATATATATATATATATATATATATATTATTTAACTTATTTCCTTTACCGAGTCGGCCAGGTCAAGCCGAGTGCTCCCTGGCGCGAACAATTAGTATCCATCCTCATCTCCTATTTCAGCTTCACAGGTATTTAAAACTCGTTACCTTTTCGAACTGCCGATCCCAAACGACCCAAACTTAAGCCTTATCTGGCCTATCGCCTGTGCTGCTGACTCTAACTGTATGTAGATCTGTTCTAGTCTATAAACCTCTCTGCTTATTATATTAATATTATCAGCATAAGCTAAACACTAAACTAGTTTATCACAGATAGTTTCACCAGGTCATATGTCAAACAGTCTCATTATTTTGGCTTCTGGTTCAGGAGTTAAAAACACTTTTTCAAGAAAATGCTCATCCCCTCAGCATTCATCAGGAGGTCCTTAAAATAATCTGTCCACATATTAAGGATTTAATGTTAGTTAAGTTGCGGGTTTTATATCTTATAATGAAATCTTTCAATGTGACAACTTATTTTAAACGGGATCCCAGGGGTTGTTAAGATTAAAAGCAAGAGGCATTAGATGTTCCGGCAATTGGAAGACAGCTCGGCTCTTATTCTTCCCCCGAGGGAGCTGAGGAACATTATCCGGGGAGTAGTTGGCCACCTTACCTTTGGTCTCGAGCCCCCTACCACCCTTGAGCTCGTGGATTTGTCCCAGTGTTATGGCCTCGCAGAAGCGGGGGCCGCCGCGACGGTGTCGCATTTCCGGCTACTGATAACCATACCTCTCATACCCCTTAGACGGTTGGAAGATGTGTTCTAAATGTATAAAATAATTTATTTACCTATGTATCACGTAAACAGCAACACTACCCTTTGGATTAGATGAGTGGCAGACTACCTGTGGGTGAGCAAAGATTGACAACAGTATGGGCTTATGATGGAAGGACAGAGGCAGGCCTGTCAAGCATCGTGTCGCTCCTTGTCTATCCACTATACTTTTCGATACTCTCACAACAAAGGACTAGCTGCGCTAGCGTCCTCTATTTTGGAGGAGTTGCATAGAACGCTTGTGCACAAAGTGTGGCAAAGGACCCCATGCTGATTTTGACAATCGTGCCCGTGTCTTTAGTGTGTCACAGCTAGTGGAGAGTCGACACCTAACCCCGGAACAACTCCGTCACCGCAAGTATTCTGGCTACGATCGGGAGGATTCGGCTTGAAGATGCCATCAATGCGTCAGTTTGGTATGAATCGGGATAGACTTTGTTCAAATTAGATTATATGATAGTGTAAGACTTTGAGTGGAACAAATAACAGGCACTTCAAGCGGCAGGGAGTAGTTGGCCACTATGCTATCTACTCCCCGGAAAATGTTCCTCAGCTCCCTCGGGGTAAGATTCAGAGCCGAGCTGAGTCTCCCCATTGCCTTAACATACATTTATTTAAATTTGTGTCTTATGTATGGCCTCGGAGGGTCATGGAATGGTCTCCTCCTGGAAGGAGGAAGCGAGGGCGTCCTAAAGCATCTTGGAGAGGTGGAGTCAGCCAGGCAATGCGGACTTTCAACCTACAAGATGGTGACTGGGAAGACCGTCAAACCTGGTCTTCGGGAATACAGGGCAACCGCTGATGAGTGGAAAACGCCCTTAAAAGTAAAAGTAAGTAAGTCTTATGTATAAATACTACTTGTTCTCAGCAAAAAGTACCAATTAATAAAATAATAAGTATTAATAAATAATAAAGTATATTGATGTAAGGGTTAAGAGCCCCAATCAGAAATTATATCGGTCAATAATTGCGGCCGCCATAAGAGCTCATAATCAAACATTATTACTTAAAATATAAACTGTAGCTCTAACTTAGATACCACTGGTCAAAAAAAAGTCTTAGGACCAAAGTTGTAAATCTTTTAAAATCGGTTTCTGCTAGTTTGATCTGCTTTTCGATAAGACTTATAGTTTAGCCGCAATAAGCCCCCAAAAAGAACTTTAAAGTTGTGTCCGCCATCATTTATTTTTTAGGGGGGTAACAGTAGAAATTTTAAACTTTTCGGAATTTTCCAGTCGGTTTGGGCCAATTTCCGACTAAAAGTAAACAGTAGTATCAAAAGTAACATTTTGATTTGTAAATCAGTGGGTTTTGTCACTCTATATCCATAACTCGGTGGTCTCGGCTAGCCAACGGCCAGCCCTTGCCCGTCAATGTATTTCCGTTACTAGTTTTTTTGTGTATGTATTTCCGTTACTCTCTCCACATCATCTTGCGGAAAAGATTTAAATGGTTTTATTTACTGCAAATTATAGTTTTACCAACTGTTAAAATCATTTGAAACGTCAACGATATTCCTGTATACAACTAACTAGGTTACAGTTTCCCACTACATGTAGGAAACGATAAAATAGTCGGACGATTTGGAACGTGATAAACTAGACAAACAACTCCGCTATACAGACAGGTGTTAAAAGTACTAAAAAAGACAATGCTCTTGAAGTGTCCACAACTACTAAGGTAGCAGAAAACAGATATCTCGCTGTGCGAGTGCGCGTAAAGGCCAGGTTAGACGGGGTTAGTTTACATCTTTCAATGCGTTGCAACTCCCTAATTAACATAACCCCTTCTCCCCCACTCTACACCTGCACATCAAATTAACATGAGGTTTTATTACAATTAAAATAACGGCTAACGATTATCAATAATTTAACTAAAGGCATATTGTATTTTTAAGATCAAGCAAAGATAGGAACATGAGGAAATATAAGGATCCTTGATAATTTGAAATCAATGAGCTACAGTCACATACGAGTTTAAAGAAAATATTAAATTATCAAATTGATTTTTTGGTAACAAAACAAGCAAGTTAATTGGCTATAAATGCAAGGAACAATTTATTTAAAAGGTTTCCAATTTGCATAATTTACAAGGACTAACATTTGTTTCCAAAAATATATTTAGTTTATAAGAGAGAAAAAGTTAAAAGCTTACCTAATAGTACATTATACTATTGAATAGTTTTGTCTTACCTGAAATAAAAATAAAATATTTATTATATACAGAATTTAATAATATGCAAAACAACATACTTATTAGTAATCACAAATCAAGTAATTTTGGTAGCTGTTGACAAGTTATCAATTATTAACATCGTATAGTGATATTATAGCTCACGCCTGCAAATTTAATTTATTTAATCGTCATAATATAACCCTAATATACTCATTACCCAAAAATAATGAATTTTTAATTTACGAGGTATTAGAACAACATCACCGACGCCATTAGGACAGTGAGCGTGTTAATTTTTAATATTTCCTACGCCCTACCCATGCTTTCCTAAGTAATCCAAAGTTAAACTTAAGCCAAGAAAGCCGTCTTATAAAATCAATGAAAATTAAACATAACATTAAGGCCAGTCTGTTCATTCTAAAATATCACGGAATGTAGGGTTCAGGCGTGTAACCTGAATCCTACATTTCGTGATACCTAGATCGATTTCAATATGATCTTTAATTACATTTATGTTTAATGACAGAATTACATCCCTCGATACAGCATTACCTGTTACAAGCCCATTAGTAATAGTTATTATTATTTCACCTTTTAGTCTTGTAGGGAAATATAAAACATGTCACGATATTAATAGTAACTTGAATATAGGCAGCGGAACCCAAAATGTATTTCATAGTTTTAGCTGACCCACTGACCATTAAATACTTTTAGTTTCTACCCCCTAATTGTGTTCTAAAATAGTATATTTCATTTAATCCAGTCATTCTAAGAGGCTTGGGCCGCTTTTAACAATAGTAAGAATAACACACGGTTCGGTGAGGCTCATTCAACCGTTATTTCACCGAACTAGACAATCTCACTTAAAAACCCTTCCTTAGGCACCTACGGTAAAAAATACCCTTGAAAAAGTGAATCAGGTTGGAAAAAAAATCAAGTTTAAATTTGAAAAAAAAGAAGTTTTATTTTAATATTTTTCTATAACATTCGTGTCTCCGTTCAGGGATTTGAGCCTTTTGGGCTTTTTAGCTCTGATAGAGTACTTCGGTGCTTTTAGCGTTGTACTTTCAAACGTAATCATATACTTTTCGAGATATGGTACCAGTCAGGACGCATAAGTCGGGGTACATTGGGGTACACAGGGTTGTTATTATGGTGAAAAAACTTGACACACAACAACAAACGTTGTTAAAAATTAGACACCATCTTTAAATTTTAAATTTTATTCAATTTTTGATAGATTTTTAAGGTGTATTTAAAAATAAAAAACTAGATGATTTTCATTTCTTTTATTGTAAGACGTTTCGACCCTCTGTTTAAGGTCATCTTCCCATCACGTCATTTTTTCATATTACAAATGAAAACATGTTAACAATATTATTAATTACACAATTCTACATTTCCTTTAAACCTTAGTTATTTAACAAGTACTTTAAAATTGGTATTCTAACAATGTTATAAAAATAAAAATTAATTAAACATTTTTTACTTACAATTTTTGTGTAGCCACATTGAAATTTTAATTAATTGTATTTATGTTAGTATTAAAATTATTATCCCCCATGAGAGTCGTCAATAAATATATATATTAAAATACTTTAGCTAAATAAAATTTCAGTAACAACTAAAGAATTTGAAAACACAATTAATTCAAACTTGTTTCACAACAGTATAAAGAAAAATATATAGAAAACAATATTTTTTAAAAATTAAATATTGAAATTATTTCTATATTAGTGCACACACAATACATAATGTAAATATAATATAACATTAACTTTTAATCATTGGTTTATATGATGAAAATTTATAACGTCAATGTCGAGTCCCGTCAACAACCACCACAGGACTCCCCTATTAGTGTCCACCCCAAGAAAACCTCAAACCACAAGAAAACGTGCAAACAATTTAAATTTGGGTTTCTGATAAAAATGTCTGATGCATGTATAAGATTTTGCTACCAAGATGTTACAGTAGGTCGTAAATCTATGTTATCGTAGTTCTATGTTAGCGTTCTACTAACGGCCGTTTGTTTGTGGATGGTAACTGGTTGTGTGACGGACCTCGGTGCCTGGACAAGGGGGGTCGCGATTTACCGGAATAAAGGGTACACCTCGTTACGACCTGCGATCCAACCTGAACCTGAAATGAATGTACGAGCAGTAGTCTCAGCACTTCGGTCGGCGATAGAGAGAGCTTCAAACCAACGTTTATAACAACTACAGGGTAGTTAACTACCTACGATAGACGTAGGTAGTTCTAACCTCCTGAAGTTGGTTATGGTCCTACGACATCAATGTCTATAAAATTCTTCATCTGGATGTAGGAATGATGTAATGGGAGTGCGCTCATGTCTATACACCTTCGACTTCTGATACGACTGACATTGTTAGACCCACTTCTTTACTTCTCATTGCATGAGGGGCCAACCAAATCTTTCAAAAATAAGTAATAAGAAATAGATACTTGTATAACAGAACTAAGAGGAGGCTCGGGGCCAGGATGGGATGCAATTACAACTGACATGATAAAAAGAAATAAACAAGTACTCATTGAACCCCTTACACATCTTGTAAATATTAGTTTAAAAAAAAGGTTGCTTTCCCCAGATACTTAAGAAATCAATCATTACACCGCTTTATAAAAAAGGAGATTATCGAGATATGAGAAATTATCGTCCAATCTCATTGCTATCAAATATATCTAAGATAATTGAAAAAATAGTAAAAAAGCAACTTGTTAATTTTTTAGAAAAATATAAAATTATTCCCCCAAATCAATTTGGTTTTAGAAAAGGTATCAGTACACAAGATGATGTTTCCGAAATAAATTGCGACGTATATAAAGCATTAGATAACAATCAATATCCAATATCAGTTTTTTTGGATGTCGCTTTGATTCAATTCCGCACCAAGCTTTGATAACAGCATTGTATAGAAATGGTATATCGGACAATGTATTGAACTGGTTCAAGTCGTATCTATCTAATAGAGAACATTCCACTAAAATAAATAATTTCATCAGTGATGCAAAAATGTCTGCGTTTGCTATACCTCAAGGAACCGTTCTAGGACCCACGCTTTTTTCTGTCTACGTAGCTGAATTTTGCAATCTAGTAATTAAGGGTAAAATTTACTCTTTCGCAGATGATACTGTAGTATTATTTACCGGTAAAAATTGGAATGACGCTCACATATCAGCTAATGAAGGCATGAAAACAATATCCAATTGGTTAAAGAATAATAGTTTATCCTTGAATATATCTAAGTCCCAATACATGACATTTTCATTAAATAAAAAAGGACAGCCAAATAACCTATTATCTAAATTAATAATACACGAACCTGATTGTCCTAAAAATAATGAACTTTGTTCATGTCCTCCTCTAAACAGAGTTTCTAGCACTCGATACCTCGGTGTTATAATAGATAACAGAATGAAATGGGGACTCTGCATATAAACTCTATAAATAATAAATTAAGACAAACTATTTACATTTTTTTGACGCTAAGAAATATTTGCAACCTCCAAGTAATGAAGCAGGTATATTTCGCATTAGTACAGTCTCATTTACAATATTGTGTTGTAGCATGGGGAGCTGCATCCCCTTCTACACTATCTAATCTTCAATCCACTCAAAATACATAGCTTAAAATAATTTGCAGAAAAAATAAATATGATTCTGCGGTTCCTCTTTATAAACAATTAAATATACTAAATATTTCAGAACTATTTTCTTATACATCAATACTAATGATTAAAAAATACTATAATTCTTTTTTACCTGTAGAACATTGTTATCAAACCAGAAGACAAGCGCAACATTTACTAACAATACCCAAAACACGAACTACCACATCGTCAAAACACTGGACACATATAGGACCGAAACTTTATAATAAATTGCCGGAAAACATAAAACTTATAACACAATACAACAAATTTAAATCACAGCTCAAACTACATTATAAAAAACAATAATAATAATTTAAATAATAATTAAGGAGACTCTACCGGATTTAAAAATTATAAAATCAGTAAGATATCTTAATAATAAGGCATAAAAATGTATTACATAATAATAAATCACAAATTTAAAGGTTTTATTTTATTTTTTATTTTTTAAAGTTCTAAATTTAATGGAAATTTTAAAAGATTGCCAATTAAAATGAAATTTAGACTTAACAATAATATTATTAATAAAAGGTATAAAGGACATTAATAATAATTTATAAAGAATACTACGTTAGTAATATAGTTTAAGTCAAGTTAGTTTAATTTAGTTCAAGGAGTAGTATATAGCTCTGTGAGAATCCCACGGCACTGGTGTTTAGATACACTCTAAATTCAATCCAAATGGTCAGGGAACAAAGATTACCTACTAAAGATTATTTTTCTACTGTAAATAAATTAAACTTTCAGATAAGATATCAAATAGCAACAACTACTAAATTGTAGTAAAGAATGAGAAAATATTAAATGTACATTCATGCTAACATTACATATTAAAACAATAAAATTTATAAACCTACATATATATGTATGTAATTGTTTGTATATAATATATGTGTGCATGTAAGTAATTGTTTAACATGGTCAAAAATTGTATGTAAATTTTAATAAATATATTATTCTAAGATTAGGCTAACAGACTCCTCCTCTACGCTCGGGCAACCTTGTAGAGGAGTACAACAAAACATTATGTATGTATTTTTAGAATTTTTCAATTACTATTGTTTATTGTATTAAATGTATTTCTGTATATTAATTACATATGTTGAATAAAAAAAAAAAAAAAAAAAGTTGTGAAGTCCTCCCGGATGGCCCAAAGAGTGTAGGTGATCGAATATTGCTTTTCATACAAAAACTAGAAATATATGGACGAATCTAGCCTGTAGATATATCGCAATAAAGATACTGCTCCTCCAATTTGAGGCGGTGCAACTTGAGTTTGGTCTTCCACCCTCGCTTAACAGGGTAGCGAGGTCCTGATCTTGCACTCTAGCAATGTCTTTCGGTGTCACAGTTCTTTTAATCCTGACCAGGCCACGAAATTGTGTATTAATAAATAAAAATATAAAGTATGAATATAAGTTGTAAATTGTACCCTGTAGTAATCTTTATTAGTCTAGTCTTAAGGATCCAAAAAAGGGTAGGTGAAATAAATTACTTTACATCATTTCCATTCGGCAACGTTTCGGCCTAGCCGGCCATTCTCAAGCCTAAAAAGTACGTATATTTACTATAAACTACAATAAAGAAACAATTCGTCATATCAACAAGAAGATATGATACATGCGTCAATTTACCTTGAAAGTACACATTAAGGGTACGAGCAGTCACAAATCAGAAAAATTTAAAAATCAGGAACTCAAATGTTCCGTCGTCTATTACATGCAACAAGTACAAAGCACCTCCTATCTGCTAACCGGTATTACGTGCATAATGGTAACTAATTAATACTAAAAACAAATAAGTACAAACGCAGGCTAAAACAATTTAAAACAGAAAAACAACAATAAAAAACTGAAAATGATCACAGATATGCTTAAAAGAGCACAAGATACGGTATTGATAACATTAGAAGTGATAACCTCACGTCCCTTATCGAATGATATCACACCGGCTACACAGTTAAAAACAACGAGTATAATAAGTTTACAAGATCAAATTGAAACTAACTAATACAATCACACAAGTACAGAGGATAAAAGTCGGTAAATAATATCACAAATGCTAATTAATAAGAACATGAACTAAAAAATATAACATACAAGTGATAATGGCCTATTGGGTTGAACTTGAATTAGGGCGGGAATTTTGATTTAATACTCGTTGTTCTTAACTGTTATAGCCGGTGTGATATCATTCGATAAGGGACGTGAGGTTATCACTTCCAATGTTATAAATACCGTATCTTGTGCTCTTTTAAGCATATCTGTGATCATTTTCAGTTTTTTACTCTGTAGAGCGGGTTTGGTAGATGATGTAGGTAGAGATGTTATGGTTCTGCAGTAAAGCAGTGTTCAAGCGATCTTGAACAAGATTGTCATGAAAAATGCTTTCACCTAGGAATTAGGTTTTACTATTAACAGTGTGCGTTTAAGTTTATTTTATCTTTTGCGGTTATAAATTTGTATTTTAAAATTTTATTTATTAGTGTGGTTAATATGATATAGAGTATAGAGGGTTATTTCTAATTTTTTTATTAATACTTTTGTCTAGAAAAAGTAGTTCCATTTTCGATTCCTAAAACGCCTTCCTAAAAAAGGCAGCATTTTACTTACATAAATATTTAACTCCACTCTTAAAACAACTCATTTTCAAACCCAGTGGAAATTCACCACTATAATGATGATCCCTGAATCATCCAAGCCTCCTCACTTGTCATCATCCTATCGACCTATAAGTCTCCTTCCAGTAATGGAAGGAGTCCTAGAAAAGTTCATTCTCCATTGACAACGTACTATACTTAAACCATTTATACCTGTGGTATCAGATACCATTCCACCATCCAACTGGACCTATTAGTAAATTTGATATCCTTATCGATAAATCGACAACTCTTCTTGACTACTCATTACAGGGGATCTAAATGTTGACGTGTTGAACTCGTCATATGAGGAGTTAATATTATTTTATATCCTTCCGCGTCTCTTCAATTATCAAAGAAGCAACACGTCTCAATGCTCGAGGAGGGACAGGGCTTGTTTATTTTTAACTGTCCAGAGGTCTCGAGCCGTGTCTGTAGATCATAATGGCCTTTCAGACCATTCCTCTCAAAATCTTTCATATCCCACTCCTACAAGTATACCCCCTTCCTCTAAACCAAAATATATTGAAACCCACCGTTTTTCGGATAACAATATTGCATATTTTAATAATCTTTTAAAGTCCTCTTACTGGAGTAGAGTCTTGCTCCCTCAGTCAGGAGAACTAAAATTTAGAGCTTTCTTTGAAATATTACAATGGTGTTTTAACGTGGCCTTTCCTCTAACTAAAGTTAATGTAAATTCCTCAAACAGCCCTGGTTGGGTGACTAAGGAGATAATTTATTGAATCTAGTGACTCTTGTGAGACTGAAGAAACAGTATATCAATAAAATTCACGATAAAACTTCCTACGATAAAATGAAAGCTGTTCATAATAATCTCGTTTTGAAGAGTAAATAGTTATTTATGCACCTAGAGAGTAAAGTAAGCCATTATTGATTAAGAGTCTAATTCCCGAGGCGCAGCCGAGGGAATAACTCTAATTATCTCCCGAGGCGCATCCGAGGGAGATAATTATTGCGAGGGGAATAATGGCACTTTACTCACGAGGTACATATAATATTTTATCTCCAGTAGGAAGAAAATACACATTTTCGTCCATTGCACAGTTTTTATTTATTATTTTAATAAATAACAATAATTATTAGCACTTTTAATAGCAGATATAAGAGATTCAATATTGAAAACGAATAAGAATTGGAATTAAACTCAAATAGAAGGATCACCAGAAGGTTATTTAGATGCAGGTTATAAACAAAGATAAACAAGGTCGAAAAAGCAGTGTCGCCAACCTGATTTCAACAACTTCATTACATTAGCCATTCATTTTCTACTATTTATAAAATAATTAATTTGCAATCTTTACTTTTTTGCCCTACTTTTACTTTTTCTCCCTACATTTTGAGTTCAGGGATGAAAAGACTTACTTTAGTCCCTCTAATCTAATTCAAAACCATAACTTTTTCTCCCTACTGGAGATAAAAGATTTTTGTATACAGCAAAATTAAACTTGCTCCGAATCATGTAAAGAAAGCATTGAAATTATTTTTAAGGAGGCTCCATAAACAAGCAAAGACAGGAGTCGTCTATAGTTATAAAATTGGCTTCAACAGACAGCTCTGGCAAGTCAACATATAATGATAAAATTTAATGATAAAATTAGTATTGTGGAGTTGTCCAGTATTTTAAGGGAGTTAAATAATAAAAGAATAAAATCTGCTGATGAAATCCCTGCAACTATCGTAAAAAAGAGTTTACTTACCTGTGCAGAGGTTTTCACTCATGTTTTACAATACTGCTTCGTGGAAGGAGTATTTATCAACAGTCTAAAAGAGTCTTTAGTTGTACTAATACATAAATCCGGTGATAAAACTGATGTCAGCAATTACAGACAAATATCTTTATTAAGTTCTTTTTCAAAAATTTACGAAAAAATATGCGCAAAAGAATTTCGGGTTTGGTTTCAGACCAGGTTTCTCTGTCAACTCTGGTACCAGGGAAACGGTTGAAGAAATCTTAAAGGGAATAGATCAAAGGCTGTATGTTGCAGGTCTTTTTTTGACCTATGATTTCTTGAATTTTTGAAGCCTTTGATTTCATAGATCATCAACTTTTAATGAGAAAACTATATAGAATGGGTATTAGAGGTAGTAGTTATGATTGGATCAGCTCCTTCCTGTCAGATCAAACCTTTAGAGTGTCAGTAAATGGTAAAACATCCACCCGATTTCCTGTTACCTGTGGTGTTCCTCAAGGTAGCATATTAGGCGCGTTGCTTGTGTTCTTTATATTACTATTGATCTTCCCAAATACTTGAAGGAAAAATGTAGCCCATGCCATATTACTATATACGCAGATGACACGTACACGTCAGTCATCGTTGTAGAAAGGATCTGGATGCATTAGAATATAACGTTAATACGATATGTCGCGCATTTGTCAAGTGGTCTTCTGACAATAAGTTGGTCATAAATGAATTTAAGAGAAAATCAATAATCTCGAACAAAAAGATTTCTCGACCTCTGACTTTTCTAATAAATTGCAATTCCTTGTCAATGGTTCCCTTGGCTAAACTTTTGGGATTAAACCTTGATTGTGACCTGAAATACAGCAATAATATATGTTGTCAGGGACAATTTTGGTATTTTATACTCTAAATTTAGTTTTATTTCTTAGAATAAACTCAAAACCTATAGAAATGGTCCGAACACAATATAAATAATGTTGTGAAAAACTTAACGCTGCCTGTCATTTAATGAGAAAACTAAGAAGTTGCAATTCAGTAGGTGTGATTAGGTATAATGCATTACTATGGCTTAAACTACCCTTTCATGTCAAGTCACATTTTTGCTTGGGGCACTAGTGCGCGGGCCAAAAGAGTATTTATAATTCAGAAAAGTATTATAAGAACAATAAAGAAATTAAACAATCCACGTCCCACGTTGATCTCCGACATGAATTGACTCACCTCTCACTTATTGTTTTTATTAATGTAATTCTTTTTTTTCTTCCGCAGTAGCACTGATGATGGCCGTTTGAAGGATGAAACCTGCTTTGTTATTAAAAGTACATTACGCGTCGAGTACGGAAAGTAGCATTTTGCATGCGAGTGTGGAGTTTGCACCTGAGCGACAGCGAGGGTAGTGAAACCACACGAGCAATGCAAAATGCCGTTTTCACACGAGTTGCTTACCGTACTTTATCTACGGTATTTTATACTTTATCTACGGATTGTTAGATTTTAATAATAAATACATAAAAGATAAAACTTGCTGTATGTAAGTTCGTATCTCTCTCTTGATAAAGATGGCATTAATTCTTGAGTTGTTTTTTTGCGGAATTAATTATTAATTTCTGGAGGAGTATTATTCACCACATTTTCGTCAAAGTCACTTGATTCCCTAATTGTTTTTCAATAAAAACTCGATATAAACAGTTACTTTAATAAAAGAACAGCAAATTAGTTTTGTTAAATGTAAACAAACTCGCTAATCGTGCGTAAAGCTGAAGAATTCCTCTTCTTTACCGCCCTAGGGTGTTAAAGAAGAGGAATTCTTCAGAACTATGAGACGGGCATGCGCAATGAATACAAGTAAGAAGCAAAGAATCTTTTTCTACTTATCTAAACAGATATACAATGTTTATATTTCGTATCAATCGTAGATAAAGTATTTTACTTCACGCGGAGAGACAGTTTGTTTTATTTCTTTAAGATGACCTCCACAGACACTCCCATATCCAACGTGTAAGAACAATATTTCATCTTTCCTCCCGAGAATCAGTCAAACCTGTTTTTATTCAACCTAACATTTTAACGCTCTACTCAATATTAATTCAAGAATCCTGCTTATGTGCTGCCAATTATCCCATGAAATTTGTCGGGGCACTGACCAAAATAATCCCATTATCCTATCCAAAATAATCCCTATCCTTATTCTTATTTATCATTATATTAAGCTTATTAACTATTCCCTTATATTTTATCATATATATCATACTATTTAATCTATTTTATCATGCAATCTTACCTTATCACTTACCTTCATTCACAATACTTACCCATATTAATAAAACACCTTCACCATCCTACATTTCACCGTTACTAACAATAGATGTAAGTCAGTAGTTTAGTCTAACCCTTATTTGTATTTATTTCTGGGTTTATTTTCCTCTTATCTATTTACTAGCCCCTGGGTCCCCTGCTTAGGTTATCCATTTCTGTTATCATTATTTTACATAAATTTTATATTATTATTCATTGCTTATTATAATTATTTATTATTATGTCAACTTAATAAATAGGATTATTATTATACTATCATTTACTCAAGTTACTATCCTTACTACCTACCCTATTATACTCATCCTTTTCCTACACATTCTTCAAGCATTTCAGCGTTATTAGTCACTTTGGTACTGCACGCCACAGTTTATCTGTCGTGCACCCAACAAAATTTATTAAATATAGTGACACGCATAACATAAATAGAAGGCACAAAGACTACCTTTACCCATTAAATTATAGAACAACTATGTTCAGGGGATCTCCCTACAACTTTGCTGTGGCCTGTTTCAACAGATTACCTGTCTATATTAAACACTGTTCCAAAATAGTTTGAAAAAATACTTAACTACAATGGCATACTACAGTGTTAAAGAACATCTGTAGGGGGAATGATCAAATAGCGCTTGATAAAAATGTTAAAAAAAAAAATTGATTTTTCATAAAAAATGTTAAAAAGTGTACTGTCAGTTTTTGTATTTATATTGAGTTTAGTTGTATTTTATATTTATATGTTGATAGTATTTAATGTACATATTTAAATGTAATAAATTGTTATGACCTACTGCATCCAGCTTGGCAACGCAGTCAGTTTAAAAAATAAAATATTAATATATGTATCATGTAATTCTCCCGTAATCCATGACCAACTATAGTCTGAGAATTTACACCGAGAAAACAAAGGCTATTTGGGAACACATCAACTAGAAGTTATGACAGGAGGAAACGAGACTATTCGTTTCCTCCTAAGATAAAAAAAAAAAAAAAAAGTTTTTCCCCTAATAAGTAAGTGAGGAAGAAAATAATAATAAAAAAAAACTATTAACACTGTATATTCAAGGACAACTGATTAAATGAATGTTTTAAATACAACTGTACATAAGGATGAATTATTTCTTCCTTGTATACTAAAATTTGGCAGGTCACTTGTATAACTTGACTTCACCTGTCTACCTTATTATTTTTGTTTTCCAACACTCCCTCCAAGGTTGACTAGGGTGAGCAGTCTTTGTAGAAATGCTTCTAGTACGATTAAAATCCGCTAGATGTCAATGCGTTTTATTTATCTTTTCTTATAGTGTAACCTCTTTTTAAGGTTTCTTTTTTTAAGTCTTAAGTATGTACTAATATTTGTTATTATTATATATTGATTAGTGATTAATATTTAATGTTTTTTCATTGTCTGCTACCTCGGAAAAAATAGCATATGCTACGCGACTGTGAAGTGTATTTCTTTACCTTGGCAATATTTACTGTCTCGCTTCGCTCGACAGTAAATGTAATTGCCGCGGTAAAGAAAAAACTCACTTCACAGCCTAGTAACATAATATACTATTTTGAGGCGAAGCCGAAGGAACCATAGCCCCTAAATTCCGAGGCGCCGAGGCGAAGCCGAGGGAGATAATTATCCCGAGGGGGAATTATAGCACTTTAACCCCGAGGTAAATACAATATTTTCACTAACACTTGAGTGAGAATTTATCATTCTGTTTGTCTATCTGTTTAGTGCGTTTTGGTAATGTGACCCCGATATGAGCCCAATGTCTTCCCTATATAGTATTTTCTAACCCCGTCTGGCTCCTTGTCCGCAAATTGTTCTTCCTGTCTTTCCTTGATATCCTTAGCATATACCTTCTCATCCTGTATTTCCTTGATATCCTTAGCATATACCTTCTCATCCGTCTTTGAATCACTCTAATTATGCGTTCTCTTTTAATGGCCATTCTTCTAGTTTGTAGGTCATATAAAGCTTGTTGCCCACAGTTTCTTCTAAAGTCCAGGAGTTTATATCAATCAATAAAATGAGATGCGAATTACATTGGTTATGCAAATGTTTCTTTATTTAGAAAGAATACATTTCTTGAACGATAGAGCGCAGTTCGAAACATGTAACTTCACTAGTTAAATTCCATTCCCGACCTTTATATAAATACTCCTAAATTAAACGCTTTTTCTAGTTCATGGAGAGGATTCTACTCTCGGGGTTGGTAAGCACTCAACGGTAGCGTGGTTTCCGCAATGAATTCGTGAAACACACGAGCTATTCGTCCAGAAGGGTCTGGATCGTAGCCGGGTGTTCTCTAGTTTGCCGGTAGCTGAGGAAGCCGCTTGTTGGGCTCGACAAGCGGGGGAAGGATAATTACCCCGGAGGAATCGATGAAGCACAATGCATCGTGAATTTAGATGAAGCGGTTTACAGCGTATGAATCACACATGGAGCCGACCTCCTTTTCAATAATAGATTTCTCCGGCTGAATTACCCACACCGTCGATTTTAAGCTCAACCTCAACAGAAAATCCTCTGGCGAGCCGATAGATATTGGGGAAAGAACTAGCCGGACTTCTATTCAAACGAATTTAATTTTAGACTGTTTCCCTCCATATTTTTGGAAAGATTGCCATTATAGCGCATTTAGCAAATACAGAATTATAAACGTTATATCTTTGAAGATGTAGTATCTGTAGTTCTTCAAAAGTAAGTATGCATAGATGAGAAAATGCATATTTAATCTTACATATTGTCAACGAGCCTTCAACGCCCGCGGGGCCAACGCTAGTAAATAGTGACTATGTCTCCTAATGCTATTATTTTTCATTATCAAGTAGGAAAAGCCATGCCTACATAGTTTATCTTATTTTCTTAAAAAAAAACCAATATTTTTTGGTACCCTTTATAATATATGTAGATTTAAATTTTCTTTTTTGTAAATAGCCTTTTTAGGGTATTATAATTTTTTATATATTAACAAATAATTAAAAACTTTAATTTTTTATGATATAGCTATATTTCGCCAATCACATTGCGGCTTCTTCAGGCATGTAACTTCCCTCTCACATGAGTCTAATTTTTTTTTTTTAAAAAAAACAATTTTTATAAATGTAATAAAAATACACATGGCCAATATTATATTATATTATATGATACTTTGGGAAGCAACAACAAAATATATATGATGAGTCGGACGCGACGAAACGATGCAGGACATGGCGTAATGCCGAGCCAACATCTTAATGACGCAATGTCTGATGTTGGAACAGTTTCTATGGGTCACGCTTGCGTGGCACATCCCTTGGTGTCTCTCACAAATGGTATATATATATATATATATATATATATATATATATATATATATATATATATATATATATATATATATATATATATATATATATGTGTATATATATATATATATATATATATATATATATATATATATATATATATATATATATATATATATATATATATATATATATATATATATATATGTATATATATATATATATATATATATATATATATATATATATATATATATATATATATATATATATATATATATAATATCACACTCTGCCAATTGCAGTTTTAAGGCAGTTTTTACTAAAGTTTTAATTTAAAATCACAAAGATCTTAATCGTTCGTATAGAAAGTATTAAAAATCAAGTTGATAAAATATGCATATTTTCAGAAGGAATTATGTTTTGAAAAAGTTCTATCAACTAGAAATTAGTAGTTAAATGGAGGATTAATCTCAAGATTATTTTTGGATTGCTCTTAGTAGAAAAATATGATTATTTAATTTACAAATTTTCATAAATTTTAATTTACAACATTTTAAAATGACAAATTTTTAATAGTTTGTTTTATACTCATCTACAACCTTTAACGCAAGCTAGTGTAAGGGTCAGGGATCCTAGTCAAAAATCAACTCGATAGCTTCTATAGAATATAATTTGCTGTAAACGCAATGTAACATACATCAGAAGAAAATAAACATAAAGGTACATGAATAACCAATATAAAAGAAAATAAATATTACGCCTGAGAATACAAAGAAAACTGGTCCCTATGTTTAAGTTAAACAATACATAATTTCAAAATGGAATAAAAGAATTATAACTTCTAAAACAAATATAAAGATCAATAATAGTCATTGGTTTCACCGTCTTAAGTAATCATAAAAAATACATGAATAAACAAAATACAAAAGAAGAAATATTACGTCCGGGAATACAGAGAATATTGGTCCTTATGTTAAGTTAAACAATACATAAATTCAAAATAAAATAGCCCTTTAATCAGCGTAACTTCATTACTACTGAACTAAACCCCATTTAATCCAATAAAAGAAAAGAAAAAACAAATATAAATGCAGTCCAAAAATCTATCTCATCTCCCCTTAGTTTACCTTACACCTTAAGATTTTAACCAGATCAATTAATAAATTTACAGTCATAGATATAAAGAACCTCCCAGTTTCCAGGGGCTATGATTGGGACTCACCGCTTAGAACGAACCCGATGCACACGTATGTAATCCACATAGTCGCAGGCACTGTGACACTACCTTACACTTTACTGTCTCTAGCTCAACTGACTGCTCCCACTCCCTCCACCCCGGTCCGGGCCGCGGCTACATTCCCACGGCCGGAGGCCCGAGAGAAAAAAGCTGACAAAGCAGTCTGCCGAGCCGGCCATCTTCGCCTCCTACTCACACTCGCACACTCCTCATACTTTCACTCATACAACCCGCCTCTTACTCACACTCATGCACTCACTCAGTCACTCTCCCAACCTTAGCCCCAGTCCCTAGCCGTTCAACTACCCCCCCCCCCCCCCCCCCCCTATGAAGAAGATGATGCTAAATTGGCATCACCTTCTGGCCCTTCATCAGTTCAAGGGCAGTGGATATGGCCACTCGAAGAGTCTCTGGTGGAAGTTTCCTCGATGTCGGTTTAGGGTAGGTAGGCGGCTTCCCTTCCAGGCTGATGGTCACCAGGTCCCTCTCCTGTCGCAGACCTCTCCTCCGTCTCCGGTAATAATAAATGCCAGCCAGTACAGCGGCGACCAAGAGCAAGCTGCTGACTGATCCACCGTACATCCACATTGTCCGTTTTCTTTTGCTTTGGGCCAGGATTTCCTCTACCTTCCCGATGACTTTATCAATGTCCAAGCCTGTAGGGTAGGCCTGATTAACGTTATGGGCTTGGGCGCTCAACTGGCGCAGGGCTAGACTGACTCTCTCCGATGAATGCTACCGTAGGTTGACAATGGGTTTGCCCATGGGGGTTGGAAGCGAGAAGGCACTTCTAGTCACATTCCATTGGAGAACACCAGCTTGATGAGGATGAAAATCAAACTGGGCGCCTTTCAACTCACACTGTAGGTGACCCTACAAAACTCCTACCCCGTTAATGTTTATTGTGTCTTTAACTACTCGGCCATGGTCAACACACCGCCTGGTGACGACGGTTCGCTCCACGACGCTATAAATCCACCAAGCCCGCTGGGAATCCAAGATCCAGCGGGGCCGGTGTTGAGAGAGCAGCACTTGTCGGGTGCAAGGGTGCATTTCCTTACCCCCAAAGAATAATTCACTTGTACAAGACTTAACGTTCCGCGGGGTTATCGGGAATTCGACCGCGCACACGCGAATTTTGCTTCCTCGACATCGCACTATGTCGTCCTCACTCACGAGAGCATAAAATAGTTTATCTTCACTAACAAGTATGTACTTACTTTCACTTTTTACTATAATCGATTGTTTAGTCTCCGGGTACCACACCGGTAATTCACGCACATTATACACTTGAAACAGTTTATTAGTTCGCTGTAAGGGTAAGTTAATGACCACATGAATTCCTCGCCGCGTGGAGACCGCACTAACTTGAGCTAATTCATAGTACTCGTACATGTCCTCCAGGCTGAGCCCCGTAACCAATGCTAGCTCCCTGGGAAGATTTAACGCAACCCTTCTTACAATCTCTAATAGGTCAGACGGTGGAACCAAGAATGTACTTCTACCTAATGCAATTAAACCTAATGATTCCCTAAGATTAGCTAAATCTAAACAGGTCTTCATTAGTCCTATCTCTATCAAACGGAGGGCGGAGGCGGCCTCTCCTTGAAGGGCAACCCGACGTGTAATGTTATTTATTTTATTAAGGGTGTTGTTGTATAACACCTGTACTGAGGTGGCGACACTTTTAATTCACTGACTGTTCTCCACTAAGTGACGATTTATTCGCTTGGTGATGGTTAGTTGTTCGTGAGTAACATGCAGGATGTCATTGCCTTGGTTGTTGAGGAGTGACATGTGGCGATCCAAGCGGTCCAGATCCTTCGCATCCGGAGTACCAAATAGCACCTTCAAGAAGTAACCTCCTGCATCAAATAGGCCTCGTTTACTTCTAAGGCGTTAGACGGGAGCATTTGTGGAAGGATGTAATATCCACTCGTTAGTTCTTTCATTAGCATGTCCAAACGGTCAACCTCTAATAGGTAACTACTCGGGTTGGCTATCCCATACACTTGTACCTTGGTTCTGATGTCTTCGATCGATAATCTTACGTTTTTCCACTACTGATGTGAATGGCCAACCGCGAGATCCAGGACCACGGTCCAATAGTCTCCACTCAGCAAAACTTCCTCCTTCTGCAAGAACACCAGGCCGCCTTTACAAACTTCCTCCAATGCCCCTTCCTTAGATCCACCAGCTCCAGCTCCGCCTGCAACAACCAAGCACGTCTTGATTTCTAGGTCTTAACAAATAGGGCGAACGATCGCCGTCCATCCCTTCCTCGGGATCCTCTTCTTCGGTCTCCGCCGGCTCCCAGGCTCCATCGCGAGGGTCATCCGGGACTACAGGTGAATCCTCCCACTCGGACAGCGGCTCCAGCCTACCTAAGGAATACGCAGGTGCACCTTCAACAGCGGAATTCGTTCAACCCGCTCCTCCTCTTCGTCCTCAGAAGTGCCCCCCCCCCCCCCCCACTGTTCCATAATCTCATCGGGCCGATTGGGTTCACCGACGATCCGCGGTATCCCTTGATTGCATGGTTTTCCCACCCAAACTGGTGCCCCCGCCGTACATCTTTTCAGACGGTTTACGTGTACCACTCGACTCCTTCCTGGGGGTAGTTCTAGCTTATAATTTAGTCCGTTAAGCTTCTCTAAAACTTTGTATGGACCAGTCCATGGTCTTCTGAACTTCTTGGCGTGACCTTCCCTGACACTGGGATCATGCAAGCCCAACCATTCGCCGGGAGCGAACTCGCGGTTAACCGCCGTTTGGTTATAACGCCGGGCATTTTGCTCATGAGCCTTCCTGGTTGCTTGTCTGGCCGCCTCATGGGCTACCTGCAATATACGCGTTAGCTCCGTATGGTAATCCGAAACAGCATCGTCTGCCGTAGCCATAACTTCCCGCCGAACTTCCAGGTCGACGTCAAACGGAGTGGTCACCTCCCTGCCAAACACTAGATAATATGGAGAGTGACCCGTGGCTGAGTGTGTTAAATTATTATAGGCCATTAGAACGAAATTTAATCAACGATCCCAACTAAGCCCATCGCGGTGTACGTAATGTGACAGGATATCCACCAAGGTACGATGGAACCTCTCTATGGTGCCATTGGACTGGGGGTGGTACGGAGTAATCTGAAGCTTGCGATTCCCTAGGGTGCGGCACACTTGTTTTATAGTCTCGGACATGAAGTTGCGTCCCTGATCCGTCAGCACGCGGTCCGGTACTCCGTGTCTTGACACTATCCGGGCGATAAATCCGTTTGCGATCTTGGTGGCTGTCTGCGTTTTTAAGGAGACCGCCTCTGCGTATCGACTAAAATGATCAATCATCGTCAAGATGTACCGATGACCGTTTGTGGTAACGGCCCCACTATATCCATTAAGACGAGTTCAAATGGTTTCTGCGGAAAAACAGGTTGTCCCAGTTCCTCCTTTGGCTGATAAGGTGTTTTTCTTAGTGCGCACTTTCTACAACTCCTGACATACTCCTTCACTTCGTCACTCATTCCGGGCCAGTAGTAATTTCGTTGTATCAGATCGAGTGTTCTTTCCGCGCCGGGGTGTCCCGCGGCCGGCCCATCATGACACCTAATTAGGATAATTTATTTATTTAATTATTATTGATTGCTATGTTGCGTTAGTTGCGAAAGACCAAGTAAATTTTTTATAAAAAAAAAAAAAAAAAAAAAAAAAAAAAAAAAAAAAAAAAAAACAATAAAGCCAGTCTTGTGAGAAAATGTAGAGATTCTGGCCTTTTTCCTTTTACAGAACTTTAAGTTAATATCGAACCAAGAAGCCAAAGACTTCTTGGTAGCTCAGGGCACATGGTAGCAGAGATGTTTGATCGACATGGACGGATCATCGAAGAAAGAAGAATAAAGTTAATATACAACAAAATGTATTTTGAATTTAAATTCAACGACTGTAACATGTTGGGAATCAGATTTAAGGCTGGGGGCCGATTAAGAAACGACATCAGACTAAGAAACGACATATAGACATATTTAGAAACTAATGACGTTAACATTTTGACACTGACAAAAACTGAGGAAAAAATTAACAGTTTTTACAAACGCTATTCGGACATTAGAAAG
The DNA here is from genome assembly GCA_951217055.1 of Gerris lacustris. Lineage (NCBI taxonomy): Eukaryota > Metazoa > Arthropoda > Insecta > Hemiptera > Gerridae > Gerris > Gerris lacustris. The sequence continues at coordinate 9,699,092 of OX578285.1, forward strand.
ACAATTGGGAGCTTACCTGAATCGAAAGAGAATGAAATATAAAGCAGTTAATGTAACAAATGTTGACAAATACAAAAAAAATATACAATCAGAGCGATGCTGAACAGTGGAATTCATAGGGCAAATATCAAGGAAAAAATGAAAAAAATTCTTTATTTAATTGAATCTGAAAGGGTGGAATTTCAAATATTTGTATTTGGGGTTGAGAAACCGATCGAAATTGAATCTTCGGGCGTAGAATTAGGCTTAAAATTATAAAACAATGGTACATTAAAAATAAAATCTAATGTAGTGGCAAGTATAGTCAAACATTTTAAATTTCCTGGCAAAGATAAAATTATTTTAGGAAATTTTAAGGACTTAATCTTAGCCTAAAATCCTGAAATAAATCAAAACATCGACCTAATGATAGGGAATCGTTACTTTTATGATATAATTGAAAATAAAAAATAGAATCCGGGGTGTACATTATAAAATCAAAGTTAGGATGGACTATAAGTGAGAGAAGTGAGGGGATTGGACAGAACTACGATGCGAGTTACTGTGCACATGCGAAAAACGGAGAAAAATTTAGGATTTTAAGGTCAGATAGAACACTAATTAAAGACGAAGATAGAGATTTAAATAAATTTTGGGAACTTGGAGGCATAGGAATCAAAGTTTACGCAGCATTATGTGAAGAATGTCATAAATTTAAACAGCTTTTCAGCTAGACGGAAGGTACCTGACTTAATAATTCCATCCAATGCTAAACAATTCCTTTTTGCTAAACAGACAAAAAAACGGAACACACGTAGGTGAAGAAACTAATGGAGTACAGTAACTACGAGGAGTGGCTCCCTGGATCAGCGGAGTATATGAGAGAATAGTGGGGCTAGTCAAACGGACTCTAAAGAAAGCTATTGAAAAATGCAAATTAACGGTGTATAGCTGTAGTCTTAGCAGATAGTCTTAGCCTTAGCAGAGGTGGAAAGAATCATTAATTCAAGACCATTCGGAGTGATCACACCGGCACACTTTATATCCCCAAAAACAAACTGCAAATAGTCAACCCAGAAAGTAATACATCAGATTTAAAATTATTATGGGAAAAAGGCAAGAAATTAATTTAAATTTTTTGGAAAATTTGGAGTAAGAAGATTTGGAGTAGCTAGAGGCTTGTCACGGAGCGAGCGCAGGTAATTTTGTATAATTTATTAATTTCATTATTATTTTTTGTTATGTTGCGTTAATTTCGAAAGAGCAAGTAAATTTGTTACAAAGTAAAAAAAAACAAGCAAACTAAAATCAGTATTCTGAGAAAACTGAGAGATTTCGGCCTTTTTCCTTTAATAGAGCTTTAAGTTAAAACCAAATCAAGAAGCCGAAAACCGGCACAAGGCAAAAGATAATATTATATAAACTGTTATTACCAACAATATAACTGTATAAAGTTTGCTTATTTCAGCACTGAACTATTGTTAAATATGCAACATCGGCATTGGTAAAGATTAATCAATAAACAAAACTGGTATCTTTCTTGGTAAAAGTATATATTTTATCTGTGACATCGAGTTATATTTTGTGATATGTTCTGGCGTAGAGTCAAGTACCAGTAAACAAAGAACTATAAAATTTCTTAAGCAAGGATTTATCGTCTAGTGAATGAAATTTATTGATGAATGGGAGAGCCTGTTGAAGAACACTTACAGCAACATCCTCCAGATGAATGTATTGACGAATTATATAGGAGGCGTGTTATACTGTAGAGAGAAATAGTTATTGTAGAAATAATTTTGTGCAATTCCTAATTGGTATCGACAGGCCCAAACATGAATCGCATATAGTAATGAACAACGCACAATACTTGGTTTGACCGTTTAAAACGAAAGATTCTATATATTTGTAAAGATTTCCCTTAGGATCCCTGATATGACTCTACGGGCAGCTTTGCAGCTTCCTCAAAGACTCCCTAACGAGTGAAACAAACTCCTAAATAATTGAACATTATTACCTCCTCTAAGACTTTAAGCTTTATCGTAGCATAAGTCGGTTTTTCGCCAGCATTCCTTTAAAAAATATTAGTACTTTAGTTTTTTTCCGTATTTTCCGTTAGGCCATTTAATTGGCAATATTCTTCAAGTATTTTCATAGCTTTATTTATTTGAATTACTGAGTCGGCACACATACACAAGATTTGCCATCAATACTTATACTGTCATAACCCTTGCTGGAGAAAAATTTTTCGATAACACTAATTAACATATTAAATGTGACAAAGTTTTCTGACTTAACAAGAAGACCCAAAATTCCTGTCTGTGCAGCCAGTGGTCTCGGTTAGAAATAAAAGAAACCTGTTGCTATGAAGCTGGGACGAGGAAAAGAAAGCACCTAGATACCAATTTGTCATACAGAGAGTAAAGTTAATGAAGTGCTGGAAAATTTCCATGCTAAACCTGGGGGAGGGCATTTGGGGATCAAGACAAAAATGAAGGTGAAAGAGCATTCTACTTGGGTCGCGTTGGATGTGGAGCGGCAAAAGGGCAGAAAATATAAGAGCTTGGTTTGCATTGCAGAGGATTGCCGTGGATATCCTCGGGCCACTTCCTGTAACTTCCCAGGGAATCAAGTATGTTTTGGTCATTGGTGACTATTTCACAATGTTGGGTAGGCCTTTGCATAGAAGCGCAGACGCTGGCGTACGTATTGCTAGAATAGTTTGTGCCCGGTATGGCTTCCCGTACAAAATTTGATCTGATCAATGAACTCAGTTTAAATGTGAGCTGTTCAGCGGACTGGTTAAGCAACTGGGAATACTTAAACCTCAAACAACCGCATATCATCCTCAATCAGACGGTATGATTGAACGATTTAACTGGATTTAGTGCTGCATGTTGCTACAGTACGTAAATGAAAAGCAAGACAACTAGGATGAGGGACTATACGCATTATATGCATGCACTATACGCATATGTCCAGAGGATCCATACGGCCAACAGCCAACAGGTGTCGTCAATTTTTAAGTTTCATTTATTGTTTATAGTACTTTTTTTTGTTGATTTGTGAACTTTAAATTACTGGAACGACTGGTCAAATAAGAATTGACTTGTGAAAAGATAAATACAAAAAAAAGAAAAATAGGCGGACGTCAGTTTCGAAAGAAAAAAAAATCCAGAATCAGAGAAGATAAATGAAAGAAGGTATAATTAGATTAACAATGAGCTACAATAAGATCCTTGGAAGAAAGCAGTAAAACACTGCTTACTCTCTTCACTAGTTTCAACCATTCAATCATTAAAAATTTCTTTATTGATGTAGACATATACAAATTTACATTTTAATACATTTTTGTAGCAAACCCAGTACCAAACAGATTTTTTTTTTTTTTTTTTCCTTGGGGCAATGACTATAATTACGTTAGTTACTACTTAATAACAATAAATAAATAAAGGGAAATCAGTCACAAAAAAAACCCTTTGACATTCTAGATTATTAAAGTACATGTTAACATTAAATAAATAATAAATAGTAAACATCTAGTTAAATATAAAAAAACAAACAAAAAAAAACAATGATTATATTTTATATTATTTACATCTAAATATACATATATATCTTATCTAATATTATGATAACAAGAGTTAACAGATAATGAATGCTTGTTTATTTAAAGAAGCATGTGTTTATATTTTCTTTATGTGTTTATTCTTTTATGTTTATATTTTTTTGTATTTTATAGAGAGGCTATCAATGTTATAATTTCCAAGTGTTTTTACAAAGGAATTTCTGGAGTTTTCTCAGCATTGCTTAAAAAATTTGTCTGTTAATTGGTGAATGCATGGTTTGATTTCGGGCAGATTTAGTTTGGAGTGCATTTTACTGGTTTTTATTAACATGGGATAACGACCTATAATTCTTCAGCATTTTATTTTGAAAAATTTAGAGGGTCTTATGATTTGAATTGGACGTAGAGCTCCAAGCTGGACAAGCATAAGTAATAGCTAGTATGATTATTTGTTTGTAGATAATGAGTTTGTTTTTTGACTCATAAATAATCTTTTACTGAATTTAAGTAAAAATCTTTTATTTTATTTAAGTTAGTTTTAATATGGGTCGTAAAATTTAATTTTTTGTTGAGAGTCAATCCTAAATATTTGATTCCGTTTTTCCAGCCGATAATTGTTCCTTGTAGGTCTAGATTAGTTGATCTGGCATTTGTGGACGACGTAATGTAAAGACTATAGCTTCGATTTTATTATGTTTTAGCTTTATTCTCCTTTTTGCGAAGTAACTTTTAATACTATTAAAGGCTTTACTTAGTCGAACTACAATATAACGCTGTGTCGTCTGCAAAGATAGATAGTTCCACATCTTCTGTTTTTGAGATACCAGACATGACTATGTTGAATAAATTTAGGCCTAATATTGAGCCTTGGAGTACTCCTGCTGTGATGTCAAAGTCTATAGAATTCTTTATGTTGTTGTGAACAAAGAACTCTCTGTTTGTTAGGTAACTGTTAATTACTAATACTAAGTAATTACTAAAACCGAATTGAAAGTCTTTTAAGAATTTTTTTTTTCCAGTGATTTGAGCAAGAAGCCTTACATTTATTACTTTTTCCGTTATCTTGCTGAGGTAATATAGCAGGCTTATTGGTCCGTAGCTGCTGACAGGGTTAACCGGTATTTTAGCTTTGTGGATTACAATTAGTTTTTTTTTTTTTTTTTTTTTTCCAAGCAGGTGGAAAGTAGCCCAGTTATAAATTGTGATTTATAATGATAGTTAAATAAATAATGGCTCTCATAGGAACATTTTTAAGCATCAAGGGATGCATTTCGTCAGGTCCAGGGGAATTTTTCGTTATGTATTTTTTTAATCAATTGTTTAATTTCCTTTGGTTCTGTGAGTTTAATTTCATCGGACGTGGTTTGTTTTGAAGTATGAATTTAGCATTTTGTTTACTTTGGTTTCCTGACATTTGCTAGTTACGTGGTTATTTTGATTGTGAATCGATTCGAAGTATCGGCCTAGTAAGTTACACTTGTCAATTTGTTTGTAAACAACTGGAGCATGTGGAGCGGATTGAAGGCAAGTAAGAGAATTGTTTGTATTTTTTAAGTTTTTAGACAACTGCCAAAGGGAGCCGTTGATTGGATTAAGCGATAACAAGTGTTTGTTCCATACATTATTTTACCATCTCCAGATTTGGGAATTACTGTGTCTTGTGTAAAAAATAGAGAGATTGTTTGTATTCGAGTAATTTGTACTTATGATAAAGCCGTCGGTATCTTCTTTTTAGACTAATCAATCTTTTTAATTCAGATGGGAGTTTGGGGTGTTTTTTAATTAACGAACATTTAACTTTAGGAATATATTTGTTTGAAGAATTTTGAATTACATTTGTTAGCAATTCTACTTGTTTATCTACGTCCAAAGTGGTTTTTATGACGGGTCTAGGAGGCAGAAGGTTCGTAATTTCTTTTTTATATTCCTTCTAATTTGCTTTGTTGAATTTAAAAACAAACTTTGAAGGGATTTTTATTTGTGAAAGACTAATTTTAGTTACAACGGGGTTGTGATCAGAACTTAATTGTGAGTAGACCTGTGGGGTAAATATACCAGGAACACTAGAGGATAACATTCGGTCTATTGTCCTTGGATGGTATCTTTTCTGTTTGGGATAGTAAGTCGGACAGGATGGGGCGTGTAGCTCATAGTGCTTCTAGAAATAAACTGATTAATTGTTGGGCCATTTTTATTGTTTAAATTATTACCCCAGTTTACATGTTTAGCATTCATATCACCTATTATCATAGTTTTCTTTTTATGGACATTAGATAATTTAATTCAGATATAGTTATTTTTTTATTAGGAGGAATGTAAACGCTAATGAATGAAACATCGCCTATATCAGTTTGAATGCACATGGCCACGGCTTCTATATTATTTTGATTTATTAAATTTTCATAACTATGTTCAATGTTATTTTTTATTAGGATAGCTACCCCTCCTCCTTCGCTGTTACGATCCTTACGATATGTTCTGTAATTTGGACAGTTAATTTTTTTTGTTAACATTTAAGTGAGTTTCGGAAATACCGGCTACGTCTATACTACCTTGGCAATAATTAATCCGCTACCTTCGCTTATACCTTGATCGTAGACACACATGGGCACACCACACATCAACACTACGCAAACGCATCAACACACGGTATATACTTTTACATAGATTCCTCAACAAAAAATCCAAACTCAACACACAAAACAAAATACTCATATACAACACAATTCTCAAACCTGAATGGACATAATGGCATCGAACTATGGGGCTGCACCAAACGTTCCAACTACTACCGCATCCAATCCTTACAGTCAAAGATCCTCAGAACTATAGTAAATGCACCCTACTATGTATCCAACCTGACCTGAACGTCCCATTTCTCCGAGACCTAGCTATTTCCCGCTGTAGATCCTTCTACCATTCAGTCTCCCTCCACACAAATTCTCTTATCAAAAGCCTGTCATCCCAAGCCATTCCTGACAACCCTCCCAGGCGCTTGAAGCGGCAATGGCCTCGAGATCTAATATGATAAAAGACTGCATTTGTTAATTTAAAGAATTTATGCAAAGTCTATAAGCTCTGTCATTGGACAGGGGTCTTATATCTGTCAATTTAAATCAAGCTAATACAATCAATTATCATTATTGCTTATAACATGTAAAACTGTATCCGAACCCCAAAATCCGAAGAACAAAAACCCAAACCCTGGATTAGCTTACCATATATGGCATGGGGAAGCTGTCAGAACAAGTAGGAAAAATTTTACAAAACAAAAACGAACTTAGAGTCAGTTACAAACCTTACACACAACTAGGCACAATTCTCGGCAGCGTCAAACAACCAATTCAAACTAAAGATAAATGTGGAGTATATAAACTGATATGTGTGACCTGTAAAGGTGTATACGTAGGACAATCCGGTAGAAAGATAAGTACACGCATTGCAGAGCACTATAAATCTTGGCTGAAAATATCGAATGATAGACGTCAAAAACATGTAAACGTATCTAGTTTTGCCAATCATGTTCTAGAAACCGATCATACATTTGATATTAATAATTATGAACTTTTACATTACAAAAAAAAAAAAAAAAAAAATAGGAAATTGGACCTCCTAGAAAACTTAGAAATTCAAAGAGCTATCCAAGATACAAATGTAGAATGTTTTAATGAAAAATCTAATCTCAATAACTCTGCTCTTGTAAAACTAATAACAAATATTTTTTAAAATAATGTCTAGTAGTTGTAAGGAATTTTAGTTATAGTAATATAAGGATTCATTGCTTAGTTTTAAGAAGTTGAAAAACAAAATGTTTACCTGAATAATACCTTTATTGGGTTCCGACTTGGATTTCAACTCCATACCTCTTACCTCTTTCCTTCCGTAATCCTTCTACCCGCACATCCCTAGTCTAACCCCCCTTGAACTGTTAGTTTACCATAAAATTTATAAAATAGTTAGCTTAGTACAGCATTCACTCTTACTAAGTTAACACGCATACTGAAGATGACATTGTAAGTCGAAACGCGTCTTTTAATTATAAAAAAAATTGTGGTGACAACATTGTTGTGTTTCTTTTTTTTAACCTCTCTAGTCATAATTTAGAACTAGAGGTATCTCGAGTGTCCGAATTTTAAAAAAGAAAGAAATTGTCGTTTCTTGCGACCATTTTTAGTTTAATTTATTGTTTTTGTGTTGATTTGTGAACTTTAAACTACCGGACCGAGTGGCTGATAAAGAATTGACTTGTAAAAATATTAATGAAAATATGTAGTTTGATTAACCTTGGAAAGAAGTTGGATTAATTAGTTTCTCAGATAGTTAATAGTAATATTTACCACGAAACAAGGTGACGGACGTCAGTTTCAATATAACAGGTTCACGAGAGAGTCCTAAGGGCGCTAACAGCAGCACCAAAAGGAACATTACGATCGGAGGGCTACTTTTTTGTGTGTTTTAATTCAATTTTACAATAATTTTCAATTGTCTATAAATAGTTATCTTCTAAATAATGGATAAAAATAGTAATATTTTCAATCAGACTAAGTTTTAAAATTATTTAGATATCATGCGTCTTAAAATATTACTTTGATAACAAACATAGGTTAAAATAATATGACTTATTATTTTCTAATAATGTATCAGCTAATGTTAAAAATAATGGGTACTTGTTAATTAAGCGCCCTCCCGGTTTTTTCTAACCCCCTCTAACTACATTCCCCATGAAATTACCACCAGTCAGAGGTGGTTAGAAAAAACAAGGAGGGCACTTAATTAACAAGTACCAAATAATGTTTAATAATCATTTTAATTTGAGAGAATATTACCATAAAAAGAGTGAATAGAATAATATTGCAAGGTAGTAAAGGTTGGAACTCACAGAGAGGACTCTGCCTAGAGGAAAATCGATCTATCTCGAAGTAAAGTCGATAGTTAGTGTGAAAATTCGACCCAAGATCCATTTTTTCACGCTCACTCTCTCGCTGTTCCAACAGTAGTCTTTGTCTCAAGCGTGGTGGGGATTAGACGCGAAAAGTGAATTTTACTTTATGCCTATTACTAAGATAAACGGTTTGTAAACCATGTTACAATAACAATAATAATGGGACACACCAATGAGACACGTGAAACTTAAAATGAATCTCATTTCCTAATAAAACGCCCTGTTATATAGCTTACTCTCTCCCAACCTAAGAGAAAATAAATAAATAAAATATCCTTGTAATTCATTAATTTTGACAGAATAAATGTCAATTTTAATGAGGGTAGAGCGCTGTCACTGGATCTCTTGCTTTGTCGTTATAGAACTTAAGATTTCGCCTTAATATATTAAACTTAAAGCTTGTTTAAATCTAAATAATTTAATTAACATCGAGTACTTAATAGTATTAAGGAAATCTGCTTATCGTTTTGTTTCTAATAAAATAACCTTTTAGAGACCTCGAAATGTATTTTAACTGCTTCGTGTCAAATTTCACCTAAAAATGAACAGAAGAAAACAAATCCTACTCGGTGTTTTTATTCTTAAAACATCCGATTCCAAATGTTAATTATAATATAGCTATCGAATAAGATCCGAATTTAATACGTTAAAGGAATTAAATAAATTAAAATATTTTGTTTCACAAGATATTGAGGTTCTCTTTTCTGGAAAATTCAGGACATGCTTTCTTTTTGGTTTAGCTTAGCAATAATCTTGCGTTTAATATACAGTCAATAAACCGGGTTAATCTATCTCATCTATAATTGGCTAGTAAATTTATTGCACATTTCCCCTGGGGTAGATGGCATTAGAGCTCATAGTCCAGGAGATAGCGTGCAAAAAAGTGTCTGACAAACATCAAGCTAGAATTTTGTATACAAGTCACTCTTTTAGCGCCTTTTAAGAATATGTGATCGGCTAAGTTCGTCTGCGGGACATAGCTTGGCAATAGGCGTTTGAAAAAAACAAACCGGTGGAGAGCGGCCATGTATCACCAAATATGGTGAACAATGTGATTTTCATGATCCTGAGTACAGAATTAGTTAGTAGACCGAAAATCAAGTTGATGTTAGTGTGTCCCTTGACAGGTGACCACGTTGATTTTGAGTAATATTTGAATAACTAACCTATCAAGTGTGAAAATAACATCAACATGATTTTCGGTCTACTAACTAATTTTGTACTCAGGATCATGAAAATCACATTTTCCACCATAATTGGTGAGACATGGCCGCTCTCCACCGCTTTGTTTTTTTCAAACGCCTATGTCCCGCAGACGAACTTAGCCGACCACATATTCTTAAAAGGCGCTAAATGATCGACTTGTATACAAAATTCTAGCTTGATGTTAGTCAGACACTTTTTTGCACGCTATCTCCTGGACTATCAGTACTTTAAATCATCCAAAAACAACATAATAAAACCTATGACATTTATTAGCAATCTCTGTTTACAGCAAGGAGTATTCCCTGATGTTTTGAAAAGAACTGTCATTGTGCCATTGCATAAACAAGGAGATAAGACTGACCCCTCCAACTATAAACCGACATCTATCTTATCTAATGTAAGTAAATTAATAGAAAAGTGTATAAAGGTTAGATTAGTACAGTATCTTGAAAAAACAGTATTATCTCAGGAAATCAATACGAATATATGAAAAACAAAAGTACAGCGGACGCTGTTTATCGACTAACTGAACCGACTTAGACAATAATAAAAAGACATTAGCAATTTTTATTGATCTAAAGAAAGCTTTTGACACCGTGTCCCATGAGGTCTTGTTGCAGAGGTTGCATTCAACGGGAGTTAGAGGTACGTGTTTTCAACTGTTCGAGAGTTACTTAAAAAATAGGACCCAAAAAGTGAAATTGGACAGTTGTCTAAGTGAGCCGTTGAATGTAACCTTTGGAACGCCTCAGGGGACAGTGATGGCCCCGTGGCTCTTTCTGATCTATGCCAACCAAATGTTAAAAGCTTGAAAATACTTTCTCGGAAATTATTTCTTTTGTTGGTGATACATTGGTATACTTTAGGGGAGCCACGTGGGAACAAGTGTTTCAAAATGCTTCTTTGGGAATAACCAAGATAAAACAGTGGTTCAACAACAGCCTTCTTACTTTAAATTTAACAAAGACAAAATACATGTGTTTTTCGCTTGACTCCCGGGGACAACCGACTAATGACTTACAATTAAAAATACACAGGCAACAATGTGCACGACAATACAATACCAACTGTACTTGCAACGAAACAATAAGTAGAACCAACTCGATTAAATATTTAGGGGTAATAATAGACAACAATTTAAAATGAAAGGAACATGTAAACTGGATGGTAAAACGGATACGAAAGACCATTTACAGTTTTATTGGAATCAGAGATTTTGCCAATAAATCTACATTAAAATTACTTTATCATGCCCTCGTAGAATCCATATTGAATTATTGCATTTTGGCTTGGGGAATGGCTTCCCCAACCAGTATAGAACCTGCTAATATAATACAAAAAACTATTATAAAAATTGCACTAAAAAAACCCAAAAGATTTTCATCTAAGTTAACTTTTTCTGATTTTAAAGTTCTACCAATAACATTACTGTTTGATAAATCCATTCTAATTCATTTCTACTATAAAAATATACCTACATTATGCCATAACTATCTTACAAGACCACAAGCACAGAACACTTATACAACTCAACTCTGCCGCACAACTATAAAACAAAGACATGCTTCGTACATTGGACCTCGGACCTCAACTCTTTAACAGACTTCCAGCCTCTCTTAAAAACATAATTTTAACTCATTCAAAAAGAAAATCAAAGAGCATCTATTAAATAAGATATAAAATTAATAAAACAAATCATACAAATAGGTGAATGTCGTTTATACCCGACATTGGTGTACCAAATAATAATAAATTATTAATTTTATAAATAATAAATTAAAAAGAACTCATTAATAACATTAATTAAAAATTAAATCAAAATAACAATAAAATAACACAAAATAAAATATAAAAACAATCACACTACTAATGTTAATAAATTAATATTTGAAAAATGTGAATGTTATAAAATTATATATATATATATATATATATATATATATATATATATATATATATATATATATATATATATATATATATATATATATATATATATATATATATAAAAAAGTGGAAAAAGAAATAAATTATATATTTAAATAAAACAATGTGATTGAAGCGAGCGTAGCGAGCTTCCTACATTCAACGAAATATGCTCCGTGTCTGTCTGTCTGTCTGTCTGTCTGTCTGTCTGTCAGTAACGTTCACGCGTGTGACGATAACTTGAGTAAAAGTTGACCGATTTAGTTGAAATTTGGTATACATGATCTTCATACTAATACTCAGGCTAAGTTCGTTGGACAGCGTGATCCGTCCAAGAGTTCGCGAGAGGTTCAAAAATTAAATTGGAATTTCAGGACGGGAAAAGATTCTATCATCATCTATTCGATGAGACGAACATTTTTTTCAAATAGCATTTTTTAGTAAAACCAACAGCGACACCGCTATGAATTAATAAAGATCGCTAAAACTATTAAAGCGGGCCTAAACGTTTAAAATAGAGAAAACAACCTTTTTACCGATATCTTACGTTCTAACGTAACGATTTTAATAAAACTTCATAGACACCATCTGATGCACAATTGAAACAGGCATGCAAAATTTCAATTTGATACATGCAGTAGTTTGTTTGTAGCAAAGAGATACAAATTATAAATATTGAAATAGAGATGTGTGGTTAGTGGAATAGTAAGAATGCGGGGTGGTTCCCCTACTACTAGCCGCTGCACTACTACCAGACCCATTATCTATCAACTCATCATGATTCACAATAATCTTTTTCTTCAATATTCAATACATATTTATTACTATACGCTCGCTTCAATGATAGAGCCACGCGATGCCTAGTATAGTATTAGAGAGGGGGTCCTCTCTCTAGGTGTCTAACACTTACTTAGGGCCCTCACCAATTATTATCAATGTACTACCAAAAAAAAGAAAAAACCTTATTCTAATAAAAAGGACTTAAAATGTTTGTAATACGTACTTATATAGGTGAAAATAAATTATTATTATTATTATTTATTAGTTTTAGTACTCAAGGTCAGCTCGGGAATGTATATACATATATGGCTAAATATAGGATAGAACTCAATAATTGATTTTCGATTGGATATTTCTTGCAGCCAAAAGCAGCAAGCCCCAAACATAGTAGCAAAGAGACAAACCATCCACAGTTGGACATGATGACATAGACTTGCTGACATTATAAGTGAAATTAAACAGTGGCATCGGTTGCTTTAGTATTATTATATATACAATAGGAATACATAGAACATTTGTTAGATCATTACTCAGTGTCTGATAATAGGAGGTAATTCACCTCAAATGTCTGTTGGCAATTTTGTGGAATCAACAATATCGTTCATTATTAGTCAGCCCTATACCATCTACAAACAAAAGGTTAGCGGAGAGAGCAGTAAGAAAATTAAACGTAGGTATAATGCGTCTAGAAATAATTGAGACAGTTGGCAGGCAAGGCTTCTTAAGTTCTTCTGCACGTACTGAATCACACCGCATAAAACCACAGGGTGTTATGTAGCAGAGCTGTGATTGGTAGACAGCTTAGGACAAGATTTACATTGATGAAGCCAGTGTAAGCAGACAATCAGAGGTTGCGTTAGCTGAACATAAGAACTATCATAAATTGAAGAAAAGGTAAAGAGTTCAAGATACAGGAAAAAGTTTGGGTGAAGCAAGGTCAAAGAAATACAGTTGAAGAAGAAAATGTGATAAAAAGTAACTGCTTAAATAAATTGTATGATACCAATTTATAGACGTCACATTGTAAATAAAATATGTAATAAACTTAAATAAAGTAGGCTTTATACATAGCATTAAATAAATCATATCATCATATGGGTGTGTACGTAAAATTTACTGATATATGAATCATACATAAAGTAGTATAAATATTTTTTCCTTCACACTTATTCAGGATGATGATACATCATTCCACCCTGTATGTATGATCTTTAATACAGGATAGTTCTGTTTTACATTTTACCCCAACATATACAGGGTTGGCAAAAAAAAAAAAAAACGCACTTTTTTTAACACAGCTCAGCTTCTGTAATAGATAGAGATACGGGGTTTGCGGGGTTTGAAAACTACATTCTTCCACTTTCAATTTCATATCTATAACTTAACAAACTATTGGGTGAAACCATTCAATGACGGTTTGAATTAGGGACTTAAAAAAGTCGTTGTCCGAGTATTATTCATTGTCTGGTATTATGGTTTTAATAGAAAAATAACCATACGGAGGAGTGGGGGTTCTTTGTAGGTAAGTAGGAGGAGTCCCTCAGTTTTATATCAAACATTGAAGATGTGTTAAGCACAATGTTGCCTGAAATTGAAGTTCAAATGCCAAATTACACGTTTATGCAAAATGGTGCCCCGTCCCATCGCTCCTAGCGAACAATTCAATACTTGTAAGAGAATTGCCCACACTTCATTCAACCAGACGAGTGGCCGCCCAACAGTCCAGACCTAAATCCAATTGATTACTCTGTCTGGGGTTGGTTAAAACAAAGCTTGTATGGGGGTGGCAGAATAAAGGACGTTGATAAACTTCGAACTTCTTCGTGCCTGGGATGATATGATGTGACAATCAACTACTGCTGGGGTTATATCCCACTGGAAAAGGAGAGTGCAGGCTGTCGTAAATGAACAAGGAGGAAATATTGAAACAATCAACAAGTAAATCTGAAAAATATTCATTAGTATTTTTTTATTTTTTTTATTTTTTGTAATTTTGTTAAATATTCAAATTTTCAAAACATTTATTTGATTAAAACTACCCGAACAACGAATTTTTTAAGACCCTAATTCAAACCGTCATTGCATGGCTTTCACCCAATAGTTATTGATAAGAAATTTAAAGTTCAAAAATGTAGTTTTCAGACCCAGCAAATCCCATATCTCTATTTATTACAGAAGCTGAGCTATAAGTGTTCAAAAAAGTGCGTTTTTTTGCCCACCCTGTATATCGCACTATGATATACAACTACAGCATTACAGTGAACTATTTATATGAAACACATACCCAGTGAAGGGAAAGTGTCAAAATGTGTACTTTAAAATCCCTAAAATTAGGTATGATTCATACATATACCTAATTTTAGGGATTTTGGCACACATTTATTTTAATTGCTTGCTATTATTTTCAGTTAGCGTGACTTCGTGCATGTACCATTAAAAATGATTATTATTTCTTGGATTTTTTTTATAGTATCATTTTATTATAGAAATAACTTTGATAGTATGGATGAAAATAAGTATTGATCTGAATGAGTGGTGTCAATGTTAAACCATGCACTCAAGTTTTGACGCTTTGGATTGTGCTTAGTAAAGTGGGTGATGCCAAAGCCTGAAATAGCTCCAGCACATTA
This sequence comes from Gerris lacustris, assembly GCA_951217055.1. Lineage (NCBI taxonomy): Eukaryota > Metazoa > Arthropoda > Insecta > Hemiptera > Gerridae > Gerris > Gerris lacustris. Next base: position 9,714,120 of record OX578285.1, read on the forward strand.
ATTAAAATGTGCCTTAAATTCCAATTGTGCTGACGCAGACTCGTGGGACGTGTGGCCCCAACTACTGGGCTAATTTTGACGAAATACTCGTTCAGAAAAATCATACCCCGACCCGAGGCGTAATCGAGAAATGCATTTTAGCTTAAAATGTATGGGCACTACCCATCAAGAACTCTGGATTTTGATTTTTTACTATCTTGGAACTGGAATTTGATTTTTTACAAAATTCTAAAATATAGTCTATTTAAATATAAATCCAATGATAATGATATAAGCCGTTTTCCGGGAAAAATCAAGTTCTTGAGAAAATAGCTTTAAACAAGGACAGAGAGAGTCCGGGTTCGATTCCTCTCCGAAATATTCAATAATAATTAAATGTAGCTACGAAAGTACGAAAAATAATAAATGCAAAACACTGGACTAAGCAATTATGAAATCATATAAAAGAAAGTTTGTCTGAGCTGTCTCAGACTGATTTTTTGACATTTATTTACTCGTAATTTTGAAATGTTTCTTCTAGTTACAAGGAACAAGGCGATTGTAAGATGTAGACGGAACCCAGGTGGGGGACAGAGGGAGCTTTTTCTTATGAATGCTATCAGAACCTGTTGCCCCACTTAACCATTAACTTTTTCAGCTACTGCTTTGGCCCGGCGTCGCCTTCCAATATAAAAAAGGACCCCGAACAGCGATTCGGGCCCTCTCCCAACCTCGAATCGTTTAAAAGCAATAACATTTTATAACCCTCCTTTTTTATGAATTTGACTTTTAATACCTAAAAAATTCAATAAAATCTAATAAAAAAATTTCTCAAAAAGCGTGAAAAAATGTCGTGTAACACTTTTTATTACAGTCGATTTTAAAGCTTCCACAATGTCGGACAAAAACAATGTATAAATATGAATTCTTTTTCTTTTCTTCTTGATAACCAATTTTTTTTTCGTAATAAACCAATTTTTTTTAGAGGAATAAAAATCAGCTCAAACTCGACAACACTACAAGAAAATCACAGGAAAGTACTTGCGTCTAATTACTTTTTAGAGTTTTGCAGATGATTAAGCATACTCGTTATGTAATTATGATTTTTTTTCTTCAAGGGTCCCTGGTTCGATCCCCCGGGAAGTCACACTGTTTTTATCGGTAATAACGACTAGATAAATTACATTTTTTCAGAAAATTATTTCAAAATATTATTATTTTTTTAAAATTATTTAGAAATGTTAGGACCAGTCGTTATATAGTAGTTGGGGAGGGGGGAATTTTTTTGGGGTATATTTTAACTTATAAAACCAATTATGAATGAAAATTTTAAAAAAGCAAATATATATTTGTATCCTACTCTTCAACAGCTCTCATTTGATACCCCACTCAAAATTTTAAAAAAATAATATTTTGGGCGCATTTCAAATTTTCGCGCTCAAAATTGGTAATTTTTAAAAATTTGGGATGTGGATCCGGAATTTTCATCGCCCCACAATTAGGGAATAAGCATGAATTATTTCGAAATTTTAGGCATATCCGTTATAATGTGGTTGGGGGGGGGGGGGGGGGGGGGGTAGGTATATTTTGACTTGTAAAGTAAAACCAATATAGAATGCAACATTTAAAAAAGCAAATATATATATTTGTATCCTACTCTTCAGCAGCTTTCATTTGATACCCCACTCAAAATTTAAGAAAAATATATAATTTTGGTAGCACTTCAAATTTTTGCTCACGAAATTGGCAATTTTTAAATATTGGGAATGCTCTCCCGGAATTTTCATCGCCCCCCAATAAGGTATTAGCATAAATAATTTCGAAATTTTAGGACCTTTATTAGGAAATTTTGGGTATATTTTAACTTATTTCACCAATAAGGGATGCAACATTCAAATAAACAGGTCAAGTGTGTGCTAGTCAGCACACAGCGAGGGTCCGTTGGCCACACTATATAGTGTTTAACTGTAAAGTGTATTAACAGTGTTCTTTTAAAATGCTAAAAAGCTTACTTTGAACAATTCTAAGGGTCTGATATTTTCAAAACACATAAACAAACTTCTGATAAAGTATTTTTTTGCCACTGAACCGGACTACAACCATATAAATACATCGAAAAGACCATAATTATAAAAAAACGTATTTTGTCAATAAAAAATAAAATAATATTTTTTTCGAAATTTCCAAAAAGTGGTGTCTTTACTTTTGGTAGAAGAATGTTCAGGAATTTTTTCAGATTTTTTGCACTTCATATAAGCGAGATAGAGGCGTGGGGGGGGGGGGGGGGGACACGTTTCACACCCACTTCAAACTTGCCTACGCTCGCCCAATTAAAGTTATAACCAAAGAATTATATATTTTTGTAATCAGTTCGACGTACCCTTTTATATGATACCCCTCACGGTGTCGAAAAAAAAAAAAAAAAATGTTAACCCTTAAGTTTTGTTACCCTAATTTTTTTGAAAAATATTTATTTTAAGTCGCTATATTTTTAAAATATGTGGGTAGGTAGAAGACACATACATGCCAAATTTCAAAGTGATCGGACGTAAGGTGTAGCCGTGAGAGCACGCGAGAGGACGGACGGACAGACACACGCAGGAAAATATAAGGGTCCTTGGTTTTGCCTACGGACCCTAAAAGCAAATATATTAATAAGCAAATATAGTAGGTTACAAATATATATATATATATATATATATATATATATATATATATTTATATATATATATATATATATTTGTAACCTACTATTCAGCTGCTTTCATTTGATACCCCACTCGAATATTTTAAAAAAATTAAAAAATTTGAGTTCACCACATTTTTTCGAATTTCACATGCGCATATTTAATTTCTAACTTCTGTATACCTTTCCTGTTGTGGGTCAAAAAGTTGCACAATTTTTTTAAATTTCAGCACTTCAGTTTAAACGGTTCAGGCCCTATGAACCAAAGAGCGACGGACAGGTGTACACATCACCCTCGGCATAAGGGTTTTGAGAAGTATCTACAAAACCCTAAAAACAAGTTGATTTCATGTAAAAACTACAAACCTGTATAACTTATATATTATAGTTTTTAAGGAAAAGTTTATGCTATTTTACATTATGAATTTGATGTATGTATTATTTGTAAGGAAATATGATATTTAAACGGAACTTTTGCTTCAACTTATCGTGAGTTTGCTACAGTGTTATTCAGCTTAATTGTTTATTTTATAATTAAATAAAATTATTGATGTAACGTGATTACTTATTAATTTGTATTATCAAAATTAGGTGAACCCTCTGAGAACAACTTGTGGTTCTCGGTGACCCCAGCGTTTGTTTTTACTTTCTCATAAATAGATAAAGTATTGTGATGGCGCAAAAATTCGTTTTTGAGATTGTGGTGGATTTACACGTTTTGAGGTCCCCTGAATCCAAAAAAAGTGCTGTGACCCCACCTTGCAATTTGAGTAACAAAACAAGTGAGGCTCGCTTCACGTAAGTACGTGAGGTAATAATCGCCGGTTTCTGTTCAATTAAGTTAAAATTTTTAAGTGTAAAATTTTAATACTTGCATATTCTTTTTCTACACTTCAAGACCTTTAAATTGATGTATAACATGTCATGGTGACTAAAAACTTTTTTTGTCGCCCGCCATGTTGAAAATATTAGGTGTGAAATATTAATAGTTGCATATTCTTTTTCTACACTTCAAGACCTTTAAATTGATATATAACATGTCATGGGTACTTTTTTTTTTTTTTTTTTTTTTTTTTTTTAGTTTATTGTTCACTTCAACTACAAAGTTTTTTTTTTTTTTTTGTTTTAATAAGTGTTGTTAAGAGAAATACAATTAGCATTTTGATTTAACATGATCGGGTGTTCACCCAGTGGTGGCACTCCGTAACATTATTATGCATATGTATTTGCATATACATTGTTTAGATAGTGTACAATGTACATTATAATTTTCTTCAGTTGATTCTTAGAAGATCTCTTGGCCATGTTCTTTTCAGTCTTCTGGGTGGGTTTGAAGGTATATGAGGTGAGGAAAGGGCGAGAACAAGAGGGTTGTTATGGGGTTCAAGTTTGTTGTGGAAATTTTTATATCTATCTTTAGCAAGATCGCTCACAAAAGATACCTTTAGGTCTTTATGGATGATGATGTTTGGAACATAGAAAGGAAGATGGGACAGTTTTCTTATGATTTTTGACTGTAGAGACTGCAGACGGTGAAGATTTGAAGGTTTTGTAGAACCCCAGATTTCAATGCCATATGACCAGGTAGGCTTGAGAATTGAGTTGTAAATTTGTAGTCTATGTTTTAATGTGAGACGTGTGCGATGATCAAGAAGTCTTAGAAGTAGTTTGTAGCGTCTGTTGGTTTCAATTCGTTTCAATCGAGTGTGTGGATTCCACGTTAGCCTTTTGTCCAGATGTAGTCCAAGGTAACGAACAGTAGTGGCGGGTGGTATGATTTTGTTATTTAGGTATACTGGGGGACAAAAACCATGGCGGAGGGTGAATGTGACTTGTGTGCTTTTTTGTTCATTTATTTTTATTCTCCAACACCGGAACCATGGTTGGAGGAGTGAAAGGTGTTCTTGGAGCATATGGGAGGCTACTTGTGGATCATTATGGGTGGCTAGTATGGCTTTGTCATCTGCAAAGGATGCAAGGAGAGTGGATGGGTGTTTTGGTATGTCGGATGTGTAAACGGTGTATAATAAGGGAGAAAGGATGCTACCTTGAGGAACCCCAGCCTTTGCTTGACTTATAGGTGATAGGCTATTACCAATTTTTACTCTGAAGAATCTGTCGGAAAGGTAGGATGTGAGGATTAGGTAGTAAGTGAAAGGGATATTGTCCTTGAGTTTCCACAATAAGCCCTGGTGCCAAATTCTATCAAAGGCTTGAGCCTCGTCTAGAAAGACCCCAGAGCAATATTGTTTCCGTTCAAGGGCTGCTGCAATTTGGTCGACAAGTCGATAGGTTTGGTGGATTGTTGAGTGTTGGTGGCGAAAACCAAACTGGTGGTCAGGAAGGATTTTGGCTATTTCAAGGATGGGAAGGAGTCTACGGAGAAGGAGTTTCTCTAGGACTTTACCCATAGTGGGTAAGAGGGAGATAGGTCTGTAGGAGGTTACTTTATGAGAAGGTTTATGTGGTTTGGGTATCATAATGATAATGGAAGTTTTCCAAAGGATAGGGAAGTAAGTGGTGCGGAGGATAGCATTGTATATGTTGGTAAGGAATATAATGGCTTTGCGGGGTAGGTGTTTTAATATTATGGGGGTTATCTGATCATTGCCTGGTGCTTTCTTGTTGGGTAGGGATTTGACTGTGTGAAGGACGTCGGATGGGTGAAATGCTTTTGGTGGAGGAGATAGCTGGAGGGGTATGGATAGGTCATGGAGTATGGTTGCAGTAGTGTTAGGATCTCTGATGTTGGGGTGAGGACGGAATACTGAGGTAAGGTGTTTGGAGAATTCTGTTGCTGTGTCTTGTTCTGTGTTAGTCCATGTGTTATCTGCTTTTTTTAAGGAAAAAGGCGGAGATTTGTAGGCAAGGAGGCGCTTGGTGGCTTTCCAAAGAGATCCATCTTTTGGAGACAAGGAAGCAGTA
>OX578285.1:9719909-9867409 GCA_951217055.1 Gerris lacustris
GGTGTGGAAATGATTGGGATGGAGTGTTGGATGAGGGAGTTTTTTGCTGACACTGCTGTCCCGCCATGTGGTATGTTATCTGGGTGTGAAGTGAAGTAGGTAGTATAATTGTTTATGTGTAAGAGTGAGTTTTTGGTGAGATGGGTCTCTGTGATGAGTGCTATGTCTATGTATTGTGTTTTTAGTGTAGCCTCGAGCTCGTTTCTTTGCTGGATAACTCCGTTGGCGTTCCATAGGAGTAGGTTAAGGGGTAGACGGGGTTGCTGGTTAGTCATTAGGGATTAGTGGAGGAGAGGGACATGGCCAGTTGGGATAGTACGGAGATCAGTGGGGATATCACATTTTGGATTTGGGTTATTAGGGACGATATGGAATTGAGAATCTCAGGCTGCAGTGCATTAGTGGGGTTCTGCGCTGTATGTGAGGAGGTTTTGTGTATTGGAGGTGAGATGATGGGTTGATGTTGGGGAATCGGATTAGTGGAGGGGGGGGGGGGATGTAGGTTGAGGGGGGGGAGGGGGTATTTTGAGAGGGTTTTAAAGGATTGGTCTGGATATTTGTCTTGGTGTTGGTGAGAGCTGCTGAATAAGATAAGCTGGTTGACTGTGAGTTTCCTGGTGTACTGGTTGGGTGGTGTGGTAGATGCTGAGAGGTGTTGGGTTTGTTCTTATTGACCTTCTGGTGGACTGGACAACCCCTCCAGCTTGCTGCGTGGCTGTCGTCGCACAGTACGCATTTGACATCTCCGGGCGGTAACCTTTTGGGTCCAGGGCAGTTGATGGTGTTGTGGGCTTCCTGCACATTTTACACACCGAGGCGGGAGACCACACCAGTTTTTGGTGTGTCCTAGCCTTTGGCATTGTGTACATTGTACAACCTGTCTGTTAGGGTAGGGCTCCTCTATTTTAACTATACAAAAGCATAGATTTTTAATGAGGTAAACCTCTTTGTTGTTAGGCACTGGTTTTAAGTCAACAATGAAGAGGGACCTGGGTTCGTTGTTTCGGCCTTTGATATTATGTATGTTTAAGACTTCATGTCCCTTAGCACCTAAGTCTGCTTTGATGAAGTCGTGAGGAAGCGAGTGGTGTAGGTACCTAATCACCACTCTATAAGGCTTTTCCTCCTTACGGATGTGGGTATAATACTCTATTTTGTTAGAGAGTGCATACCTAGACAGATCTCTCCACTGGTCTGATGTTTGTACTTGGACACTTATTTCGTTGTTTCTGACCTTGCAGGAGAAGTTGTTTTCTCCTACAACGGTTTTTAAGGTGTTAATTAGGTTGTTGAAATTGTTTACTTGATTGAAATAGATGAGAGGTGGTTTCGTTGTGATTGTGGGAGTAGTTTGGTTTGAATTATGGTGGGATTTGGAGAGGTCTGGTAAATGTTGTACGGCAGTGTAGGAGGTGGAGGGGAGGCCGTTGCCTTGGGTGGTTAGTAGAGAAGAATGGTTGGGGGTTGGAGTAAGCCCGGCGGTGGGGGGAGAGGGCCAGTCATGGGTACTAAAAAAATTTTTTAGTCGCCCGTCATATTGGCTGCCATCTTGGAAATATTAAGTGTGAAAACTCACAAAAGTGTACAGTTGTCACAAATGCCCAGGTGCACCTGTGTGCCGAATTTCATATTCCTCGCTATAGTCGTTTATGAATTGAAACATGCCAACGGACAAACAGATAGACAGAGCCGTTGTGTATGATTTACTCGAATTTTCGTACTTCTTACAGAAACCTAGAAGGTAGTTTTTTTTTAGATTTTTAGTAAATACTTATGAGTAATGGATTTTTTAGATTTTTTTTGTCTTTTGTTCTGTTTTCTAAGAGTAAGGAACCTGATTACTCATGATCCTGGAGCAAAAGATGAAGCTCGCAGCCTTTAAAATGAAGTACCATTACAATGGGGCTAGGTATCTCAGCCAATAAAACACATTCTTTAAACTTATTCTTTTTATTTAATAATTTATTATTAATCAAAAGATCAAATTAAATTTAAAATAAAAATGTTAAAGTATAGCTGTTAATAATGCCTACTAGACCGGTAATACACGCCTGAGCGGCGGTATAGCGTACCTAACTTTCCCAGACTGATCTATCTAGCTGTATCCTTAATAACTTTTATTCCGTAAAAAATACCTAATCCGGCAATTCTTGCAGCCGGACCCCACACCTAACACCATTTATAATGGCGCTAGGTATCTCAGCCAATAAAACACATCCTTTAAACTTATTCTATAATTGTAAATAATTAAAGATCAAGGTATAAATTTAATGTATAATACATACGTTCTATAAAAGTAGAATTTTAGAAGATTAGATATAACTAAACAAAAGTATTCAGGGAATTAGTAATTATCCTTTAATTATTATCTAACTATAAAATTACTCCGTAAGAAGTACAATAATATATGTCTTTCCGGATTCTCCGTAATTAACTCTCTAATACAATAAGTCATTTAATTCTTAACTATCCTAGTGATATCTAATTATAGTAATCCCCCATACTTATTAATTACATAGTAATTACCTTCATAAAACACATACTAAATACCTCTATCGTTCGTAATGATCGAATTCCCAAAATAATAATCCTTTACACTCAAAATAATAATCCCATAAAATCTAATAGGTTAGAGGTGGTTACCTCCCACGTCTCCCAGCCCTGCCGTCCTTGGGGGGGGGGGGGGGGGGGGGGGGAGGGAGGGACCAGCCGGGTGCAGAATGTGCTGACCAGGCTTTGTCCCACATAACATAAGAGGTAAGATTCGAGTTAATCCAGGCCGGGCACCCCATTAAAACCATCTTTTTCCTTACTAATAAATGATGAAATTATAGAAATACTAGTGATACTTACCTTACTGTAAGATGGCGATTACATCGAATACTTACAGAACTGCTTAGTGGTATATTAGCCAAACAAACTATTGTGGTAAAGCATTGATTGGCCTTCTTTTTATAAGTGGAGTGTTTCAAAAATCCAATCTAAATCTTTCAGAAATGTTTTCACGCAAATCTGGACCCCATGGGGGTTAATAATAGGGTCCAACCCATTGTTATGACAAGAAACAGATTTTCTATTTCTTTTCAACACATAGAGATTTGATTCTAAGAAAATTCGGAAAGAAAAAAGACAACCCTCTTAGTTAATAAACACCGAATTCATGCTCAAAATTATTCGAGATTGTGTGGAATATTTCGAAAGTGTAGATGATGTATCAGAATATAATAAGTAATAATAATAATAATAATAATAATAATAATAATTATAATCATAATTTATTTATTTGTGTATAAAGTTTCAAGTCACTTTATACAAAGTTGTTGCATATTTAGGGGCAAAAAGGCCTCTCTTTGGGATTTATGTATAGGACATCTTGACATTATGTCATATGTGACGTAATGTCTCTGCCCAATTCATATTACAGACAGTGCAAAGCTCGTCTGTTTTGGATTTGTGAAGAATTCCTCTGATCGTAAATTTCATAAAATCAAAACCTAAAGGTCGAATTTGGGCTATCATTTTATGATGGCTGTAGGATAGGTCAGGGTAAAATGTACGTTAAAAGTTACTGTATGATGAAGTCTGTATTCTGTCATAGTCTTGTTGTTTAAGGTGTGTAGCGTAAGTCTGCAGAAGAGTATCAGTAGTTTATAACTAATAGTTGAAGATATAACGTCTATATTGACAGCATCCACCGCACTCAGAATCCGGTTTACGTGTGAAATCCAATTCCATCTCACCATGTTACTAGGTACGGAATCTAGGTGCAGAAGACGCTGAAAGAATATTTTTACTAAGCTAATATCATATAGATCATGATAGTTCAGTCACGAGGGGAAGTCAACCTTGCGTTTTGTGTAGAAAACGATTTTATTTTTTGTGTCGTCAGGGATGATTAGGAGATGTCAAATCCAAGTTTGCGACCTCTAAAACAGGAAGGACAATTTTTGGTGGGCTACCACAATTTTTTTCGGTTTTCCGCTTTTAACTTAAAAACGGCTGCTCCAGTCGTCAAAATGGTTCAGTTAAAAATTAAAGAGCACTAAATGTCCTTTCAAATTCACTAGTCGAAAGTATTTCTACTCCACTTTTTACCGGATCTACAGAACTTTTAAAATTACTAAAATTTTCCAAAATCGAACAACTCAACATTTTTAAGCTTTTAAATATTAAAATCCGTCTTAATGTCGGTCTAAGGCTTTTTAAACTTCTCCAAAAGTCCCAAATCGGTTTTAGAAAGGTGGGGTAAGAGTGAGGGAGTGTTTCGGGAGAGGGGGAAGGTGTGAGGTGGGGAGGGTGAAGTAGATAACGGAACAAATATTCAATTATTGTAGCGTAAAACGCAGATTATTCATTTTGCTGTAAAATTTATTTTAATAGAGGGGGAGGGGGGGGGGGGGGGGGTCCACTACAAACAAATTCGTTTCAGACCATTCTAAAACCAAATCCGTAAAAAAACAGATGTATTTCTGTGTATCTGTGTGTTTGATAAAATATTGTGTGCGCCGGCCAGGCTCTCTTACATTCTAAACCTATTTGGGTGATTCCTTATTATTTGACGTAGCTAAGTTAGTTGAAAGTGTTGCTTGTAGTTTTCAATTCTTTAGAAGTTGGGTCAAACAAAGGAATAAAAGTCTCACTTTTGCGATATTTCGATCCCTCCTTGGATCATTCTCAAGCTGACTGTCTAGAAAATTACATAATGATGATTATTATTATTTTAAAATCGGTTTAGATGTTAAAATGTAGTAAAATTGAATCATAGTGATTCTCGTCATAGTGATCTCTCTCTCTTCATCATAGTGATCGTATATATATATATATATATATATATATATATATATATATATATATATATATATATATATATATATATATATATATATATATATATATATATATATATATATACATACATACATATTAGGTAAGGACACTGGAAAATATTTTTTTCCTTATAATTAATTAATCATTTACAAATTAGATTATCATTACCATTAGCGAATCAACCCTGTGACAATTTAGAAATGTGCACGGCAAAGCTTAGCTATGTTTTAGGAGTCATTAACAGTCACGTTGGTCCAAAACTTTTTAATGGATTCAATGCAAGTTTCCCCTCCTTGGTTACATTTTTGAAAATTCACTTGTCTCCCTTTTAAATTCGTTTGTTAAACAGGGTGATTAAATACGTTTGTTAAGATAAATCGATGCCTGCTGTTGGCATACTAAGAACAACAATACTTTATACTAGTGTCTTTTTACCTTGAACCCATCTCTGAACCAGGCGTTTCCTATCTCAGATTATTACCAAAATAGACTACTACAAACAAATCATAGTGATTTCTTGCTAACGTTGATATATATATATAACGTATATCGATTCGTATAAGAATTAAGTTTTTAAAAAGTTTATTTTAAACTTACAAATACAAATTTTAGTTTATTGACTTAAAAAATTATAACAACTCAATAAAGGGTACTCAATTATAACTAACGACTAACATAGATTCGTCTCGCGTAACAATTGAAAGAAAAATACAAAGAACAATGAAAAATCCTTAGTTTATATACGGTTGGTCTTGCTGGGGTCTGCATTAAAGTTGACACCTCAGTATAATTAGCAGTTATAACCCTTAGAATCGGACTTCCTTCGGGAGGCTGATAGGTGATGATGGTGTCGGCTGTGGGTCCTGGATATTTTCCAGATGGCTAACGGCACTTATAATTTTCCTAAATTTGTTGTACACAAGGAAAACGATGATAGCAATTAAGATGATTAGGAAAACATAGAATGACCAAAATATTGTATGATGACCAGTGATGTGAGGTAAATCTGCAACTGCTAGCATGACAAGGTTGATACTTATATCCTTGATGTTTAATGTCTTCGGGTTAACCGTGAAGTTTTTTGAAGTTAATTCATGTAATTCAATGTTTAAGGGTCTGATAATATCAGGTTGCCCTTTGCTAACAGAAACATAGTTTAGTAATTTATTTCTGTAATACATCTTGTCACTACATGGATTTATTAAAAAAAACATTGAAGAGACTTGCTTTCTGTTCCTTTGTCGGTGGAAACGACTATCTCATCTTTATTAGGGAATAATTACAATAATATAATAATTTCAGGTATGATGTCCACATGACTATTCTGTACTGTAAGTCCTAAGTAGGTGCAAGCTTTAGCAGTTTTATTTAGCATTATTTCTTCTTCGCAACTACTATGTCTATGCGACAGCAGTGACATTGTACATTGATAGACTTCATTTTTGGTACACATATTATTAAGAGGGTTAATTAAATTATTTTTGTCAGATTTCAATAAGTACTTGATATCAAGAATTATTGTTACAAATCTATGTTTGTTTTTTGTAGGAAGAGGATGTAAGTAATACAATTGGTACGTTTCGTCATCATTAATTGGTAATGTTAAAAAGTATATAATCTCGCTAGACTGTACTTTGCAATCAACTTTTAATAGGGATTAAAATTTTAACATATTTTCATATTTTAATTCAAGCGGTAGTGTTGAACCATAGTGCCTTTGAATCTTTTTAAGTTCATCAAAGAATTCATTTGTATTAATGATACTGGGATGCAAGGCTTTAAGCTTGCAAATAGTCAATGTTGTTTATCATCTTGTAAAATACTTAAAATGGTACTATATAAAATTTGTAATTGATTTAATTAGTCCTTAACTACAAGAATATTATAAACATGATTATTTTTACTAACTAAATCCTTAACATCTAATATGTTTTTCCTTATTTCTATAGTGTTAAAATGAATGTCTTTTATGGTGTTATTAAAATTATTTATTATTTGTCTATTAATAGAGTATTGAGCATTCAGTTGGGTTTGTAAATTTAGCTTGATAGTCTTGACGTGTTCTATGACTTTATCTAAATTACCGGTAATAGCTTCCTTACCCGATTATAGCACCTCTTCTAAATCTAAATTGATTAACATCTATGTAACTAATTATATTCCTTATAATATTTTTTGTAAATTCTATGACCTTACAGTAACTAGTTGTGTCATTATAAAACACAGTACTATTTGACAAAATATTATTATATTGAAAATTTAAATATTTATATTCTTCATAAAGTGGCTTTAAATTATAAAAATGGATAAATGTATAAGTTTGAAATTTAGCAGGGCCCAATTTGATTAGAAGGACGCCCAAGCTATTGGTGACGTCTTTTATTTCGTTGAGTAGTTGGGTGACTTTAGTTTTTGTTTTTAGGACTGTGTTCTACGAGGGAAAACAATATTTGAAAATTCATTTTTTCACATATATCGCCAGTCACCCTGTGTGTATATATATATATATATATATATATATATATATATATATATATATATATATATATATATATATATATATATATATATATATATATATATATATACAACAATTTGTTAGTGATATATATATATATATCAGCAATGTAATACCGTGTTTTTGCACACTGCAATAAGGTACAACAATTTATGTTAGTGAGAGACACCAAGGGATGTGCCACGCAAGCGTGACACATAGGAACTGTTCCAATATCAGACATTACGACAAAAAGATGTTGGCTCGGCATTACGCCATGTCCTGCATCGTTACGTCGCGTCCGACTCATCAGGGGCCCGACGATGCCCACCCAACTCTGGACCTATACCAGATCAAGAAGATCAGATATGGCTTTATCAGAGACGAGCGTGCTCTCACACCGCCATTCTTGCTTGGCCTTTCAAAACAAAACCAAGCACACGTAACTCACACTATATACATATATATATGTATATATATATAGCATATGGATGACATTTTATTGTTACAAACATTTGTTTATACAAAGGTTGATTTTAATAAACGAAAGTTACATACAAATTTCACTTACATAAAATTTCTCTTACAGATAAATTTTCACATGTAAATTATTTACATTTCGTACTTAGTTTAATTTTTATAAGAAGTGTTATTTATTTTTATTGTTAATTTTTACAAAACCCTGACCCTTAATGTTTTTTTTCTGCTTTTAATGAATATGTGTACATATAACATATATGCATTTATACATAATGTTATAGCGCATATATTTTAATAATAGTTCTTTAGCAATTACATTCGTGTCAAAACAATTAAATATTTGTCAGAATAAGAAAATTAACTTTTAAGTACAATAATGAGAGAGGAATATGAGTGATAATTGCTTAAGTAAAAGGATGTATGAGGGAATAACTGCGTCAAGGTGTCGGATGGGAAGGGCCAGAGTAGATGATGGGGGATGACGTCGGTACGGACACCCTACTCTCTCAACGCTACAAGTTTAATTAAAACGTTAAATTCATTATGCTGAAATGAGGAGAATTCCAATTTACACACCTGCCTTGGAACAGTCAGATAATTATTATTAGGACAGAGTGTTTACCACGGCCGGATGGTCGGACAATCTGGTCGCACACTTCTCTATACTTTATAAACACCATTATCCCTCCACCTATTATAATACCTGATACTTTTAACCTTGTTTTCACTTATTATGATATAGGGTATAAATTGTTGTTTCGCTTTTAATTTTTTAAAGAGTATTAGAGTATCTTAGATAAGATGCAACTTATTCACGTAGTCTTGATACAATTATACGGTTTTTACTGCTGATGGAGCGATACATTAACACCCTATCATCTATTTTGGTAAATATGTCGTATCTGACCCACTTTGTCTAAATAACTACTACGATAAAGGGATATTTAGTCTAATGTACATTGGGACAAAGGAATATCACACTTTTATATACAAAAGTGTGATATTCCTATGTTCCAAAGTACATTAGACTAAACATCCCTCTTTCTTAATAGTTATTTAGTCAAAGTGGGTCAGATACGACATATTTACCTCTATTTTGTACATATTGGCAGGATTATATATAACATAAGGAAGATTATTATATTTTTTGATTTTGATAGAATTATACACTTAGCTGTTTCTATTTGAGTTATATTTACCTCAAGAAGAATTGTATTATTTGTATTTTAGCTTCTAGGAATTAGTCCAGACGTTCGTCACCCAGTCACCCGTACAAGTTATTTCTTTCTTTCATATTCTTGTCTTCTCTGTTTCGATATTTTAGGTTGTAAGAGAGTATGTAACTTTTAAAATTGTTCTTCAGTCATTCAAAAATATGAGAAAAACCAACTTTCAAATGATGGAATGAATTGTTTATATTTCACCATAGCAAATACATTATATTATATTTTTAATTACATTATTTACACACACACACACACATATATATTCTGTGTTTGTGTTGCATACATTGCATACATAGAAATATTATATGAAGATAAAAAATCGGCTCAAGACAACGCATACAAACTTTCTCGTATACATTCATAATTACTTAGCCCAGTAATTTCCGTTTATTAGTTTTCGTGTTTTTGTAGGTACATTTAATTATTATTCAACATTTCATCAATATTTATCATAAAAATTACTTCTCCTCGGCGGGGAATCGAACCCTGCCTCTCTCCGTCCTCGTTTAACCCTGGGGAGGGCGCATGGGTCTGGGAGGCCCGGAGAGTTTTTTTAATTTGGTTTTTGTGTAGAGATAAGGGTGTAAAACCTCTGAATCACCACCATACCTCTTCTCCAATGTCCAAAGAGTCTCCTTCGGCCTTAAGTATCATTCCAGTGGTAACTCAAGCCTTCACGGCAATTGTTATTCCTTCTAGATATCCGCTTCGCGTCGCTGAGACCCAGCGCGCCCTAACTCGTACACTCGTACACTTGCTGCTCACTCACTTATTACAGTAAGTATTAAATTTTTGTCAAAAAGAGTTGTTAATATATTTATATTCTACAACTATATAATATTTTTAATAACTCAGTATAGTGAGTAAAAATATCGATAATTTATGTAGCGAGCCACATTAGAGGTTCTCGTTTTAGCCTAAGAATTTGGATGTTGTTTGTCAAATTTTTCATGCATATAAAATGTTATGTAAATGTTGTGTCAATAGTTTTTTAGGATAATTGTTTGACAGTAATTATAATTTTGCAGAAATGGATAAGAAAATAATGATATTTGAGCTGGAAAATAAAGAAAGTGTACAGAGACTTTATGAAATTATAAAAAATAATACAAAAATTTAATAAAAGAGATAAAAGTTACTTTAAAAAAATTAATCAGATCACAATATTCATTTTAAATTTTAGAGTTAATATTTAATGATTTAAATATTTCTGAATAAAATTTATTTAGTTCTTTAGTATCCGCTTTAAAATTCATATTGTCAGGGCAACTAGATATAAATGCTGCCTCTAATAATTATCTTTTTGTGTTATTGCTCTCTTTTTTAATTATTTTGGCTTTATTAAAGTTTGGTATATAGTTAAGTTCCAAGGCGTGAGAGGCTAGGCCAGTAGTACCGTTTTTAATTCTTAACATGTCCTTCATGTTGTTTCATTCTGTTTATAAATGTTTGCCGGGATTCTCCTATATATTTTTTATTACAATTAGAACACGGGACGACGTATATAAAACCCATTTCTTGTTCCTTTGGAACTTTATCCTTAAATTTGCTGAAAAATGTATTTTTAATTTTATCAATCGGTTTCATTCCAAACTTAATTTCCGAACAATCAAATTGTTTGAATGTCCCTGCAACCTTTTCTGTGAGCCCCTTTATATATGTTAATGAATGGTATTTAAATATTAATTGATTTTCATGTTCAGCCATAGTGCTAGAGCAATCTTTAGGTTGTATTGCTGTGTACCAAAGTTTTATAATTAATTTTATAGGGTATACATTTTTTAATAATTTGTCATAAATAAAACTTTTTACAGCATGAAGGTGAATTGAGTTTGTTAAAGAAATGGATATTTTAATAAGGTTATAAGCGGCGTTTTTCTTTTGAATGAATGGATGGGACGAGTGAAAATTCATACAATTTTTCTTTTTAATGTCTTTTTCAAAGCATTTAGTTAAAAGTTCCCCTTCTTTATTCCTAATAACCGTGATATCTAAGTAATTAAGTGAATTGTGTTCCTCATTTTCTAATGTTAATTTTATAGTGCAATTATAATTATTAAGCTCTTTTAAAAAGAGGTCACAATCTGATTTATTAATAATAACAAATAAATCGTCAAAATATTTACTAATTAATGTAGGTTTAAATGGACAATTGCTTAAAACTTTTGTTAATAAAGAATTTACATAAATACCGTTAAGATTGACGGAGATGCTGCCCCCCATAGGTACCCCTTGTAACACTCGATATAATTCTTTATCAACCAAAAAATAATTATTGTTACAACAAAATTTCAAAATGTCCAGATATGAATTTTTGCATTTAATATTGGTATGCCGTTCTATATTTTCCCAAGTTATTTGAATCAGCTTGTATATATCTTGTAGAGGTAAGCTAGTAAACAATGATTGAATATCAAACGATACCATAATTTCCTCTTCACTAATAGGAAAGTTTTTATTTTTTTTCTTAGAAATCTGTTGAATTTTTACAATCCCATTTGTTATTGTTGTTTAAAAAGTTTAGAGTAGGATTAATGAATTTGATCAATTTTTCCGTTGGAGAATGGATTGCATCTATAATAGGTTTGATTGGGAAGTTTTCTTTGTGTGCTTTTATTAAGCCATACATTTTGGCAAACCTACAACTGTTAATATTAAGTATGTTTTTTTCTTCAATTGTAATACATTTTTTTTTAAGTAATTTGTTTAGAAGCTGTTAATATTCTTTTTGCATGTCTTTAAGTTTTTCCTCTTGGCTGCATTTAACTTTTCTATAAATATTGTTATTTTGCAGATGCTCTATCATTTTCCCTTTATACATTTCATTTGTTAAAATCACAGTTAACTTACTTTTATCTGCTTTATTAGAAATTTAGGGTTATTTTAAGGAACATTTTAGTTTTATTCACGTCCAAAATAATTTGGTTTTCAAAAGTACTTATATTTGTTTTAGATTTATTGTTGTAAAGGTTTTGATGAATGAATGATCTTTTACTTAAATAACCAAAATTTTAAAATATTAATTACCAATAATTAGTCATATATTAATATGTATATAATTACCATATTAGTTAAACTTTATATTGTTAACAGTAAAAATGTTAATTTACAAGTATTAGTTGGATTGTAATTTTTGTTAATTGTGATCTGACTATTTTCTTTAGAGTAACTTTTATCTCTTTTATTATATTTTATATAATTTTAATAGTTTTACTTTATATTTAATTTTAAATGATGGTTAGTAAAAATAGTGATTGAATTGGGAATAATTATTACTATTTTTAATTAAAATAATTTGTTTTTATTTATTAAACTTCTTTATTATTTATTTGTGAAGTAATTGTTACTTAAATGCATCTCATTATAAATTAGTTTTAAATTTTATTGTTTTTTTAAATGTTATATTGTTAACAGTAAAAATTTACAAGTATTAGTTGGATTGTAATTTTGTATTGAAAAACTACCTTTAAATCTCCTTTAAATCTGTGATTTTAATTTAATTTAATTTTAAATAATTGTTTTAATTTAATAAATAATAAATGTGTTATAAGTTAAAATCATTTTTCATTTTTTGAAGTATTAATCATATTTGTATTAAAATTGTTGGTCACTAATTGGTCATAGAAAGTTTAATTGGAAATAATTATAGTAAAAGGAATATAAAGTTTAATCGATTAGATTATACCGCATTACTAGTTAGAAGGTAAAATGTAAATGATTATTTACATAGATAAATGAGTACAATATAAATTACACAGAGAAAATTGTTGGAAAAAAACTCACAAAAGAATTATATTTTTTTCTTATGTCAAATCTGACAAGACTAATAAAAACAAATGTTTAAAAAATAAATAAAATAACTGAATATGTACAGTGATATTATATTAATATAATATCCTGCTACATCTACTCCCTCTTCAGTAAATTCGTAACGAGAATACTTTTTTTTTTTTTAAAAAGTATTTTTTTTTTTTTTTTTTTTTTTTTAAACCTGTCATCTGGTTCTTGAAAAGCTTGTAGTTGAGTCCTATTATGTTTAGAGACTTTATTCTCTAACCACCTCTAACGTAGTCGGACAAACTATTCCAACCTTAGCACTGTTATCAGAGCTCTCACACTGCATCCGACTTAGTCGTCTGACTACGTGCGTATACCTCCGACTCGATCCCAGCAGTCTCGGATTTTCGTCCGACCTTCGGAGCAAAACTATATACCCAATTACAGTTTTTTTAAAAGTTTTAAGTTGTTTTATTCAGTAACATAAATATATATATATATATATATATATATATATATATATATATATATATATATATATATATATATATATATATATAAATTTTTTTTTTCTTAAATAAATCACGATAATAATTTCATTTTAATAAATGATTATTACTTGTCTTAGCGTAACAGTCAAACGCTCTTCAGGCGATATCAAAAGATGGAAATTGCTCTGTTTCGTCAGTTCAGGTTTGATGCTTTCCTCAATATAGGTGAAGTCGTCAAAGAATTTCTTGGGATCTTCTTTTTAATCGCCCATTAAATGGTGAAATTCGCCATACTCTTCTTTCTTCAAGAATATCTGTTTAATCCATTCCGTTCTTCTTAAACGTCTTTTTCTTTGTCTCAACATTAAACTATTACATTCGTTCAACAATAAACTTTCCCATTCACCTTGCCAAAATGTAAGTAAAACGTAAAAATATAAAATTAAAGGCTCCTCTCCGACAAGTCTGCTCCAATGTTAGAGCTCGTACTACCGAGTCGTACGTAGTCGGATCCAGTGTGAGAGCTCAAGTCGTACTACCGAGTCGTACGTAGTCGGAAGTCGCATGTAGTCGGATCCAGTGTGAGAGCACCCTAATAGTCACAGGAAAACTGAGCGTGCTCTCTTTGACTGCGACGCTTGAGGACCGCATAGTGAACACCCTCTTCCCACCACACCCTGATAGCTGGAAGGCAATTGAAGACGAATGCCGCCTTAACAGAGGAGAGTTACCCCTTTGCACCAAGGAGGAATTAAAGTCAGCGGCCAGCTCCCTCAAAAAGCTAAAATGCCCTGGCCCAGACAGTATCCCAGCGGAAATGCTGATAGAGGTTGCACCTCTCTCTGCTCAAAAAGGTGTGCACCGGACGTATTGCTCAATATGTACAACGCTTGCCTCAGAACCAGATATTTAATAAAAGTAATGTGTAAAAAAATTCAAAATTATAAAAAATAAAATTATTCGCCACTTGCTTTATACATCACTTAACATGTTAAATGTAGCCAAATTATTCACTTACACTGCACAGCTTATGACTAAAAAAATACTTCAATGAATTTACTCAAATAACACACTCACATAGGACACGACTAGGTCAACAACACTTACTTATCTTACCAAGATCTAGTACCACAACAGTCACTAAACTCTGGACTCAAATAGGACCTAGACTCTATAACTCTCTACCTCAACACGTTAGACAACTACAAAATTACAACACATTTAAAACTCAGCTCAAATACTACTATAATAAATGAAATATATAATTTTAGTAAATAAAACAAATAAAAACACATTGTTAAATAATAAATTCTAATTGATTAACATTTTACTTTTAAATTCATATTTTAAAATGTGACAAATTTTACATTATATTAGAACTCTTTTATCTATTATAACCCACACTAAATAAAAATCTCATTCTCATTATTGTATATACTATTGTATGACTCCTCCTCTACACTCAGGAAACCCTGTAGAGGAAAAAGACAACAAACGTATAACTTATGAAACTATGTACTTATATTTATGCATAATATTGAATTAATAAAGAAAGAATGTTGTTTTCTTTATAAAAAAAAAAAATAATAATAATAATAAAAATAAATAAATAAATAAATAAAATAATAAATAAATAAAATAATAAATAAATAAAATAATAATATTAGGCTATGTCGTTACAAGTACTCGATCCTCACATTTTCCCTCTCTTACTATGTCTACAAAAATCTTAGGTTACGAAATAAACATATAAAGCCTCGTTTCCATTCTAACAAGTTCCAGGCACATGTCCCGCAACATGTCCCCGGCACATATTGCGGGACATATTAGAGGCTTTAAACCTCGTTTCCATTACTACAAATTTGTTGTCCCGCAACATGTTGCAGACTGTTTCCATTTCAACAAACTCCTGCCACTTGTGCCGGCAACATGTTGCGGCACAAATTTGTACATAGTAATGGAAACGGGGCTTAAACGAACAATTCTAGAGGCCTTTCATATATTCAAAAAAAATTAACAGCACAGTGAACAATAAAACAGATGCAAGAAATATAAACAACAATTATAATGTGATTATCAAAATGTATAGATAACTAAAAATTCTATATTAGATTAATCCGTATAAATATGCAATATTTATATGGAAGAGAAAATTATTAATTAATAAAAGCATAAATAAACAAAACTCAGAAGTAAAGTTTAAAAAGTTTTGAAAGAGAATATAAATCACTACTAGGAATAAGTAGTTAAAATTCTCTCTCCCAGATAACGCTAGAGTTAAAGCAATCAAAGAGAAGACCATGTTTTTAAAACGTAAACTTTATCAGTTATCATAAGATCTTAACTATACTAAGGATCTATATGTACTGCTCTACAATAGGAAATTATGAATCTACAATAGGTTACAGTCCTTATATACTAGATTGGCAAGATAAGAGTTGCTATCTTCTTGTTTACGGAAGATGTCCTTCAATTGGGGCGTTGTCTCTTATTCGTGTGGATATGTCTTATGCTTTCCTCTTTGTATGAAGTGTTCTTACAAACGAATTAAAACGGTAAGGGGTGAAGAGCTGCACTCAAAAACGGCGAAGGAGGCGGACGCCTTTCAGAGAGGTGCCGAGACGCTTTACACATTGAAGGGGTATGGCTGAATCTAGTCTACCTTCTGAAGATTGAGTTAGGTTTTGTTGTGACCTTTGGTAAAGGGATTAGACATGGCTTATGCAGAGCAGCATAGTTATAAAAATTAGTGGATCTGCTATGCAGATGTAAATATAGAGTGAGAGGTATTCCTTCATCTAAGAGTTCTAATGGTGCCATTTTTCTGTTAAATTCGTGGAGTTTTTTTTAAGGATATGTTCAGTAAGTGGGTCGTGATGCTTCTCCAAAGCATAACATGAGGGGGTTGCTTTCTAAAAATTAGTGGATGCCTCCAACCTCCGGTAGGTTTTCGAATTCTTCCAGTTTTAGTAAAATTGTTGATCTTGAGTGAATAGTTAGATTTTGAGATTTATTCTTACTGGTAAAGTGGTACAAGTTATATAATAATATTGATTAATGTTTTTTACATATTTAAAAATAGATCTGTCTATACAATTTCCATTACTGTCTCTTAAAACTGGGTCGTATATACATGCGTCAATTATTTTCTTTGTGTTTATACAATAATAAGTATTAAAAGTTAAATAACATGAACCACAATATAACTCTAAATCTTTGATCATTGCGGGGTGAACAATACGAGTCTTAGTTTTATTTTGAGAGGTTATATAAGGATAGGATAAAAGAAAGAAGGTTTCTGTGATGGGGTTTTGAAGAGGGAATTGAATGAAATAATGAATGAAGGCATGTGTTAAGGAACAGCTCGCTTTTTCTACTCCCCAAAGGATTTCAGATTGATTGGATATTAGGTTTATATTATTTAAATCATTAACAGAGATTATACTATCATGCAATATGTTTAATTTACAAAAATGTATCGATATAGCGATATTATTGACTTTAATAACTAAAAACAATAGGTTAGAAAATAGGAATATATATTCACTTTCAAAAACTAGTATCTTATCAATGGTGTTCGATAGAATTGAAGAAATGATAGAAGAGATGATAGAATGAAGGGAATGTCCTCGATACGTAAATGTAAAGTGGCTAGTTCTTCGAAAGTGAAAACCCCTTCACCGTACGCAGTACGGAGGAACCTCTTAACTGAGCGAACTCCTCGTTTCCAAACCCACTCCCCAACTGGGAGCAGAGGGGGAATGAACCTCCAATTAATTTCATGCTTAGATGTAAATGTGCCAATCGAATTTTGAGTCCCTGAGCCATTCATAGAGCTCTCGCAGTTTATTGGCAGCACCTACAAAGTTAGTTATAGTTATTGGCAGCATAGAATGCTTCAGTGCTAATAGAGGAAACTATTTCTAGATGATCGCCCTAGAGCACGAACAGATGAATAGACGCCTAAAACACTTGTGTATATGCTTTCCTGCGAAACGATTCCTCTATAATGAAGGGGCCGGCAAACTGAACACCCACATTTAAAAAATCTCGTCCTTCCTGGAAAGTTCAGCCGGTAGGTTTGCCATTATAGGCTGACTGGGTATTTTCTCAAGTCTTCGACATTTCACGCAGCTTCTAAACTTCTTGCTGATAAGGGGGCATGGACCACGACCTTGCCACAAATCTGGAATGATATAATAAATAAAAGACGTAGTGAACTGTAGGTTTGTAATCATATATATTTTAAGTGGTAAGTTCACAAATAAATCAACCCTTTCTGGGTGCCAGAAAGTAAGCCCAGAGGAATTGATCCGTACTTGGATGTGAGAGATTTTGTCAGATCTATAAAAAATTAATTGCTTGAATTGATCATTATTTTCGAATGTCTCATTCTTTGTCTTAATAATAAAAAAAAAAAAATAAATAAATAAATATATAGAAAGAGATCGGTAATATTAGTTCTTTGAACCAATACTTTAATTTTCCCTGCTATGGTGTTTAAATTTTATGGGCTATGGTTTTTTTACTATTTTTATTAACTATAGTATGTTCATTTATAAGCTTACAAGTATATTTTTAGTAATTATTACTAAGTAAAGTTCTTCATTTGTTCACAATTCATCATTTTGGTTAATATCTACCTAAAAGATGAATTATCAACAGTGAGATTTAGTGTATCACCTATTATTATGATTTCTTCATTTAATCAAAAGTAATTGTAAATTCTTATACAAACACTTTTATTCCACTAATTGGTAATCTATAAAATGCAAGTAAATGACATTATATTATAATATTAGACATTATATTATAATAGTATATTACAATAATTATTCTTAGTTTAATACGGTTACACTTGGGTAGTTCAATTTCTCTCCATGTAATTTTATCCATTTTTATCTCGTGTTGATCATAAATCCACTATTTCTATTAAAAATCATTAGAGGCTTTAATTAGATTATAGCCATTAATATGAAATAGGTTTACATCTATGTTCTTAATTCTAGCTTTGGTTAATATTCAGCATCAAATCAGTTAAGTTGCTCTAATCTTAAGGTAAACTCGTCAGAGTTTAAATATAAGCTTCTGATATTCATGTGTTTAAATTTAATAATTTTGGCTTCATTCATGATATCGTCGACTGTCCCTAGGACTGGCAACATGTTTGTTAGAATCGTCCAAAATAGGTTTTAGCGATCACCTCTCTGGCATTGCTGTTCTAGAGATACAGTGATGGATGAGTGAGTAAGAGTGGTATTTAGCTGTTATATTTATAAATAAATAAAATTGTTATATGAATAATTTGCTTCTTACATTGCTGGTCCGACAATTTTGTCTACTTCAATATATTGTATATTGATTTCAAAACTAACTTACATACATATTATGTGTATAAGATACCAAATGTAGAAGTGTAATATTAAAATTATTAGGTAACTGTGTTCCTAAAAATGTGTTAGGCAGAGCATCAATATATTTTAGAAACTAATAAGACCTATTTTGGGCACGTGCGAATATAAGAAATAATTTAATACGTTCAATAGGTTGCTTCGACTCAAATACTAAGCGATATAGGCTAATTTTTGGAAAACAAGAATTTATAGTAAATCATTATTGTATCATTAATAATTTCATGGATGCTATCCAATTTATTAGTATATGGCTTCTGAAATAGGGTTTGGGTCGCCCAGGCCGGTCATATATTGGAATTCGTAATATAATTTACATTAGATAATACAGGATGGACGGTTTCGTTAGACTCATAATTTTTATCGGCAGCGTCGATATATTCTGAGCGTAGGTCGCATCCTGCCTCTGAAATTTATGAGTTGGACAAATAATATAATTTAAGGTAGGCGACGAAGGGGGGAGGCAGGATGGCCCGGTCCGACTCTTCTGATCGATTAGATTTAGGATTGTTTGTTTGAACAAATGTGTTTTACATTGACCTGAAAAATTTATTTCTTGTCGATATGCAATAGATAAGACTGCAATGTTTCCAATATATTTAACTCCTTTAAAGCACTCATGAGATAATTCGATCAACAAGATTAATTGACGTTTTATTTATTTAATTTTCTCTAGCTATATTATTTTTTTTTTTTTTCCTACGTAATTTTTGACACAAGGGAAGCCCACTACATATAAAGTAGAACTATACACATAAATTGACCTTGAAATGCAACCAGTATTTCAATCGATGTTCCCGGGTCCTGTTGAAAATGTAACCCTTACGGTGCATCTTGTAATTGTGAACAAATCTATTTATAGTAATATTTTTACTATCTCACTTTTTAGGGTTTCATTGGTAAAACAAAAAAAAAGAAACCCTTATAGTTTCGTTCCTGTGTCTGTCACTCTGAATGGTTCTAATAACTTTAAAATAAAAAAATATACAAACATGAAACTTTGCAGTAATAAAGATCGTTTTGACGCGCTCACAGGAAAAAGATAGCAAACTCAAAATGATCAACTGCTCAAATAAAAATAAAAAATATCATTACTATATTCAAGAATTTGGTTTTACGGAGAAATCCACGTCACGAAAGGGTTGAAGTCAGACGTTCCACTACTGAAAGCATTTTCAGGCGTGTAGTGTATCGTGATGTTGACTCAAAGCAAACTCAAGATATATTAACCACTGCCGATAGACGACACCATCACCCTTTCAAGAAAAAAGGTATGTGAAGACAAACCTCAACTTATAGAATATTGTCTCAAATCTACATACTTTCTATTCAATGGAGAATACTACCAGCAAATAGGAGGTGCACCCATAGGTAGCCCCCCTCTGTCCCCTTTTTGCTGCTAACTTGTTTCTAGAAGACATCGAAGATATAGTCCTTGCTTCAGCTACTCTAAAACTTTTGTTGGTGGAGATATGTCGATGATGTTTTTCTTGTGTTGAAACTCGGAAAATAGTCTTTGGATGATTTCCTCCGTCATATAAACGCGATTCATGAGAAAATTCAGTTCAACGTGGAAATAGAAGAGAATGTCTGTCTACCTTTTCTGGATGAGCTGGTGACTAAGAAGAGCAACGTAACTCTAAGGACACCCCGTCTACAGGAAGCCACACATACAGATAGGTACCTCAACGCAACTCTAGGATAAGCCGTCTACAGGAAGCCACACATACAGACAGGTACTTCAACGCAGCGTCACATTACCATCTGACGTACAAGAAAGCTGTCATCCATTCCTTAGTCTCTAGGGGTTTCAAGATCGGAAGAGCAGCGGAAGGCTTATCTCCCATACATCGAAGGTACGGCAGATAAGAAAAGCAAGATTCTCCGAAAACAGGGCAATCAACCACTTTTAACGCTCACGTGACCACCAGAACCCTCCTAAAATCACCAAAAGACCACCTTCATCTCAAAACTTGTGGTATGTACCAAATCCCTTGCAGTTGCGGCAAAAACTACATTGGGCCCTCCTATACAAGAACATGTAAGAGTAGTGAAAAACAAAGATCCTAGATTAGCAAGACATTCGGGTACTCGCATGTGTCAACAGGTATCACAGCAGGGTGGTAAGGGAGGCTATTGAGATCTTAGAACCGGATAAATAACCGGATAACTTTAACAGAGAGTATGATTTCACCCTCTCTTGGGCCTGGAAACCTATGGTCAGCACCTGCGCCAGGCAGATAGCAAGACACGGCGCCACATTCACTTCCCGACTTCATACATCACCCGTCCGACAAAGGAACACCGACGAAGGCAAAACCTCCTTGATTGCATCATCCCGAAAAAAGGATTACCCCAAGTAAAATAACCCCCTTTTCCTGAGGAAATCCAGGTACTATCTACGGAGAGAAACACTTTATTGACAAAAAGTACAAAGTGGAGCTGTCCTTCATTAAAGGATTGCTATTAACACAGCATACTAATCAATCAAAAGACAATTGTTAAATAAATACATCAAATAGAATAAAATACATTCGTACAGTTAGTTGAAGTATAACAGTACTTTAAAAACTAGATAACACAAATTATAAACAATACAAATAAAATGTATAGTTAAATAATAAATATGGTTATTTATAATACCTAGAGAATCTAAAATTATATTTTCAGCTAGGAGTCTTAAGAAATTTCGATCGGTGTCGATTTTGCCAAAAAATAGTTTGGTTTTCATTGGCATTATGCCCCTAGCCCCAAACCAAAGTCTGTGAACTTGAAAATGTCTGTCTCCGTGGGATTCCCGAAACTTTTCCTTGTAGTACTCTATACATTTCTCATATATGTTTATTTTCTCCTGATGAACTAATGCAGCTTGGTCAGGATCGTTACTCTCATACCTTATTGTAGGGTCAATGATCATGGCAGTTTTGTTATCCGGATGGAAAGCGATGATGTCAGAGTATCTTGGAGAACCTTCTGAATCTATTGCGTACACCTCGTCGTAGCAAATATAATTCCTTTCTTTTAGGGCTTCTGAGATTCTGTGCTTAACGTTATGATGGCGCCTAGTCACCAGAAGCATGTTATGATGGCATTTTCCCAGCAAATGTGCTGGGTTGGTCTAGATAAACCAGTATGAATAAGCCATTCTTCTCACCAGTCGTCAGTATATTTTGCTTTGAGTCAACAGTTCGATGCACCACACCCCTGAAGATGGTTCCAGTAGTGGAAGTGAAACGTCAGACTTCAACCCAAAAAAAGGCAACAAAAAAACAGCTTTCTCATCACAAAATAAATATCCACTATATTGACTTCAAAAACATCTATCCGTCACATTAATATAAACGAACAATATAAACACCAAAATAAAATAAACTAAAACTTGGAGAAATAAAATACCCAGCATACTTCACATCATCCCACCTTGAGGGGATGCCCTCAACAGCTGATCCGTCTTGGGTCCTCCTTTATCCGAGCCTACTTCCAAAGGAGTAGAGCTTTTGCCAAGTTTTCGTCTTGATCTGTCAAAAGCCTATTTTGGTCGACAAACGGGTGTGACTCTTATTTTGTTGATCCGACAAGGTTTCTGACAAAGTAGTTAAACTTTTAAATCTCCACCTGTTCAACCTCAGATAATTCTAAAATTCCTTGATAGCTTAACTCAGGGCCTACACAACAATTCTCAAATATCTCTTTACTACGTCTACAAGCCTAACCACCTTACTGTACCTAGGCAATATCTGCAGTAACAATGAAGACCATTAAACTTACAGCAAGGCTTAGACTTGCCTCAGTTACTACTTGACAGGCAACAGTGACATAGTAAACGAGCCTGATTCAATGTGTTGGTTGCCTTACCGATTTTGTTTGAGATTGGCTATTCTCTGGGTCACTGTCTTAACCAAGCAGGTCCCTCCCACCATCTCAGCTAGGTAAATAAATAATTGAAATCTTTTCGTAAGTCCTCATAAACGCCATATTTCCTAACATTAAATCCAAGGAGAATATCAGGGCTCAGTATAACCAAATTAGGACTCTTTTATAAACAGTCATTCAAAGAAAGGTGTCCTCTCTCCTTGCCAGAGGCATCAAATGCAGGTTTTATTCTTGTTGTGGCACTACTCTCCTTAATTAAGACTCTATAATAGACATAGTGAAAATCCTGCAAGTCTAACTCTGTTTCTGGGACTTCTTTAATTAACTCCTCACTCAACCCTTCCTCAAACACTTGGTGGTATCGCTCTAGGTGACCATTTTGTTCCAGATGTTTGGTGGTATTTTCAAGCCTTTTCTTTGCGAGTCTGAAATTCGAAGAAAGTGCAGCCTGATCTCTCACCCTTTTAAGTGTAACTTCATACCGACCCTCAACATCAACTGCAACCGATTTCTCAAATTGTTGCAATACTGCCTCATGTGGCTCCCTTTTTGCTAACTTCTCACCAGGTTCTTTGATCCTTAAGAGGCCATGCTTCCACAAATCAGCTATGGAAGAAGAAAAGAGAAACGTGTTCAAAATCTTAGACGAGCAGCCATCTGAGTTAGAGAGACCCAGCACCGTCCAGCCAAATATCGTTTCTACTGCTGTAAGACCAGACTTCAGCTTCAAAATTTTCCTTGTCAACAGCTATATCAGCTCCTAGTAAAAGTTCAACTTCGTCATTAGAATCTCCTACGTCCGTCAATTCTAGACCTAAAGATAAAATTTATTAAGGTAATAGAGATACGGTCCGACATATAATAAGTTGGCTCAACACTCTCAACACCTTCTCAGAGGTCCTATCTTTAGAAAATGATCGTCGAAGTCGTACTTTAAAACTATAATGAGACTGAATATTCGATTGTTGTCCCCCGTACAACTCATAACTGCTCAGTACCCTCACTTTCTAAGTTTAACTCTTGAGAAGTTTGTTCTAAACGATAAGTCTGACTTTCTGTGTCAATAATAGCTCCAACAGTACGTTCTCCTGAAGGACTCATAATCATCAACTGATTTCGGATTTCTTAGGCAGGATAGAGGAGGTACTAGATTCTAAAGATAGCCCAAAACCTGCTACAGCTAAACTAATCCTCTCCTCCCCCTCTACCTCGCACCTTAAAAAACTCATAAGCTGTTTCAGTCGTCCCTAACTATCACTAGCCGCCCTGGAGGTACCACTCTTTAGTCCTATTTCACTTGTTACTTGAATAATTTCCTTTAGCATTATCTCTGCTTCACTTTTACTTTTAGCTATCAACACAATGTCGTCCATGAATTCTAGCTTGTTGAGCCACCTGCCGTTTATTTTTATTCCTTGCCCTTCCCAATCAAGTTCTTTAAAAGCCTCTTCTAGTACTTTAATAAAAATCTTCCCTGATGGTATATCTCCTTGCCTAGTTCCTCTGTCAATTTTAACTTATCTTTTTTCTCTGTCTAACGAGACTTCCATTCTTGCACCATTATATATATACTTAAGTATATTTACATATTTAGACTCCATGCCTCATTTATTTATAGTATTAAAGATGCGACTTTTATGCAGAGAATCAAAAGCTTTTCTGAAGTCTATAAAGATCAGAAATAGCGGGAAGTTATATTCGTGTGCTCTGCTAATAAGTTGTTTTATTACGAATATATTATCCAAGGTGGAGAAATTCTTTCTGCCTCCTGTCTGAGATACGCTTAAATCGTGGTCAAATTTTCCTTCTATTCTTCTTGTTACAATTTTTATTATAATTTTATAAATGGTAGACAACAAGCTTATAGGTTGTTGTAGACAACAAGCTTATAGCAAGATTAATTGTGATTGTAACCAGTCATCAGGGATTTTACCATCACTTAAGCATAGATTTCCCAGTCTTGTCAGGGCGTTTATGATTGTCTGGCCTCCTAATTTTAACTCCTCTACAAGTATCTGGTCGTTGCCACACGCCTTACCCTTCTTCATTGTATTAAGCGCCCACTCTACTTCATCGCTCATGATTTCCGGTACTTGCTCGCTGTCATCGTCTGTTTTTACCCGTCACTCACATGCTTTGCAACTTCTATATAATTGGGTGTAGTACTGGCTAATCACATCGATTACTTCTGCCTTTTCAGTTTTTAATGTGCCCAGACTGTCATTTATTCCGACTATTTTCTCCTTTCCCATAGCTAGACTTTTCCTTAATTTATTTATACTTCCACCTGCTTCTACTGCTCTTTCTAGCTGTTTAATTTTCTTGTTGTAACTCCAACTTTTTAATTCCGTCCTGATCAATTTCGATAATTCACTGAACTCTATCTTGTCTCGTCCCGCTCTCTTAAGCCTTCTCCTTTTTTCTAACATCTTCTTGATTTCTTTAGGCATTGCGTTTTTCCCTTTGTTTTCCTTTGATGTAACAGTAACTATTTCTCTTGTAGTGTTCTTTATGCTTTTTACTAATTGTTCATAATACTTCTCTATATTTGCTTCGTTTGTTAGGTGTGCTATTTTCTGATTAAGTTCTTTTTCATATGTCTCTTTACTTATTGTCTTGATGGCCATTAATTCGTTTTTTATTAGTTTCTGTACGTTTAAATGCTAACGCTTTTTACATTTCCAATTCTTATGGATACTTTATTCACATTTTAAGGGTCTATGATCACTGCCAATATTTATTTCATTTACTGCCTCTACGTTAGTAATTATTTCCTTTTTATTAGCGATTATAAAGTCTATTTCGTTTTTTTTTTCACTATCTGGACTGACCCACGTCCACTTTTTATCGTAGGGTTTATCGTAGAAACTATTCATAATATACATTTTATTTCCCTCTACAAACTCTAGAAGTAACTGGCCTCTTTCGTTGCGCTTACCAACTCCAAATCTAATCCTAATGCCTCGAAGTCACTGTGATTCCCTACTTTAGAATTGAGATCTCCTACGATTAAGTTGTATTTACAGGGGTCCTCCTCTAGAGCTAGCTGCATCATGCTGTAGAATGCTTCCATGTCAGAGTCATCAGCGTCGGATGTCGGTGCGTAAACCTGAATTATTTTAATACGACTTCCTCCTTCGTTTAAGCTAGTTTTCCATATAAGTCTGGATACCCGATGTGAGTAGGCCTTGTATGATCGTATGTTCTTCTTCTTCTTCTTGTTTACTAAGAACCCTGTACCTCCTGAAGGTCCCCCGCCGTTGAAGTACGCTTCTATGTTGTTGTCAATAATATCCATGAGTACTTCTCGGTCTCTTCTCACTTCCCTTAGTTCTATTATATCCCATTCCATATTATTGCATTCTTCTAATAGTTCTTGAAGTTTAGCGTTGCCTCTGAGTGTTCGGCAGTTATACGTGTATATAGTGTAATTTGAATATTTGTCGTCCTTTTCCCGTTCCCGTTTTCTCTTGCCTTTGGTCCAATAATTTATTTTCCTTGATTGCTAAGTCACCTTACCACTCTCTGTTTTTCTTCCATTGCTATCCGCTCTCTTCTGCTTTATGTCGATAGCCGAGCTTGATCTGGATCCGGTTCCTGATGCAGCTTCCACATAATTTGATAAAGAGGCTTGAATCTTTCCCTGGCTATTCTTCCTCTTTGGCAAACTAACTTTAGCTGGGCTTCGGTCTGATATTAATACTTCGAACGGTCTTTTAGGTCTTTCTTTATTTCTCGTTGGTTCGACATTTTTAATTATCAGTTTGTCATACCGTATGACAGCAAATTTACCTTGTTGCCTCGCTTCAATTAACTTTGGAATAAGTTGTTTTCTAACTTCTCTTACATTAGGCGGGTAATCATCCTCTAAGAAAATGTTTCTGGATTTGAAAAGCTTTTTAAGATTCATAATTTCTATTTTTTTTTAAAAGACACTAATTTGAGGCACACAGGTCGGTCCTCTTTAAAAAAAACTGTACGATTCTTCCAACAAAGTCTATATCTGATCCCTGGAGTGAAACCGTTAGATTATCATTAATCAAGTAAATTATCCGTTCTTCTAATTGGACAGGTGTTTCCGGTTTTATTTCAGTTAAGCCAAATATAATAATGTTTTTCTTTTTTAATTCTTTCTCCAAGTACTTTATTCGCGTCTCTTGATCTTTATTACTTGAAATAATATCGGCCTGCTGTTGTTTAATTTCATTTAACGTTTTACTGAGGTCCTCCCTCACTGAGTTTATTTCTGTTTTAACAACTTGTGTAAATTGTTCAAGTAATGCTGCTAATTTAGAATCATCCATGATTATAAAAAAAGTTAAACAAAATTATAATATTATCAGTACCGGTGATTTATACCTGAAAGTTCTCGTAGCTGATAATGTGTTTACTATGATAGTGGTGTGGGGAATCATTCACTACCACCTCCCTTCAACACTTGTCATATAAGGGGGCGTGGTTTCAAGTCACTTCCGACGCACGTGCGCACTACAACAACTACTTGACGCACATGCGCACTACAACAACTAGGTGTATCTCGTCACCGTCTCTCCTAGAAAAGGCTCTTGTAGAAACTGAATATTAAACCACGCCATTAAGATTTATATTATAAAAATTTAAAAACAAAAAACTAATTCTGCTGCGGATTTTGACTATCCAAATTTAAATTAAAACTATACACTTTTAACACTTAAAATCGTAGAGTTTTGCGGAGCCGATCTACCTTGCGTGGCGTCAAGGACGCAACTCCTCAGGTTTAAACATCTTATTTAAAATTAATCTGAGGAGTTCACGGACATAAACCTCAACCAACAAGTCCCATACCAAACCTACTCTTCAGGCACTCAATTACTTTCTTATAGTTTTCCCCGGTGGGTGGGAAACTCTTAACCACGTCCCATGCCCTAGACCCAATAGTATACTATAGTCGCCTGAATCAAATACTGAAATTTGTCTGAGTAATAAGGCTGTTCATCGTCATCTACCTTAATTGGCTCCAAAAATTTTACCAGTTGGTTAACTCACCACCAAATTTTTTCCACTCAATAGTAAAACAAAATAAACAAAATATTGGAGAAATAAAATACCTAGCATACTTCACATCTTCCAAAACTTTTGTTGCATAAATTACGAGCTGGGTAATAAACATAATTCACGGTGACTCTGGTATCGTGTATCCGACTTGACCGACTTTGACCTCGACTACCCTCATTTTTTCGATTCCTCAATCTCTAAAAAAACCACCTCTAATCAAAATTAAAGTAGCATTATGATTTCTCTAATCCAAAGGATTACCCCTGTTACTATCTGTCTCTCTAGTGGTAGAAAAACATTTGATTTCTCTAGGTTGGTAGAAATGCATTTCTTCCGCAACAGCACTGGTCTTTACGAATCTAAAAACATCTTTATTCTACTAAGCGAAAACCATCTACAATTTAGTAAGTTTGGTATTTCTCAATCTAGGAAAGAAAATGGGAGAGATAGAAAAGTACTGTAGTCGTGCCTAGTCCTAAATTGTAGTTTTTCATTGCCATCAACAGATATTCCTCCACCCACAATAGTAATGCTACAAGAGATTTCAAGAAGAACACAAAAATTTGTTTGATTTCTTGAGAAATATATTTGAAATATTTTTAACAATGTATAAATTTTGATTTTGATTCTAAATGTCATTTGATTTAAACTGGTTTTAACTATAAATGTAACTGTGTCAAAATACAAAAAAAGTTCCCTTTTATAGGGAAAAATTGACACTATGTATTGACACTTGTGTCAAGTATTAAACAAGTTTTAAAAATACATTAATAATTTTAAAAAACAAATACTTCTAAATTATAAAAATTTAACTTTTACCAAAACCCCAAAAAATCGCCAAATGGCGACACTCCCCAAAAACTAATTTTGAAAAAAGGTTATCAAATAAGGTTTTTTATTTTTTTTATTTGGATCTCTAATGGGAAAATTTTGTTGACTAGTCGCTGGAGTCTTGCAGATGAGCTTCTTATGTTCACTGACCTAACCCGTATATCCGTGCTGAAGTTCAGCGACTCCACTCTTCCCAATTTTCACCGGCACCGTGGAAGATCTTCTCCAATCAAAATCACTTCCCCTACTTCTGGGAAGCTAACTTCTTCCTTAGATCCTTTATTGTATCTTGATCGTAGACTTTTTAGATTAGTTTCTTTCCACTGAATCCAAAATAAGTCCAGTAAATTTTGGCCTTTCTTCCAGATGTCCAATAGAGCTATTTGATTTTTTGAATGTTTATTTATTTTTAAGGGAAGTAAGTTCTTGTCTTGAGATTGAAGTGTTATCAAGTTCAGAGGAATAACTACTTCATCCTCAATATCCTTCTCTATTTGTTAGTGGTCAAGAATTTAAAATGAATGGCTAGTTAGTAATATTATTATTTATACTCCTAGTAATTTTATTATTTATTATTCTATACTCCTGTATACCCTCCGGAGCGGCATGTCAATTTATACAAAGTAAATAAAATTGCTAATAAAATTAAAATTAAATAAAGGATAATAATAAGCTGTGGATAAATGCATGGAAGAAGCATGGCTCCAGTTATAACAATCAATAATAAAAAATAGCTGTTTAAAAGCAAAATAAGTGAAAGTGGTAAAATGTTAAGCATTATTATTGAAGCTTGATGTAGAGGCTAAACGTGAAAATTTTATACATTAGTAAAAGGGGTGAAAACGAGTCACTTATCCACGGAGTAAGATGAAGAGAGAAATATTTCGAGCCGATTGCCTACAGTGACGAGGGTGCTGACACAACTACACAATATTTAAATTAAAGCCTTCTACAAAACTGAAATGTTGAATCCCCGCAGCCATGCCCTCTCTTCACTCACTCCCTGCCCATAATTAGACCCTTATCAAAAACGCCTTGAATAATAGAAAAAAAAGCAAAACACACTATGCTGTCACGTATATCCTACAAATAAATTAACCCTTTAAACTGACAGGACTCATTGCGCGGCTATTTTCTCGCTAGCTATAGCAGTAAATCCTTCACTGAAATTTGATTTCTAAAACTCAGGCAGATATATCTCATTGAACTTTATTACACACTGGAGGTTTAACTTAAAATAATCTATAATGTTCTATCCACATTTCTATCATTTTACTATTTTCAATGATAATTTTACATAGACTGAATAAAAGACACAGTAGGGTGAGTTTTGAGGCTCAGCAATGCGGATTAAGGACGACTACCAGTGTAAAGGTTTGACTAAGGAACGTCCATGAACTAAACTAAAGCTAAAAACTTAAACTACTTACTTAACAAATAAGATTATTAGTCCAGTGCAATTGTCAAAAAAATAAGGGGTTGCTGTGCAAAAGATCAGGTAGTTCTAATTTTTTAATATGTTGCTAGTATAGGGTCTGTTACTAGGAATCCAAGTTTTCAACCTCGGAACGCAAAGGCGCGGCAGTTGGCAACGAAAAAACGTCGATATTTTCGACTCTTTTCCTGTTTTTTCGGAATAACACAAAAGCTATCAACTTTTCAACAAAATTTACTCTTTTCTAATTTAAATTAGAGTAAATTTTCAACAGTTTAAACCAATTTGCAGCTCTGTACATCCTATGGTTTCCGAGATATGACACTTCAAAAAGTAGCGGTTTTTTCCAAATAATTTAAATTTTAGGTTTTGCTATTGTTTCGGGCCGAATATCAGTATATTATACCGCTCACCTGCGAGAAAAGTCATAAGAACGAAGCTGTAGTAAATTTAATTGGCTTCCATTTAAGCACAAAACCATGTCTGTAAACCCATTCTGTTGCAATCGTAAAAAATAAAAAAAAAAACGAAAAATTGGATTTTTGAAGAAAAAGCGTTTTATAAGGTATTTGAAAAATCAACCAGTATATAGGTACTAGTAGACAATTTTGTACGACTAATATAACCTTTAACAATAAAAATACCCGAAAGCAGGTATTATCAATATACATTTTCTGTTTTTTTGGCGGTCCAGGACACACCTTCTTAGTATCTTCTGTGAATTGTTCTACTGCTGTTTCCCTCATCTTTTGGATCATTCTCACCTCCCTCTGGCTCATCATAGATGTCATCAAGCAGTGTTGGTGGCACAACTTCCTCCTCTTCTACCTCTTCCTAACTTCTTTCCTATCAATGCTACCTATTAAATTAACTTGGGGCACATTTTCGCATGATTGTCCCATGCAATTTGTACATAGAAAGGAACACTTGAGCCCTGCTTTTCGGCAACCACAACCACTTCTAAATCCTTTCCTGCAGTTGCATGAAATGATCTTGAGCAGTGACTCTGGAGCAGCATCCTTATCCATCATATGAGGGGAAAGACCATAGCTGTTGGGCACCCAACCCCATTTTAGTGGGGTTTTATTGTAGCCTAACCATTTCTGTACTTGATGGTAGCACCTGAAGGAATGGAGTCTTGCAGCATCGGATGTAGGGGGTAGTCTGGCTAGATTGGACTTTACTTTTGCTGCAGATTTAGTGATTGTATTGTACCGCAAAAGGTCGAGATTTTGAACATTGGGATCACCCTCGTACAAGTGAATCATAATATCTTCGACTGCTTGAGTGACTTGATGAGCGGGTAGCATGGGGTTTTAAGAATACCACCACCTTTTGTTCCAAGTGTGGTTTCTTTTTGAAGTGCATGCAAAATTTAATTTTTTCATAACCAAAAACAGCAGACGTTGGTTGTGTCACACTCACTACATGCATGGATAAAGAAAAGCGCTCTAGCAAATCCGTACACTTGAAAGAGGTGGTGGAGTAAAAAAAAAAGAATTCTTCCCTCTCCCGCACTTTTGGAAGTATACAGTAGATTTTTGAAGTAGACTTTTTGAAGTAACAATAGATGAACGTTTGTCCTAGTTGCTTTCTTTGAAGGCTAACCTCTACTGTCTGCAACGCACCTGATCCCCTAAAATATCCAGCGTAAAAATTTGAAACTTTACATATAACCAAACCAGGAAAATAGGGAAGCCCCAAAAAATCATCCCTCAAAAACTAGGGGTTGAAGCTTAAGGAGTTAACAATTTTTTGTTACCGGATATATGCATCATGTGAGGTGTTAAATGAAATAGGAGGACGCCTGAGTACAATTATATATTTTGTTTGGTTATTGTAATAATTCATCTTTGTGCAACGTGTCCTTGAAAACTTCTTTGTTCGTGTCCCTCCCCCCCCCCCCCCCCCCACTCATTGATTCGTTGGTTTTTTTTTAACAAATCAATGAAAAAATCATAGTTATTCTTTGGTAAAAAACAAAAAATGGTTTTTAAGAAAATGTTCATACCACGCATGTGTTGTAAGATTCCCCCCCCCCCCCCAAAAAAAATCTATAAATAAAAATGCATAAAAGGCGTTTCTTTCACGTCATTATATTAAATAGCTCAAAAGTTGTAGCTAAAACAAAATGCTGGTTAACGAACTCCTCCTATTTGTTAAATTACCTAAGGACCCTTTGTGCACACTGAATGCACATACTTGGCCAATTTATTTGCAGCCTACAAGCGTGCTTCGAGGTCGTTACTGCCCCTATACTAACAGCATATTAAAAATCAGAACTACCTCATGTTTTGCTCAGTAACCCCCATCTTTTTGTAACAATTGCACTTGCACTGGAAAATAATTATATTTTTTCACCTTTAAACTCGATTCTATGAATTTTCATTCGTCAAATGCTCACAACATGTTATTAGAAGTGTTTTTAGAAGACCCATTTCTTCAAAATCCATTTTTACAATTTTTTATTTTTTTACGATTGCAACAGAAATATTGGGTTTACAGAGATGGTTTTGAGCTTAAATTAAAGCCAATTAAATTTACTACGGCTTCTTTTCCTATGACTTTTCTCGTAGGTGAGCGGTATATGGCGATATTCGGCCCGAAACAAGAGCAAAACTTAACATTTTCATTTTTAGGGAAACAAAACGCCAATTTTTGAAGTGTTATTTATATCTCGGAAACCATAAAATGTAAAGAGCTGCAGTTGGGCTTAGATTGTCGCAAATTTCCCTTTCTTTAAATTTGACTAGAATAATTGTTGTTAAAAAGTTGATAGATTTTGTGTTATTTCGACAAATCAAAAAGCCTTCTGCAACAAAATTGATTGCTCTCCATTTTTTTTCCAATTTGTGAAGTGTCATATCTTGAAAACCATAACATTCACAGAGGTGCGATTGAGCTTACATTGTTCTAAATTTATACTTTTAATTTAAAAAGAATAATTGTTGTTGAAAGGTTTATAGTTTTAGAGTTATTTTGAAAAAAACAAGAAACCTACTGCAACAAATTTGATTGCTCTTCATTTTTTTCCAAATTTTGAAGTGTCATCTTGGAAACCATAGGATGTACCGAGGTGCGATTGGGCTTAAAATGTTGCAAATTTACTTTACTTAAAATTTTAATATAACATTTGTTGTTGAAGATAGTTTTTGTGTTATTCCGAATAAACAGGAAGAAAGTCGAAAACAACAGCAAAACTTAACATTTAAATTTTTTGGAAAAAACCGCCAATTTTTAAAGTTTCGTATCTTGAAAGCCATAGGATTTACAGAGCTGCAATTGGGCTTAAACTGTTGCAAATTTACTATACTTTAAATTTAGATAGAATTTGTTTTACTGAAAAGATGATAGATTTTGTGTTATTCCGAAAAAAGGGGATGAGAGTCGAAAAAAATCGACTTTTTTCGCTGCCAACAGGCGTGCTTGCGCGCGCCGAGGTCGAAAACTTGGATTCCTAGTAACAGGCCCTATACTAGAAACATATTAAAAAATTAAAACTACCTGATCTTTTGTATACCAAATTGTATAATTGCAATGGACTATATGGTTAGGAGGTTAACAATATTTAATATTAGGAGAAATCGAGGAATATCCGATACATCGAATTCTTGAAAGGGAAATCGATTCATGAAGTAGGATATAAATATACAAATGATTTCTCCACTAGCGAGTTGTGTTTGTTACTTCAAATTGATATAACGGTAATAAGCAACTCTGATGAAGTAGTGAAAGCAAAACTTGAGACTCGACATCCCTCATTACAAAGCTTATGACTTAAATATAATGATAACTCTGCCGCAGAATCCTTATTGCTTAAACTGTCAAATAGGGCGGACGTTTATTGTTGGTAGTTTTTTATATCTATGTAATGTTTTTCTTCTAGTTGTCTGTTTCCCCGCGCTTTGGCGCTGTGCATTGTACCCCTTCTATATAATACTGTGTTCTTTTCTGTCAGTCTGAGTGTATATCTCAAGGTCTAAACATCCTCCGCTCACCTACATTTACATTATGAATAAACTAACGTGATCCAAGTTTTTAAATCTAAATCTTTTCTACCTAGAATCTAAAACATTTATGTTTCCTATAATAACAACATTGTGCTATTTGGTGCAAATTACTTCCCAAGGAAAAGTAATATATTTTAGAACCAATGAAAAAGGGTAGTCTCCTCGTAAGGTCCCGTTTGTTCCTTTCTGCTGAAAAGGTTGCTATGTTAGATGTGTTTTGGGTTAAAATTGTACAAGAGGACACTGAAATGACATCTCTTAGGTACAACAAATCTAGCTCAGAACGACTTGGTGGAGGACCACAGTAACCAGTCTAGTTGCGGACTATTATTTATATATTCAGTCTAACTTTTCCATAATAGTAATTGGATATTGTGGCTTTATTGCTTTCCAGAGCAAGTTATTATTATTTCTGGTTTCTAATTTGATCGTCTTAAACAAAGGACGTTGGCACCAAATCTTAAACCTCAAATCGCACTAGGCGGTTGAAACTTTTTAAGCTCAGAATTCCCTTGTTGTTACAGAACTTGTAAGATTAAGTCAATTTTACAGCAGTCGCTGGTCTCAGTTTTTTCTGTAAATTCTGCAAGGTGTGGAAATCAAGAAAATATCCTGTCTGGGGTTTGTCGAGAGTTTAAGGAGTAAATCCGGGAGTATGTTAAAGGAGGGAAGAGAGAATCTTAAGAAAATAAGCTCGGTTACACAGGGGAAGGAGAACGTATGAAAAGCAAATACGGGGAGCTACACATGCGGCAAGGGCTACGTAAAAATAGGACGGTACAACAAACAAATGAAAGGCACCCACCGAGGATCGTTTATTTCGTAAAGGCCGGTCGAGGGAGTTCAGGTGTATTTATATTTACATAAAAGCGACTCCACCTCTCAGGGCGAGGGCGTCTAACGTTAGAGTGGTTTCTACATGAACCGTCTACCGAACTTGGTCTCTCTTTCTACCTAACCTTCATTGACAAAGCAGAATCCCTGTTTCCCCGCGGGGAAAAAGGAAGCACCAACAGGAAAACGGTCTGTTTTCAAGGAGTATGCCTGACGCTAAGAAAATCTTTTCTTGAAATCTAGGGTTGAACTCTACATGTTAACACATCACACCCTTTTACATTTTACTTGTCCAATGTATTGCTAAAAATCATATTTGGTTTCGTTTTTGTAACAATTCATCTTTGCTCCATGCGTCCCTAAAAATTCATTTTTCGTCCCCCCTCCCCCTATTTTTAATTTTAAAAAAATAAATAAATAAATACTCAAAAAACATAGTTATTCTTAAACAAAATAGTGTTTTTTAAGAATTTTTTGTACTTCGTAAATTTTGAAAGAGAAAAATCCCCCCCCCCCCCTTCAAAAAAGAATACCTATATATTTTAGGAACATTTTGGGAGTCACACATCGGTGTTGTTTCATTGTGTTCGGAAAAAAATGCATATATAGGCGTTTGTTTCACGTCATTATAATAAATGGTGCCCTTTGTGAGTGCTTAAAGCACATATTATGTGTGCTTCGCCAATTTATTGACCTACCCCCGAATCTACAGTGTAAAGCTATCTCAATAATACAATTTATAAAACCGCTCTGGACGTACGAACTTAAACTGTGGGGAACTACAAAGGCGTCTAACTCCTACCGGTAATTAATTTGGGAGTATGGTAATTATAAAGACTAACGGCAGTGTGTGTCGTAGTGCACCGAAATAAAGTTTGCAATGAAGAAGGAGTAAAGAAAAAATAAATATTATGATCCATGGTGAGTTAGAGCAAAACTAGACGAAAGTAGATTAAAGTTAAAGAATACTTGGATGGTGCTTTCAACTCCGTCCGTGCTTTTACTACTTGTATTGCTTAAATGTTCTATTGAAGTGTCTACCGTCGCTCCCGACGCAGTTATAATCAGCGGGAGGAAAACATTTCTTATTTTGATTCTATTGTGCCGAAATAATTATTCCTCGGAGAGAAAAAAGTCTTCGGATTTCGATTATAAAGAGGGATTTAAAAGGAGACGTTTAAAAAAGAGAGAGGCCTATTATAGTGTTGAAATCATAGGTGTTGGTAGTGGCGTGGTGAACGAGGGAGAATTGTGCTGCCAAAACCAGATCTGGTCGAAGGAAGGGGACGTGCAGCGTACTGAGAATTGCTTAATTAAAAAACTCCTTGAGTCGAGGTTTGCTCTCTAGATGTCGGGTCCAAGCCTTGTTTACAGGTTGCTGTTAGCCCAACCTTAAACGACACGGCTTCGTCATCTCTTTCTTTCACAAGCCCCTGTCGAGTCAAGACATCCCCTATAAAGAAATAAACACTCCTTATATGTTGAATTTTTTTTTTTTAGAACTTAAAGTTTCTTCGATAATGTACAACTTATTAATTTTATAATAAATAACTTTGTTACATGGTTTAGAGTATTTATAGTATTAAATAAATTAATATTTACATTGAAAATGATTAATCTTTTTTTTAAACTAAATAATTAAAAAAACTAAATAATTAATTTTAACGAAAACAATTAACTTTTCGCGCATATTTGCCGTCAAGATGCATATAAAATATCAGTAACTGTTGCCTAAGCAACATTAGGATTATTATATTTTTTATTTTAAAAATGAATTGTTTTGTTTTGATAACTGTCGAGTTGATGTCAGTTGGGTTTTGTATAAAAAGTGAAATATATTTTGATTGAACGGGTGCGCGAGTTATATTTTTTAATAGTTTTTAAAAAAGAAGATTACATAGCCAAAGCCCTTCCCTACCACTCGACTGCCGATATGACAGTCTGGTCCTTTGGTCCACCCCATTTTTGGTAAGAAAATACTTTTTTTTTTTTGTTTCGTTTTCTTTTTTTTGAAATGGAAGAAAATATGATGTTACAGAACGGGAAGAAGGTTATTCTACCCGCTAAGGCTGAACTAGAAGGGGGTAATTCAGCGCCTACTACTAAGGTAGGGAAGGATTTAAGCACAATAAATGATACGGGGCATTTTTCTGCGAGCCCGACGCAAGCCGGTACCACAAGGAAGATGGGAGACTCTCGAAATGTCAGTAGAGACGTCAGCCCTGACAACATACGTCAGTTTGGTGAGCGGGAGAGTGCGCGGTCTAGTGCGGTTAGTTCAAAAAGCGCTCGAAAGCGTGAATTGCTAGAGGCGGAGTTGGAAGCCATTGAGGATCTAGCGCGAATTCGAAAAGAAAAGTTAGAAGAAAAGTTAAAAATAGAAGAAAATAAAATGTTAAAGACATTAAAATTAAAACAGTCATTAATAGCTTCCAGTGGGAGTGGGAGATCTACTCACGCGAGCAGTAGTGTCAAGTCTCATTCAAACTTGGATGTGACTGTTCACCGACGTGTACCTGAACCTGGACCTATGCCCCCGCTACTACCTAATGTAGATCGTGTAACGGAGTGGGTACAAGGACAGAAGAATCCTGCAGATCCGATTGGACGACACTTGAACCCAGTCCCTGTTAAAGGTCAAGGAGGCACCATCAAGGACAGGCCCTTGTGTGTGCCGAAGGAGTGCATTCTAACTAGAAAGAAATTCGGAAAGCAGCTTCCGGAATACGCTGGCGACCCATTTGAATTTTTGAACTTTTACAGCTTCTTTTTAAGATCATCTGAAGCATGCTGTTTTTCAGAAGAGGAGGACATCGCGAGACGCCAGAAGTGTTTAAAGGGAAAAGCACGAGACGCAGTAAAGGCCTTGCTTTCTTTCCCAAATTGTTTACAACAAATATTAGAAACACTCAAGATGCGGTTCGGGCGCCCTGAGTGTGTAATAAAGCGGCTTGTGGATAGCGTACGTGTGACACCAACTTGCGTGAGGATAAGTTGGACGCTTTACTAGATTTTGCCACTACCGTACAAAATCTAGACCGTACCACTCGACTGCCAATATTACAGTAACTAATGTAAATCGATACTCATTTAGACAAAACTCCTTGTATCGTAAAAATTAAAAAGCCAGGTTAATTTAAGCAGCTCAAGGACAAAGCCTTATAATAATATACAGGGTGTATCAATTTCAGATGGCCATAGAAAAAGGAGTATATCTACAGGTCATTTGGAGCAAAAAAGTTCATATAAGCTATAGTCCAATTCTCAACAGTGTAGGAGCTATAAGCGAAAATAGACTGTGTTAAAAACAATCGAACTTTGCCTTAAAAAAATAACTCAAAATATATTAATCTTGGAACAATAAATGAACAATCGTTGGAAAGAGCAGGAAATTTCCTATAAAATGATGTATGTTTTAGCTGACTTGTTGCCTTTTTAGTGTGACCCAGAGCTATTTGAAAACAAAAAAATAGATTTTTTTAAAAAATCTGAAAAACTTTGAGTCCACTTATCGACCCGAATAGGAGAAATGCGTACAAAGTTAGGAAAAGTTGGCGCTTTTAATAAGCTTTAAAACGATACCAAATACTTCACAATATTCCAACTCTAAGTGGACGAACAAACCATCGTTGTAGAAAAAAACATGTCGTGCTTGCAGCTGGAGAAGGGCAAAGAAACGTGACATTATTAGCTGTGGTATCTTTGACAAAAAATGTCGAATGTGCATTGCTGAAGGTGGCGGCCATTTTGAGCAGCTTCTGCCTTGAGATACCATGGTAAGTATATTTTATAATAATAGATCTTCTATTTAGAGAACTAAAATTTCAATTTAATGGACACCACCTTGAACAATGCACATTCGACATCTTTTTGTCAAAGATGCCACAGCTGATAATGTCACGTTTCTTTGCCCTTCTCCAGCTGCAAGCACGACATGTTTTTGTCTACATCGATGGTTTGTTCGCCCACTTAGAGTTGGAATATTGTGAAGTATTTGGTATCGTTTTAAAGCTTATTAAAAGCGCCTTATTAAG
Source organism: Gerris lacustris (assembly GCA_951217055.1). Classification (NCBI taxonomy): domain Eukaryota; kingdom Metazoa; phylum Arthropoda; class Insecta; order Hemiptera; family Gerridae; genus Gerris; species Gerris lacustris. The sequence continues at coordinate 9,758,670 of OX578285.1, forward strand.
AACTTTTCCTAACTTTGTCCGCATTTCTCCCATTCGGGTCGATAAGTGGACTCAAAGTTTTTTAGATTTTTTAAAAAAATCTATTTTTTTGTTTTCAAACAGCTCTGGGTCACACTAAAAAGGCAACAAGTCAGCTAAAACATACATCATTTTATAGGAAATTTCCTGCTCTTTCCAACGATTGTTCATTCATTGTTCCAAGATGAATATATTTTGAGTTATTTTTTTAAGGCAAAGTTCGATTGTTTTTAACACAGTCTATTTTCGCTTATAGCTCCTACACTGTTGAGAATTGGACTAAAGCTTATATGAACTTTTTTGCTCAAAATGACCTGTACCCCTTTTTCTATGGCCATCTGAAATTGATACACCCTGTATATTAAATCCTTTTGATTCCTCCTTTCAACTAATAATTTTTGGAGGGAAACTGGCAAAGATTTAAGCCTGGGACATCAACCAAGACGGGTTGTACAAAATAAGTGAATAGTATTTTTGAAGTTATAATAAACATAATACATAAAAATAGTACAACATAATAACAAGTAAGGTCTGACCAAGTAACCAACACTACTTGGTCAGAAATCTTTACTGTTGTGGGTTAACTCAGCGTTCGCGGTATGAGGCACCATGAAATAGAGTAAACGTTGCAGGTCCAGCGAAAGAGTCAAGCTCTTATTTTAAGTCGTTCTCTGTGTCGGTATCAATATATCCTGTTCAGGGGATCTTTGATTCGTTGGATGAATTTGAACATTAAGCTGATACGAGTATACGGATTTATGAGTAGATTGTAAACTTTTAGATTGTTGAATGTAACATTTAGTTTTACTAGGAATACGGGTTGTCTATACGATACATTTATATAGGAGTGCAGTGGGGTTATCGGTCATTAAGCTGATACGTGTACAAGTACAAGATCTGCTTGGTGCGTGGACGACTGAAGAGCCTCTAGAATTCAGATTAACCTCCAGAGCCGGGGTGTAACCCAACATGTACTTTACCATTATCGGTAACCGTCGACCCCTCCGTACTACGACAGCTATTAGACCTATTAACATAGAACAGAAGCCCCGACCTGCCATATACTTAGGTCCCTACGCAAACCACTCCGTCACTCCAAGCAAATATAACCCTATTTCCATTCACTAATGAGACGTATAATGTCGAGGTTAAATCAGTCGCATAACTGGTGTCGCATCTGTAACCGAAATTAATTTTCTTTTACAAATTTTAGAATCTTCATACTCTGAAGTAGTTATAAGGAGGGGATTATATCTGACACAATGTTACATTTATATATCAGTCATGAGCGATTAGGTTTGTTAACACTTGGAAGCACTTATAGCTCTTAGAATATTTTTTATTCCAATTTTAAAAAATAGGTGAATAGAATGAGGTGATAAATGTTCAGTTTCATATTTAATACTGCCGTGCTTTAATCGATGAAATTAGTTGTTTCTATCTAAGTCTTGAAGGAATTTTTACATGTTTTAAGGTTCCTATCGAAGTAACTTGGTTTTTCATTAATTTACAATTTAAATACAAAAGAGAAATTTTCGTCTCATTTAAATAGTTACTTTTCCCTTTCCTCGAAAATGTGCATTTTTTATACTATACTGTTTTAATTCTCATTAATATGTATGTTCAATCCCAGCCAATTCCTAGAGGGAATTACGTTTATACAGGTAATTTTCTTAAGTTAAAAACAGTGCCTAACAGTAACGCATCCTAAGATCCGAAAAACCTTTTGACGAAATTAGAAATCTCTACAATTTTGCCAATCGAATCTGCTTAGTTTCAATTCTCTATTTTTTATTTTTTTTATTTACATACTTATCCTCTGTCAGGAAACCCCTAATAGGTGCATACAAAAGCTATGTTTATAAATATAAAATCCTAACACCTCTAACTGGTTGACTGACTCATTAAGATATCTCTGGAACCATTGTAGCTATGACAATGATTGAATTGATGATTTTCTTAGTCATGTGCTCACTAAGAAACATTTCTATTATCCATAATCTTAATTTAGGATGGTGAACATTAATGTTCAAAATACGTAATAACGATATCTCAGTAATGTAATTAAATTTAAACTTTATTTTTAGATATTTCTAATTGGTGATTTCACTTCAAGATAGTGGCTATGTATGAATTTGATACCAAGTCCCCACTAACATAATAATTATGAGCATCACTTCGAACGCTTAATTCCTTGGCAACGCTTAAACAAAATCATCGCATTTGGTATGATAATTTTATTGTTAATTTGATTCTCAAAAAAAGGGTTTCTTAGTATAATATAACCAATATTTCCTAAAGATGTAATCATTTGTTTGTATCATCATGGATCAAATATTTTATATCGAAGCCTTATTGAGCTATTTTGAAGTTGTAATAAAAATGTATCAATCTATTGCTTACTAGATTGTTGTGAGGTGCATGAGGTCAACAATGTGTTATCTGTTAAGTTATTTATTAACGATTTTAGCCTTAGTTAATTTCATTTAAGTTCCTTACCCCTTCATCACATCTAAAATCCAAAAATTCCTTCCCAGAAAAGGCATCCTTTACCTTACCTATATCTACAACTCAAACCTTCGTACAACTTACTTCCCTACCTTATGAAAATTCTTTAACATAATAATGGCCTATAATCCTTCCTAACCTACCCATTTACCTTCTTCCTACCGCCCGATTTATATCCTTCTAGAAATGGGGAAAATTATAGGTAAATGCTTCTATTCCGTCGAATTAACCTCATTATTATTTCTCTCAAAATCATACCCAATCCCCAGCTAGATTTCCGCTCACTTCATTCCACAATCAAACAATGTCATAGAATTGTAGATATAATCTCTTCCCTTGAACACAAAAAGTACTGTTTTGCGGTCTTCCTATATGCTCAGACTTTAGTTTGGCACGCCGGCTTTCCTTGGAAGCTAAAGGGCACCCTTCTTCCCACATTCTACCTCATCCTATTTTTTTCCTTGAAAACTGATTTGACCGCATTGCTTGTAACCACTCCATCTTCTCTTGTAATCTTTCTGATAAAAGCAGGTTCACCCCAAGAAAGTATCCCAGCCCTAATTCTATATCCTATATAAACCAAAATAAAAGTAAAACGAGACCTTTGCTTTGAGACGTGATATCTGTGAACCTGTAACCCTTCACGAAATCCGCTACCTTGGGTTTAACCTAGACCCACCACACAAAACGTAAAAGACAAGAAAATAGCAGCCGTTATAAACGTTTACATCCACTGTTACTTAACAAACTTCTTATGTATAACACCATAATAAAACCCATATAGACATATGGCATCGGATTGTGGGGCTGTGGGTTGCGCTCTAACTCCTACCGTATCCAATACCTTAGTCTAAATTCCTCAGTAAAATAACTAATGCTCCCTTTTTTGTTTCCAACTTCATCCTTCATTACAACCCAAAAGTACCCTTTGTTTCTGACCTAACCCTCCTCGATATCAATCCTTTCGTCATTCAGTGTCCCCTCATCTTAATCCTTTAATCCAAAATCTTTCTACTTATTACATTCCTTAAAATCCTCCCCAACGACTAAAAAGGCAGTGTCCATGCAGTTTGTTCCCTTTGACTGCGGCAGGTCTCAGCATATGAGATCTGCCGACTTTTGGAAAAGCCGGGTGGTCTCATATGCTGAGATCCCAGACTACCTAAACTCCGCGCTAAAAAGAGGAGTAGGGGAAGCCCCCGCTTTATTCGAAAGGGCAGGAGAATGTTCCGACCTTCAACTAGTGCCCGTCGTTTCAGTTTCCTACAAAAACAAGTGGCTCTTCTGCTAACCAGGCGTCACAACCCTCCGGAATGCAAAATTGAAAGGTTAGATCGTTATTCTGTTTAATTTTTGATAAATATAATAATACTAGGTCAAGTATATTTAAACATGATTTTATAGAAAAAAAAAAATCTTTTTTACATAAAAAAAAACAATCTTAGATATTATTTCATGACATTATTCGTCAAAGGCATGAGTATTCCCCACTGCTAAGAAAAGTTTTATTAAATTAAATCTAAATTATATGCACAAATATAGTGGAAAACAAATTTATATAAACTCGTGTTTTCATTTTAGATGGCTGAAAAAAAAAAACTTTCTTTCGATAAAGAGGAGAAACAGAGTAGTGGAGAGCAGACAACTTGTCTTGCTAAGAGGAAACTTGTTTTTATAAAAGAGAAAGATTGGATAAACCTGAATAGTTCTATATCAGAAGAGAAGGAAAGTTTGGATAAGCCACCACAGAAGACATCTAGGATAACTAAATCTGAAGAAAATGTTATTGCTCAACATCCAATCCATCAGTTATCAATTGAGGAACAACAGAAGAAGAAATAAGGAGGCTTTTAGAAGATTCTGAAAATGAGTTGTGGGGAGATTCAGACGATGAAGATTGAGTTTCGTTTGATTTGAACTCAGAAGATGATCAGTCAGATGAAGAGTACGAGGAATTAGTAAGTCACTCGGTAGTAGAGCCCTGTTCTTCAACTTCCATCCATCCACAATCTACCATGGAACATCTTGATGATGCTGACAATTCAGATGAAGATGAATATGATACTTTGCATCCTGATAATGTTGACATCATTCGCTGGATGCAAAAAAATCCTTGCCAACCAAAATTCAACTTTTCTGGTGACACTGGACTGAAAACACCACCAGAAGAAACCGAACCTATATCTTTTTTTAAGCTACTCATCAACGACGAATTACTGGACTCATTAATTACTGAGACAAATATATATGGAGGTTCTCTTCAGGAAAAAAGTAAAACAAACAAGAAATCACGAATGGCACAGTGGAAAGAAGTAAAAAAAAAGAAGGTGGTAAAGCATTTAATGAAGGATTATTTAGGAAAAGACCATGCCCTTTTCATGGATAATTATTATAACAGCGTTAGTTTGACAAGATTTTTAAAAAACAACCTGACTTACACCACAGGGGCACAGATCAAATCGTTCCGGAAATCCCCAGATTACAATGCAGAAAAAATGGAAAAAAACAAGCTTGTTCAAAGTTACTCAGAAGATGGGATTAGTGTCTTCAAATGGAATGACAAACGTGAGGTTGTTATGATTTCTTCTGAGCACGACGGCACATTCCAGGAAATCACAACAAGAAAAGGAAAGCGCGTTAAAAAACCAAAAGCTGTCGTCAAATATAACAAATATATGGGAGGAGTTGATACAAGTGATCAACTTTTAGCCTACTATCCTGCACAAAGGAAGACACTTAGATGGCCCCAAAAATTGGGATTGCATATCTTTCATCTGATGATGAATAATGCGTTTATTCTATACAAACGCCACACAAATAAGTCAATCAAGTTAATTGAATTCCGTGAAAAAGTGATTGAAGCACTGTTAGGAACTGACGAAGAACCTGAAGTGACACCTACAAGAAATATTCAACATGTACAATGTACACTTACCTAAAAAAGGAGAAAAAAGAAAAAATTGTAGAGTTTGTGCTAAAAATAAAATTCGAAAAAATACCCAGTATGTTTGCGATAGGTGTGATGGCAACCCAGGGTATTGTTTTAGGTTATTTCATAATTATATTTAGGTTTTAAGATTTATTTTAAAAAATAATTTAGTTTTTATTATTGAAGTGATAGTAAAATAGGATAATCTATCTCTATTGTCGTGTCCGTGTTCTAGATTCTCGTTCGATCTCTCTAACTGTAATTTTTATATTAGTAACATTGTTTTGTATTTTAGACTTTTATGATTCTGTTTTCTATGGTGACCACGTCTTATTGTATGCGTTATTACCCCCTATGCAGAAGGCATTTCAAGCAGGATTAGTAGGAAATGGCTGGGAGCAGTAGCTTACATCCTGTTCCTGTGTATGAGGCAGTATGTGTTACCCGTTGCGTCAGATATTTCATAATCTGATACAGATGCAGGAGGGACCTGGCTGGATGGATTATCTGTCTGAGGCGTAGGCTGATCCCTGTCACACACTAAGGGACAGGGATTAACCTACACCTCACGAAAATAATCCATCCCGCCAGGTCTCTCCAACACCTGCATCAGGTGATGCAATATCTGACGCAACAAGTAACAGATACTGCCTCATAGACCGGAATAGGCTGTCAGCTACTGCTCCCTGCCATTTCCTACTAATCCTGCTTGAAGATACCTTCAGTATAGGGGCAAAACGTCATAAAATTCATTCAATATGACATTGTGTAGTGACATACGGTCACATATTTTATTCATGATTTTTATGATACCTTAAGATATTCTATATGTCATATACGCTAAGTCAGATTTATTATTCCTAACATAAGGTTCCAAATGGTATACATTATTTTTGTAATTCACGCCGATTATCGTTATTTTATTTGTTGTAATACTTTGTGATAACATGTAATAGTTTGTGATAAGATGTAATATTACCTTTATGATAATATGTTGAATTATACGTAACAGAGGTTACACATTTTTCTATAAAGATTTTATAAAGCATTTTCTTGACTTTCTTCTATGTATATTGTCTAAATTTTCTTTTATTGCCCATAAAATCCTAAAAATTATTCGTGTTTTACTAATCGGAAGTGCAAAACTGAAGGTCTCATATGTTGAAATTTTTAGTCTCACATGTTGAGATGTGCCGCTTCTCGGCGAATTTTGGCTACTATGGGGCGGGTGGTCTCAAATGTTGAGATCTCCAAATTTTCTCCATTTTCATTTAAAAAAACATATTTATAATTTTCTAAAATATTATATAATCCATATTTAGGGTTGAAAAAACAAGAAAATACAAAAAAAATGACCCGCTGCTAGGTGACCCTCGATTTTTTGTGCCGCAGTCAAAGGGTTAAACAATTAAAAACTTAGTGTATTCATTGCATAATATACAGATATTGCACTCATGTCATTAATTGTGAGTTTTGGTACTCAGCATTCCTGAGCCTGCGGGGTCCACATTCACCCTACTTTTTGTACTTATTAACACCTCTTTGTTCACTCAGTTAGTTTGTTGTGAGATGTATGCGGACGACAATATGTCATTACAGCCATTAGTACAGTGGTCTAATTTAACCAATTTATTTCACTGTTGTCAATTCATACTATTCAAGCTGCATGATCCCAAAATAAGTTCATTTATTGCTAGGCCATTGACCCGACAGCAAAAAATTGCGTGATATTCATTAGAATTATATTTTTAAATAGTATATGACAGAGGATATCACAAATCACCATGGAACCATCATATGACGTAGGATATAAAAAAATGTAATGGTGGGACTGACGAAGTTTAGTGTAAATCCAAATAAAGGTGCCCTTAATCTAAGTTGAGCTTAATGAATAGTAAAGGGGTCAAGGAAACACTTGCAAGTTAAAGCATTTAAAGTAATAGGACATGGCTTATATATAAAGCTTGGGGTAACGAGCCCCTCAGCATAACGGGCTGCTGCCTAATCTACATAGACTTTGCATACACAGGCAAAAATCACCCACTCTCCCACTTCTTTCTGAATTCAGCACTCTGACACCACTTTATTCGGACACAGGTTATCGTAACCCGCAGTAATGCTTTGTATCGTTATTACATTCTTGGATTAACCCAAACATCAAGTACGTTAGTAGTATGTATTTAAGGGGTTCTGGCTCCGGGCTTCGATTATTGATAATATTGATTTTGTATTGCGTGTTTAGTTTAACCACCTGCCATGTACTTGTACTCCCTTCTAACCACCTCCGACTGTCTCTGATTAGCTCAGACCATCTGCAATATATTTTCGATACCCTCACCTGGGTTTCTTACCTGGGCCCCCACGTGGGTCGTCTCGCCCTGTTGGCTGAAGATAATGTAGTTTTATTTTCGCGAAACGTCGATATTGTTGCATCATTGTCCTATAAAAAATGGATTTTATGCCCAGTATTAGAACCCACGACCTCTTAATTTTAATTCAAGTCTCACTACGTCTACGATCGCCGAGGCTCGTTCATTGGGACTGTAAAGAATCATTACTTATACATTATAATATACGCAAGTCGAAGGATAGGGGTAATTTGCTCGTGTTTGACGCACTATATGACGCACCGAAAACTTATACATCGAAAATCGAGGAGTAAGAGACGTTTGACGTGTCGATTACCACGGATATTAGATAAGCGATGACCTTACTACTGTCATAGATAAAACTTCCATTTAAACTCATTCAATTAAAAATAAGTACATCCTAATATTATTTTCTATGCACGATATCAGCTGGGAGGTTTTATCTCTAACCGAGTCAGTACGTTATTATCTTTTTGTGCCAGAATAAATGTAGAGTAAAAAAATCATCAATATAATAATAACATTTTGATTAATTCATAATATTTTCAATAAAATGCTTTTATAATGAAGAATGTTTTTGATTAAAAACAAAACTCTTTGGAATACACCCCGGGAAACGTTTGTCGAATTGTAGATAGAAGAGGGTCTGAATTAATGGATGAGTTGCCCATTCTCGCATGTCCATGTATCGAAAATGACATCTCGGACCACGTCAAATTAAACACTGTTTACAAAATTCGATTAAAACGAAAATAATGAGTTATAAATAGGCAATGCTTTGGTAGATATTGATCCCATGAGAGCGGATATACTTTTGTCTAAGGATATTGAGGATAGCGTCGGAAATGTTAAGCGATAGTTCGAAGGCATTCCCAATATGTCCAATATGGATAGATGAAGTTATGATGAAGTTCTATGTCTTCCGGTGGTGACCGCGTCTCGAAAGGTGTATGTCCCGACGTTTCGCTCCCAATACTAGAAGCATCTTCAGGGGTGTTCATGGTGTCCTAGGTATAAGACAGGTGTGAAATGGAGTTCACACCTATCTTACTAATGACGGGCTCCTCATCGGAACTCTCGTTCGACCTCTTCCCTCCGATTGTATGGGAGACCGAGAATATTCAATCACCCTTGTCAGCTTTGTAGGATTCAATTCCTTTCCAAACGTTTTCGAAAATGAAATCAACTTGTTACACTTCTATGACTTTGATAACACGTTAAAATGTATATCTTTCCCCACCGTAGGAGCTTACGAACTCGGTCTAAATAAGTATTTAAATCGAAAACTCAACAAACTGTATTTTATAACTCTTATCGGCAATCTCAACACTCTTAAAATGGAAATAAAAACTAATGTAAGAATTTTTTCAACCGAGTTCGATTGGTTCTTAGCTCGATTTTATTTTTGATCCAAAATCCGAGGGTAGAGGATGGAGAAGAATGGAATCAGATCATATCGTGGAAATATCACCCGTTATGAACGTCCTTGTCGAATGTAACATCGCCGAGGGAAGTTACAGTAACATATTGTGAGAGGACACTTCGAGCTTTAGAACACATGTTATTTATTTGTTAGTTCCCCAAGTACCACCGGGGTATAAATTGATTGAGGTACCCTAATCCTATTTATTACCCTTTCAAGACTTGACGGATTGACAAAATCAATATCACATCAGACTTGGATCATAATAACGATTTGTTGGACTTTAGAGGAGAAACGGTTACAGTAGCATTATACTTGTAAACCAAAAAAAGGAAACTAATAAAATATATATAGTGGAGCGTGTGCAAACATAATATATTCGATTAAACGTCCCCTATACTGCAGTCTGTACCACTGTTCGTGTCTCTTGTCTTGTAATTTATGCAATATGTCGTCTGACTTGCGGCAGTGGTGAATAAGGCGTTTCCATGTTTGTGACAAATCAAAAGTGAAAGCTATAGTGATCGCAATAAAACACAGTTTATGAATTTGAGTTTGAAATGTATTTCTTTATCCCTGGGATTGTACAATTTTGTATGTGTGAAATTGTCCTTTCTGAATCATTTACGGTTTGGCAAAAAGAGTCTTTCACTTTGTGGAGAACCCTTGCCAATTGCAAACAGTTATTCTGCTATTATGACGATTCAGTAGATTATATATTATATATCAAGGTTGTAGAACAAGTTTTTATTTCGAAGCAAATCTATTTCTTTAAAAGAAAAGCTGTGAATTGTTTTAAAAGCAAAATCTTATAGATTACCTATAACCTGTTAATCTTGAAGTTTTATGTTAAAAGCATAAGTACTCTCGGTAGTGAATCTTACTTAATTCCCGCATTTTCTCTTATGGTTCACGTTAACTTCGGACCTATTTAAAGGTTATGTTGTAACAATTAATTTAAGGTTATGTTGTAACAATTAATTTAACGTTTAATATTTGTAACTTCTTATCTCTAAGGTCTCATGGGATTTACCATTGTTTAACAGTTACTCAAAGTATCTGTTAAACAATGGTTGTGTAAAAATGTGTTTGTATAGTAACTCAAGTATAAATAAAAATCAGCATATATCAGATGCACGTGTCAATTTTAGATAAGGCCTGAAGATGCCCAGGTATTCCCGAAATATAGCGTAAATTAAAATAAAAATCTTAATGATTTTTTTAAAAAAATTTCTAGAGACTTTATAAATAAGAAGTTATTAAAATCTAAGGGATCAACTGCAAAATCAAAAATGATTACTAGTGTTTTATCAATTTTTGTTGCAGGTAATTAGTGTCTTCAACCTTTAATACAGTGAAAGTGAAAAAGTTCACATCCTACACTGCAAACTATCAAAGCACAGAGGGAAACTACTAGACCAAGCAAGAGAGACTGCAAAATTAATAATTATTGTTAGTATAATTGCATTTTGTAATCGATAGTATAGACCATTTTTATACTAGAACAATACATTTAACTATTGGATTATTTCATAAATTGCTTGAGGTGCTGACATGATAGACAAAATAAGTTTATAATATTTATTGATATGTTGTACTCAGAATTATATTAAATACATTTTGAAGACCGTATAAATAATTATGGTATTTGGAACTCGATAAACAAACGGCAAGAAAATCCATCTCAATCTGAGCTTACTCTGTTTCTGTATTATTTAAAAAACTAGAGACAAAGATAACTTGTTTAATGCTTTGTAGTAGACAATAACCGATTGCATATTTCGATGTAACACACTGCACTACTAACTGAGACGACAAAGCTTCACTATGTCTTTCAGCCTAGTTCAGCCCTACTTAACTTAGACAAGTTAGGTATAAAATACCGTAGGTAATTTACCACGTTTACTAGTCGCTGCAGCTTTTGTTTATTCTCAAGGCTCTTAAGAGACCTAATCTCACTTATTTTTCGGGGTTAGGTTACTCACAAAACACAAGACCAACATAATCAATTTTATGGGATATGGCAAGTGACCTTTGGTTGTGAAGGGCAAGACTAATGTTAATGTCACATTTTCTGGACAGATAAAGCGGTTACCCGTAGTGGTAATGAATGAACAAGATGTTCCGTTGTTTGGTTTACCTTGGTGTGTGGCTTTCGACATGAAACTTCCAAAGGGAGTAGATGTTCATTCTATTACACAGCCTACGCTTAATAATACAAGCAAAATTAATACCAGAGAAGCTGATGAAGAAATCCCTAAAGCAGTAAAGGGATTATTGAAGGAATTTGGGGAAGTATTTCGAAACGAGCTGGGCACGATTAAAGAGACTAAGGCAAGGATTTACCTAAAGGATAGCTCAAAGCCAATTGTAATGAACGCTCGACGAGTGCCATTTCCCTTAAGGAGAGTTGTAGAGGGAGAACTTAGAAGGCTAGTGGAAAAGAGAGTGATTGAACAGGTAGATCCGGCAGTAACACAAATACTCTGGGCTACACCAACGGTTAATGTTAAAAAAGGGGAAGGAGTACGTATCTGTGGGGACTCCAGTGTCACTTTGAACAGAAGCATCGTTGAGGACAGGTACATGTTACCTACCTTTGAAGACTTGACTGCTACACTAGTAGGTGGACAAGAATTCACGGTTGTGGAACTTCGGGATGCTTATTTACAAATGGAAGTAGAGGAAGAGGATAAAAATATGCTGATTATCTCGACACATAATGGGTACTTTCGGTACTGCCGACTCCCTTTTGGTCTTTCCTCGAGTCCAGCTATTTTCCAGAGGTACATGGACCGGTTATGGACGGCGTAGGACAGGTTGGAGTTCTCTAGGATGACTTAATAATAACTGGACCAAACAGGAATAGTCATTTACAAACATTAAAGGAGGTTCTCAGAAGACTGCGTACAGCAGGAGTCCGAGCCAAGTTGGAGAAGTGTAAAGTGTTTTTCATTTAGGACATACAATAGATCAGTATGGTATACACCCAACTCAAAAGAAAATTGAAGCCATTAACAATATACCAACAACAAAAAATATTACGGAATTGCGGTCTTTTTTGGGAAGCATAAACTTTTACGAACGATTCATTCCAAACTTGCACTCCATATGTTCCAAACTACATCAACTTACAGGAAAGAAAGCAAAATGGCAGTGGGGACCAGAGGAAGAGGCAGTTTTTACGAGAGTAAAAGGGTTGTTAACAGGCAAGGAAACAGTGGTACCATATGACGAATCTAAACCACTTATTATAGCATGTGATGCTTCGGAGGTGGGACTAGGTGCAGTGTTATTGCAGAGGTATCCTGATGGTGGAGAAAAGCCAGTGGCGTATGCTTCACGTAAGCTAGTACCGGCAGAATCTGTGATTGATCGGGAGGCGCTGGGATTGGTATTTGGTGTAAAGAAATTTCACCAGTATGTGTACGGTCGTCGGTTCACTCTGCGCACAGACCATAAACCACTTGAAAAACTTTATGGTCTAAAAAGATTATAATTTATGCTACTATAAATATACAGTAACACTTAAGGTTTATCATGTGTGTACTATTATAACACAACGCTCCAACTAACCACAAAACCTGATTTGTTAGATTCTTATGTTTTTATTTTAGATTAAAATAAAAAAAAATCTCATAACCGATTATACATTTAACATAGAATGGCCAGACCCATAAATAAATGTATATTACTACTCCACCCCACAAAGTTAAAAATTCAGTTTTTATTTATTTTTCCTACTAAACAGTATGCTGTATGTGATGTAATGAAAAATTTAAATAAGTTAGAGTATAAAGTTATACACTGAGACCTGTAAAATTACTTATACAGTATGTAAATTTAAGAATAAACTAATTATTACCTACAATATACCCATACATTTTCTTTTAATTTTATTCATTATAAGTACACTTAACAATATCTCTTAAGAAACAACTAACTAAGTTTCCATTTCACACTCAAACTGAAAAATAATAATAATATTAACCAGACTATAGAACAGGTAAAATCACCATGACGCTGGTATTTTAAATTTTTCAGTATATTCAGATTTTAACTGATGAGCTTTGCTCTTTTGGTTTTTTACATTTTAAAGCAGCAATTTTTTAAATCGTCGATGTGATTAATTATTATTGTCTTAGAAAACTATTTCTACATACCTAAAATTGCTATTGCTTGAAGTCGGTATACCTAGCAGTCACAGTCACTATACCCTCTTAAGCAATAAAACACACTTGCTTAGCTTACAAGAATAATTTTATAACAAGAGAACTCTTGCCTCGCATCAATATCTCTAAGTTGTGGGTCGTCTACTCGCTTAGAGCTCGTGCCTTTTTTTACACCTCCCATAAAGAAAAAGTGTTGAAAAACTCGCCTCTTAGTTGCAGTAAATACACGTCGTTTTAACTGGCCGGAGAATCTACGCAAAATTGAATTTCCTTTGCCTTCCTCCTTGCTTCAAGCCGACAACAAAGTTACTAGAAAAAGAAAATTAAAGAGAAAGAATTTATGGTCTTGTGCCGAAAACAGTTGAATGTAGGTCAGGAAAAAGTAAAAGTCGAGCCGTAAAGACTAATTACCAGGTGGGAAGAAAGAAATAAACTTGGATCCTTAAGGACGGATCTGAGACACGCTATATATACAACAATGCCGCACCATTTTAATTTACAACTTAGACTTTTAAACTATTACCAGCAACACGTATACCTCGACCTCCTAATAAAAACGTTAACCCATAACCATGTTCCTACTCAACGCATATAATAAACTAAAAATGAATGCTATTTGAGTTAAACAGTTCTAGCCTTATGTTAGTGACACGACGGCACTCCATGTCTGTGACATGAATGGACTCCATGTCTGTGACATGAATGGACTCCATGTCTGTGACATGAAGGGCTCCATGTCTGTGACATGAAGGGCTCCATGTCTGGGACATGAAGGGACTCCATGTCCGCATTCAAGGCTATTTGGCAAAAATAGTTAATAGTTTAGTTAAAAATAGTTAAGTTTCGTTAAAACTTGTCAACCTTATACTTGATTAAGGTGAAACACAAAAATCATGGTCATTATGTGATATAGTACTTCTGTTAAAAAAAGGGGATCTACTGGAGTTAAAGAATTAAAGACACTGAGAATCACATCGACATCTAGTAAAATATTTTCTAACCTGGTCAAGGAACGAAGAAAGCTTCAAATAGAACGACATCAACCAGAGCTAGAGCAAGCGAGGTTCAGAAAGGGATTTTCTACGGTGGACCACATACACGTGATTAATCAATTGATGGAAAAAAAACTAATCAGTTAAACTCAAACCTTCACATGGCATTCGTGGATTATTCCAAGGCAATTCGACTCAGTGGACGGGCAATACTTATATAGAGCCCTAGAATCCCAAGGAATCTCGGACACATACGTGATCGTGAATATAATTAGGACATTATACCAAACATGTAAAGCAAGAGTTATCACTGAAATCACTGATCAATACTTCCAAGGGCAAAAGGGAGTGAAACAGGGTGATCCAATATCACCTAACTTATTCAACTGTGTTTTAGAAGAAACTTAAAAAAAAAACTCAAATGAAATGCGAAGAAAACACAAATAAATGGGAAAAGACTATCATATCTCAGATTTGCGGACGACATAACACTGTTCGCTAATACTCCGGAAGAGCTGGAAAGAATGCTTAAGGAACTGCAAGAGGAGACAGGAAGAGCAGGTCTACTGATAACCGAAGAAAAAACCATCCTCCTGACAAACGGACCAACCAAGGAAATCCACCTTAATGAAAAGTAACTGCAATGGAAGAAAGAAGCAGTATATTTAGGACAATTAGTAAGCTTTGAAAACTGAATAGGGAAAAAAGCATAGAGAAGAATTGATCTGTCATGGAAAAAATACTGATCACTAAAGCATATTTTTAAAAATTAAATAATCAGTGTTAAGAAGAAGGGAAGAGTTTTGGAATCTTGCGAGATGCCCTGTCTCACCTATGCGTCACATACTTGGACCCTTACTAATAAATTAGCTAACCAACTGAGAGTGACTCAAAGAGGGATGAAGAGAAGCATCAAAGGAGTAATAAGGAAAGCAGCGTGAAAAGCGAAGTGATTTGGAAAGAAACGGAAGTAAAGGATAGAGTAGAAAAGATCTGGTTCTTAAAGTGGAATTGGGCAGGGCATATTTCAAGACTTCAAGACAAAAGATAGAACAAAGAAATCACCAAATGGAAACCATATCTTGGAGGGAGAGGAAGAGAACGTCCGCAAAAAAGATGGGAAGACGACCTTGTTCTGAAAGCTGGACCAAAATGGATGCAGAGGGTGAAGGATAGACACATTTGGAGAACCCTGGGAGAGGCCAAAGCTCATTCTTGGGCCAGTTTTGTGAATTGTATATACAAAAAAATATTATATATATATATATATAAAATTAGATTTTTTTTAATTAATAAAAAAATGAAAATTATAGATATTTTTGTAAAGAAAAGGAAATATTATATTTTATGTTCCTCTTTTTTACTAAAATTTTGTAAAATTGTTTTCACCAAACAAATGAAAGGCTTCATTATTATTATTATTATTATTATCTGCACTTGTTTCTTCTAAAACTGCCTTAGGGCTGCCTTAGGCTTAGGGTTTGCCTTTTTCGTAGTCTTCGCTTATACTTTCGTCCGTCAATTGTATAAATGACAACTATGGGAATTTCAAGCACCAGGCAACTTTTGGTTAAGATGGTAGGATCACTGGCCTAAAGGCATTTAGTGTTCAAACGGGGTGAGCTCTTTTGGTCTTACTACGCTGGCACTGGCCTGTTTTCATCGAGGTCGGCACTGCGTGACGCGAGGCGCTGCCGAGTCCCCAATCCTAACCTGTTCTTTTAGGACCACCACCACAAGCCAGCGGTTGTACGCCGTATCAAGACGTCCAACTATTGACAGAGGTAATAATAGTAGCGGTAGTTTTACCTGAAAATAGAAAAATAAACTCTATTGATTCGATTCAGAAAGAAATTAAGTGTAAAGTTTCCATGCAAACTGCCACAGTAACTTTAGCTAATTCTGAAAATAATTACACAGCTAACACACATGTATTGTTAGATAGTGGTAGCCAAAGAAGTTACATGACAGAACAAGTAGCTAAAACTCTTGGACTGTCATACTTACGAGAAGAATATCTCTCTGTCTGTTTATTTAATTCGTCAAAACCAAAAAATATAAAATCATATGTTGTCAAATTTCAAATTAAATTAGTTGATGGCTCTTACTCTCTGATATATTATGCAAACGTAGTACCTAGTATAGTAGAAAATTCAGCATTTACAGAATTAGATGGAATAAAATTTAATTATAAATATCCGACATTTGCTGACAATCCAGATTTAGTTAACTATGATCCTAAAATTGGATTATTAATTGGAAATTATTATTATTTTAAATTTTTAAAAATTTGAAATTAAAGAAGGGTTATTTTTAATTTATTCTAAATTAGGATGGGTATTATCGGGAAGAAATCAAGAAAGTACAAGGGATATTCAGTTTCTCTGTTTATGCAAAAAAAAAAAAAAAAAAAACACATTAAATTCACGTTCCTTGTTTCATGTGGCGGGAAAGCGAAGGACAACGATTACTCCAGCACTTTTTTTAAGTTTGAGGTCTATTTCTGTGACATTCACACATTTAGCAGAGGAGGAGTTAAAATTGTACCGGAAGCTAATAAAAAAACTTTGGAAAAAGGAAATAAATTTCGTGAAGAATTTGAAAAAAATTGGAGTGTGAGTACCTGCCCAAGCAGGAACCGAATTCAAAACTTTTACCTTGTATCAGCCAAAAAGAAATAGTTCCTAGACAAAATTGGAAACTCGGAAAAATATAAAGGCAAAATTCTAGTCAGGATGCATCACTGCGCACTCAGCAGGAGTAAGGACTGAGGCCTCGACCATCGCAAGACCGATTTGCCTTTTCTTTCAGTAAGACATGATTTAAAACTAACTAGAGACAACATTCCCTCAGTGGAAGAAAACGGAGATCATTCAGTGGTGGAGTGTGTCATATGTCAAGATATGACATAGTAAATTTAATTGTTGAAGCATAGTATTTTCTTAACTTGTTGTGTTTGACTTGTTTTGTGATTAAATAAAATAAGTTCAGTAGTTGTTTGGGAGCCAAAGTAATTTGTTTTTCATTATTATAGTTAAAAATATCGTCAGAGTACGACAAATAGTCCAAATGGGAGTACCTTGAACTCGTATAAATTATCTCCTGTAGAGAATGCTGTTTTGGCTCTATCAATTGGATCTATTTCTACTTGCCAATAACCAGAAGTCAAACCTAATATTATAAAGTTTTGACACTTGGCTGGGCAGGCAAGCATTTCATCTGTTTGAGGTAAGGGATACACGTTTTTCTCAGTGATACTATTCCATTTTCGATAATCTATGCAAAAACGTAATGACCCATCCTTTGTAGTAACTACTACGAGTGAGCACCATGCCAATGCTGATTCCTCAATAACACCTTTATCTAATATATCATGGACTATTTTATCAGCCTCTTCTTTTTGATGTAAAGGTATTCTCCTAGGTGCCTGTCCAATTTGAAGAGAACTTACCGTATTTATAGAGTGATATATTTTATTTGTTCTACCTATATCTGTATTGGATTTGGAAAATATATCTCTGAAATTCATTAAAAGATCAAGGGCTTTTCGTTGCTGGTCTGAATTTAATTGAGAATCACCCAGGCAAAAAGCTGTTTTCACCCATTGTTCAACATCAACAATAACGTCATTGTTAATACTAGAAGCAATCCTATATGAAGGATCAAATTTTGCTAAATGGGTTCCCTTATGCATTATGCAGGACTGTGTGGTCTTTCAAGGTTTGACTAATGCCCTAGCAACAATTACTCCATATTTAGTTACTGATTTAGTTGATGGCTCGAGTATTCCATCAAGTAATCTGATATTTTTATACTCCGTAAACTAAAACTTATTTATTAGCTAATACTTCTACAGTCTCTAAAAGTTGAATATCTGCCATTCCTACTCTATCTACACCCTCAGAAAGGAGAGTTATATAACTTTCATTTATATTTAATGTATTTTCTTTGTAGGGCAGTTGCCCATAATTATTTCGAAGAAAATCACATCCCAGAATACATTTTTTAATATTAATATTGGCTACATAAAATTATTGTAAAATTTTCCATTCTGATATTTCTAAAGGTAAAGCAACTACTCCTTTAATTTGAAGTTGTTGTCCACTAACCTTATAAGCATGCATATCGGTAATAGGATCCAACTGAAATTTATCAGATAATGTATCCCATTTTTCTATGCTTAATAAAGATATTGATGCTCCACTATCTACTAAGATAGTAGTGGGAATAGAGTCTAATAACCGTATAATGAATTTCGCTGCAATTGGGGTTTTAGTATAATTGATATTATGTATTTTATTTCTGGCCCGTCCCTTTATTTTGTGTAGGTGGCTGGCCATTCTGAGTTTCCCTGATATTTAGGACAATTGGTTCTTATATGATCAGAAGCTCCACACCCCAAGCATTGTGGGGTGTTAATTTTTGTCCTCTTTGGGTTAGGGTGTCTGTTGGTATTAGTTATAACTTCTAAAATTTATTTTAAACTTATTTTTATAATTTATTAGATAATTATTTTTTATCTTACGTCGGGTAATAAAATAACTATCCAAGTGTTAGTTTACGTATTCATTTTTTTCGATGTAATATAATCATCGTGAACCATTGAGGGTTCAGCGGACATTAGAAGATAAAGAGCCCGGCTTTGTTTACATCCGAGCGGCGAGCCCGAGCTACCTTCCCTTCGAGTCAGTCTACGGGACGGTTCTCGACAGCCCCGAGTCTATTTGTTTAGTTTTACACGTAAGCGGTTTACGCGACTTACAATTTTTTCCCTCGTCTCGTGACTCGAAGTCAAGAGTGACCGCATCCTGAGCGGATTTTATTTGTCCGTCGCACTAAAGTGGCCATCAGCCGTAGGTGTTTTGGTCTTTTCTTAGGACAGTGTTGCGAGTGTGGAAAGTGGAAGAACAAATTACTCTCTGTGGAGTATTGCCATGATGAATCACTTTGGCGAGCGACTCTAAAATATCAGCTATCATCCAACATTAGTCAGCGACCTTGAAACTCAGCTGATCAGGCATTAAACCCTCAGCGTAACGTAAAGTTTTCTGGTTCCATTTTTTCCCCCCTTCAGGAATAATATATATATATTTAGTTGTTTTTTTTATCCCTTCAGACTCTAACTTATTTGTATTTTTTTGGACACTCCCTACGGCCTTAAGGGCGATTTCAAGCCATGTCACATTTTTCTATATTTTTTTTTCTTGTGAGCTAGAAGGACCCACCTAGAGTTAATTTTGTAAGGCATTTTATTTTATTTCAAGCTAATAAGTGCAGTTTTTTTTGTAGTTACCACTGTTATCATAAATTGTAGGATAGGTCGGAGTGGAAAATTATTGTTATTTCGGATAAGTTCTTTTTATTTATTTATTTTTTTTATTTTAGCCCCTCGGAGTTTACTTTTGGACACAAAAGTAAACTTACTTACTATGGCACATAGTATTATTATTATTATTATTTTTTTTTTTTTGTACAGGAAATCTATTAGTTCTTTTTGTGAGTTGATTATAATTTATAATATGATGTTGTAGGGTTTATTATACTTTACGGAGTCTGATTTATTTTTCTTTCTATTTAATATTTTTACTGTATTTCCCCCCACCCTTACTCCCCCCCCCTTCTGGCCTCGTGGAATTTCTTCGTTTATCCTCCCTCCTTACCTTTTACACCAGAAAAGAAGTGGCGCTTATCCCTTTATTATTTTCTATCATTACTCCTAATTGTTGTTATTATTATTCCTATTATTAATTCGTTCCTCCTCTTTCATTTTTTTTGTTTTGTTGTATTACACCTACACCCGACCGACTGAGCTGAGGCATACGTTACAGTTTTAGTGCCCTTACGTGGGGCTTGAGAAGAAGGCCGCGTTACAATATTAAATTATTTATTTCTGATTATTGCCAGAATCCTTTCTGAAACCTTTTTTTTCGATTATTTATTTTTAATCTTACAGCTCATAATGATTATGGATGTGGATAGATTAAGTCGGGATGAGCTTGAGTATGAGCTTAAAATTCGGGGAGTACTGGATGTCCCAACGGTACAAGAAATGAGAAAAGATCTATGACGGATGTTAAAAATTAAAAATGAAAGACGCCTTCTTATATCTTCTTCTGCAAAGTTTGACTGGGATAAAGAGATCAATATTGTGAAACTAAAATTAGTAGAACTTGAAGTTCTATATGAAAATTATTTAACATCGAAGTCACCTAATGCTTTAAAGAAGTTGTAAACCTCTTTGGCACACCTGGTAAACCGAATAGTCAACGTATTAGTCACCGGAGAGTGCGGATCTATTTATCTTTAGTGTCTCCGACCTTTGCGCCGCTATCTATAATCTGTGTCTCGTTGAACTGTTCTTCACCCAGAACATTACATTGGATTTAAACCTCATCACTACATAATCTTATGTCAACTCAACCAGGTGAACTTCCCCCCCTCCCCCCAATTGGGGGGGGGGGGGGGGAGGTTCTCTAAATAATATTAATGAAAATAGTAATTTCAATTGTATTAGTGAAAATAATAATATTAATGAAAGTAAATAAGTTATTAATAGTGGCAATAAAAAAGAAAACAAAAGTAATAGTAGCATGGATGTAGTTCAATATAATTCTCAAAATAGTGTAGAAAGTACTTTTTACATATTCACAGGCTCTGATCTTCCTCCATATTATATATTTGTAGAAAGTACCAGTGCTGAAGGAAATGGCATCAGTCGAATTCATCCGATGGCACTCGGAAAACTTATTCATTCTAATCATCAGGAATTGGGAGATGATATAATTCTTATTGAGAAAGTTAGTAGAAACCGAGTCAAGGTTTCCTTTAGAACGATTCGAGCTGCTAATACCGTCATTAAATCTCAGACTTTAAAAGAGAATGGTTTGAAGGCTTATATTCCCCGTCAATTATTGTTTCGTACTGGAATTATTCGAAATGTCAAAGTCAGCCTTTTAGAGGAAGAAATTTCTACGGTTTTATCTCGTCATTTTGGAAGTACCCACAGCTTGATTTTCTTAAAAAGACTGCAACGTAGAGTTTCAGTATCATCAGAAGAAGGTGGAGGTAAAATATTTATAAACCGACAAACTCTATTAAATTCATTATAAGAGGACAACAGTTACCTCCCTATGTTTTACTTTAAAGTGTCAAATGCCCTGCAGACATTTTTATCCAAAGGATAGTTCAATGCTGACAGTGTTTTAGATTCGGACATTTCAAAGATCAGGGGATAATTCCCATGGTCTTTTTCTTTGCAAGAGTGCAAAGAAAAAGATAGTGAATGTATTCATTGCGGTAGAAATCACCTAGCTACAGAAACTTCTAAGTGTGAAGAATTAACGAAACAAACATGCATTCGGAATTTAATAGCTACCGATAATATTTCATTCAATGAGTAAGTAGATCAAATAGAAATTTCTCTACTGCTACCCGGTGCCCCAATATTGACTTTAATTCCATATTCCCGCATTTAGAAGCGCAAGCAAGTAATATTGAATACCATTACAACAATACTGTTTTTGAATCATTACCTGAGCCGGGAACCAAGGCGCAGTGGTACCTATCGGCCAGTCAAGCGCCCCAGAGCCCAATTATTCCCTAAATCCCCAGATCACAGTGACCTTCTTATACAAAGTAGTGTAATGCCTCACAATAAACCCGGAGGCTTAATTTTGTCCAGTTCCACTCACTCAAACTCCCAGAATAATAAAATAACTACTACCCCAATAAGAGAAACCTTATATTCAAACCCAAAATTTTCTGAAGCTATTATTGAATTAATCTATCAAATTATTATTGAAAAACCCCACACCCTCCCTAAATCTCAATTAAAGTCTAGTTACTAAAAAACTCAATACGTTGCGACATGCACAGAACAAATAGAGATTTAACTATTATGCAGTGGAATGTCCGCTCTGCTCTATCTAACAAGGGTATTCTTGAATATTTCCTTGAATCTAAAACTGTTGATTTATCATTGATTTCTGAAACCTGATATTTCTGTTTCTTTTCCTGGATATAACCTGGTTCGTCAGGACCGTGCCGACGGTCGGGCTGGCGTTGCAATATTTATAAAAAAATGTTATAGTTTTCTATCGATCAACAGTCCCTGTTATAGATGGTTTGATGGTTGGAATTGAGATTAATTCTACTCGATTTAAATCTTTGCGAATCATATCTCTTTACAACGAGCCCTATAGTAATAATGTTAATGAGAATACCTGGAGTCGCTTATTCCAAACTGCGCTAGGCCTCCTAATTATATGTGGTGATTTTAACTGTCATAGTCTAGCTTGGGGCTGTGATTTTACCGATCGATATGGTTCTGCTCTTTTGTCCGCTTCTCACTCGTCAAACATGATTTTCTTGAATGACGGAGACACCACTCTTGTTAAAGAAATATCACATCGTAAAGAATCCGCAGTAGATATCACGTTCTGTTCACCTGAGTTGGCTTCAGTTCTTGACTGGTTTGTTTGGAAGGATCCGTTGGGATCGCATCACTTTCCTATATTAATCAAATCAAGTATACAGATACCTAGAGTGTTCAGAGAAACTCGTTGGAATATGAAAAAGGCTAAGTGGGATGTTTTCCTGGAAGAACTTAATACCATTGTACCTTCAGATAGCGATTGGTATAGTTACGATTACAACCGGGTTATAAGTGACATCAATAATGCATGCTTAAAGTCTATTCCTAAATGTAAAAGTGGTGGGTCTCCTTCTAAAACCATCTTTTGGTGGAATAACGAATGTAAAAATTCAACTGAACAACGTCAACAGTCAATTATAGCATACAAAAATAATCCCTCTCTCTCAAATTGCATTTATTTCAAGAAATCCTATGCTTTAGTAAAAAGGACTGTTAAATTAGCCAAATGATTAGCTTGGCGTAAAATCTGCTCTCAGATTAACAGCCAGACTCCTGTCAAAAATATGTGGTCAACTTTTAAAAAATTAACAATAGCAAAACAGTAAATATCAACAATACACAGTCACTGTTAGATTATGATGAAAGTTATACATGTCTCAAAAAACTTTGCCCCGACAGTGTACCAATATGTACTACCTAGCCAAATATTATCGGGAGTGATTGAGATCGTAATGCTAAGGTATTATTGAACCCCTTTTCATTAGAACTAAATATAGCCCTAAAAAACATAGCAACACCTCACCCGGCCTTGATGGAAACACTACTCTGTGTTACTCAATTTGCCTTATCAATCAATACAAGCAGATTCTATTATTGATATTCAATAGATTCCTTACATCTGATATTAATTTCCCCTCTCAATGGTACCAAGGAAAAGTCATTCCTATTTTGAAACCCGGTAAAAAGCCTAGATCTATAGACTCGTACAGACCAATAGTTTTATCATTTTGTGTTAAAAAAAAAACTTATGGAAGACTAGTAAAAAATAGAGTAGAATCGTGGTATGAGAGTCAAGGATTAATGTCTCAATCTCAGTTCGGCTTCAGGAAGTTTTAAGTACTATCCTTTACTCTAAGCTTCATACAAAAAAAGGAAGGCACATGTGTCCACTCAAGTGTCCACAACACTGCAGTACTTATTCCATCAGTTTGACGTCTACTTTTGAGGAGAAAAGGTTACAACTACAAGTATTAGAAATAAACCACTGTGCTTATGTAATATTTGCTGTTATCATTATAAATATTGCACGCCATCTTCAATCAGAGAATAAATAATAAATTTGATACAACAAATCACATATCTTCTGGCAGCATTTGAAAATACATTTTACTTAAGCCTTTATTGCGTTTACTAATTTTTCAACTCTCTCGGATCATTTTTTAAACTATGATATAAAAGCGCTTTTTGTTAAAAAAAAACCAAATGCCATCTCGTTTATAAAAATCTCATGTCAGAACGAATTGATTAATACCCAAATCTTTAAGTAAATCATATTTTATTTCAATTTTTTACTGGTTATTCCTAGGTATTATGAAAAAACATATTGCGAGTTTTTGTGGCCTACATGACTGTTTCAGTAATTTGTACAGTGATTGGCAAAAAATAGATTGAAATTATAGCAAACATTAAATTTCGATTAAATAGTAAATCTGCTCTAAATAGAAATAATTGTAAAATAATTTATAGGTTGTTTAACTCTAGAATGCTTATCTACGTCATTTTGACGTGTATGTTTTTGAAAAAAGGTGGTATTGACTCCAGCACTAATTTTTTCCAGACCATATTCAAGGTAATCTTTCCTCAGTTAGTCTGCTCCAGGCAAATGTTACTAATAGTTTTGTCTTTTTAGGCTCTTTGTGGTATAGATAATAACTATATTATCTGTCCTAGCCTAGTCAGTATTATTTGTCCAAAAACTGGTCAAATTTATATTGTTTATAATTTTAAAAAAATGTTGTCTTGTTCTTTATGTTTTTATATATCTATAGAAGTTAAAAATTGATTGAAAATAAATCACTGAATGCTAATAAAAGATATAACTTTTTCGTAGTGTCTTTACATGCTTCACACTCACAATAACCTGTGCAGTGGCGGCGCGTCCTTAAGGGCAGGTGGGGCTTAGCCCCACCAACTTATTGAGAAACAAAAAAAATTAACAAATATATATTTATTTTATTTTATTTATTTAGAAAAGAAAAACTATTTAGTTGTCAACACAAATAAATACATTAGATATATATAGTTTTAGTGTTCATAGAGTACAATCTATGTAGTATGTAGGTCCAGATCGTTTAAAATAAGCAGTAGAAAAGCATAGCATATAGCAAGAAATCTCGCGGGGGTAGGAGGTAGGAGGCCAAGGTTATTAACGCGGAAAGCCGGGCAAAACGTTAATACCTTAGCTATGCCCGAGTGGTGGGCCAAGGGGTAGGGCAAACATCCCCTACCCTCGTGCCGAGCAAGATGGTAGAATAGAGAGGTTTTACTGGGCTTGAAAACTATTATATATTCTCTCTACTAGATAGCAGTGGTGGGATAGATAAAATATATTATATACTATTATATACTACAAACTGTAGGAAAAAATCAAATAATCGCTATGAAAGACAAGACTGGTAATCTGAAAACAGATATTGAAGAAATAGCAAATGTGATAGCTGAATATTATACTAACCTTTACAGGAATAGTAACATACATAGGATCCCAAATACCATAAATTCAAAATGGAGTGAAGAAACAGTGCAACCAATTCTCAAGTGTGAAATAGAATGGGCTATAAAAAGATTAAAAAATGGCAAAGCCGCAGGTCCAGATGAAATAACTAATGAAGAAATAAACGCTGGAGGGGAAACATTAGTAAGTATACTGCTTGACCTTTACAATTTATGACTAGCAAAAAGAGAAGTACCGAGAAAATGGCTCGTAGCCAATCTATTATTATTATATAAAAAGGGCGATAAACTAAATATTGATAATTACCGACCAATAATTCTACTATCCTGTGTATATAAAGTATTTATGTCTGTCATAACAAAAAGAATCTCTAACAAACTAGATCAGCAAATAAGCATAAACCAGTCAGGGTTTAGATCAAATTTCTCCACTGTTGACAACATCTTTACCATAAAGCAACTAATTAGAAAAGCTCATATATATCAATTCCCTTTAGTAATAATTTTCATAGACTATAAGAAAGCGTTTGACTCAGTCCTGATGGTACATCATTGATCATTGGTACTCATTGATCTGTTGGTACATCATAACACATATATGCCAAATTTAAAAGTGATCGGACGAAAGGTGTAGCCGTGAGAGCAGGTGACAGACGGACTGACATATAGACACGCAGGAAAATATAGTCCTTGGTTTTGCCTACGGACCCTAAAAATGACACCAAAACGCGTAACACTGTCAAAATAAAAAAAATGATAATGTTTTATTATTATTATTATCTTATTTTTTATGATCACCACTGTCGGTGGGTTTGATGAAACCGTTTAGCGCTAGTCCGACGTTCTTTTGAGAAAATATTATATTCTTAAACGTATGCAACCTAGGTATAGTGTCCATCAGGTTTATCCGACTGATGTTCAAAGTAGACCACTGGAGAAGAGCGTAGAGTTTGACGTAAGAACATCTGTCTTTAAATCCATATTTATGATTGTTACAACTGATATCCTTGTGTAACGGGTAGAATTCCTCCACCAATTTTTTTACCGTCGTATTACAACCGAAATCTTCCAAGTTGAATACGGGTTTACCGATTAAGTCACTTATAAATAAAAATTTATCTTTACCTTTGGCGAAGATCAATCTGCTGTCGTAAGTTTCTTTTTCGACGATGTCACCACGTTGACTGTAGTCCTCCTCGCTGCTGTTATACTTGAGACCATGTAATCGCTTTGTCAACCACCTGTTGGTACCAGTGTCTAATTTGACATTTAACGACGGTGGTTTGAAGTAGTCGATGCTGTTGGCGAAGAATTACACAAGGATAATTGTTTCACGATAAAGTCGGTTGTGCTCCTAAACGCTCCAAACTCAACCACTGTAAACAGTACCATGGACCGAACACAACTGAGATGAAATTAAACCCGACATTATACTTTTACCTTATCATCTAATTACCGACCAATAGAAACGGATCTAATCGCATTGATTATAATGACACCGAGTTTAACGGAAATATCAGTCGCTTTCAGACCTTAGTGAGGTACACATAGTTATGGATTTGCTGCATCAATCGGCCATTACTCGTTTCAGTTCGACCAAATATATTATTTTCGGATTGAATGCTATCGACGGCGAACCTACATTGAGAATCCATCAAGGCAGAGTTAGTGTAGACGTCGGTGAAGATGTGTTGAACGGAACAAAGAGTTTCTACAACTTTTTCATGGAAAAGAACGACGAAGAGACGTTGTTCTCATAATAATTATGTAAATAGTATTTATATAATTTACTTTCGTTTATAAATACAGATGATATGTTCACTGATTTTCCAGTATTGTAAATAGAGAATACAAACTGTTCGGAACCAATTCCTTAGCTTCATAACAGGAGCCCACTAGTACATTCACAATGATCTCGACTTATCACTAGGAACAGAGGTACTAAAGTATACCGTTGTAAGACCTAACACCCTGATAAACTTATTCCAAGGAGAAAGCTCAAGAGGAAATGACCTGTAGATTCTTACCTGTTAGTTAATTGTTGTAATTTATTTTCTTAATGAACTAGTTAATTTCGCATTGGTAGAGCGCTATTCTGGAAATATAGAGGCCCGTGGTTCAAATCCCAGCGTTGGAGTGTATTTTTCTCTGTCTGTTTCCCGTAGTTAATAATAAATATAATTTGATTTAAATTAAAATTTAATCTTTCTGTAGTATGAATACTACCAAAATGGTAAAATATGAGTTTGTTTTTTTGTTGTTTACTTTTTTGTTTTTTAAATTATATTTAATTGTATCGCACACACTTTTTAAAATATAAATAGGTCTATCAAGTACAATTACAACTGTCACTTCTAGAACCATAGCTAAATAAAATGGAGGATTAAAATTAACGAGAAAAAAGTATCTATGTAACGTTCAGATGAAGACACGGCATCTGCGAACCTGTTTTCCTAAACTAAACTCCTATTCCACACCCAAACACTGTCCGCTACCTTGGGTTACACCTGGATCGGCGTCTAATATGGGCACACCACACAAAAGTCAAAACGACAAGACTGCAACTGACGTTATAAACTTTTATTCAGACTCCTCCACTATACATCTAAACTCAATATGCAAAGCAAATTACTCAACTACACTATTATTAAGCTCATATGCTCATACGATATTGAACTTTGGGGTTGCACCAGGCGTTCTAACTCCTATTTCATTCAAGCCCTACAATCTAAAATCCTAAGAAGAATAACCAAAGGCCCTATCTATATTTCAAACCTTGTCCTTCAAAGAGACCTTAAAGTCCCATTCATCCGTGGCCTAGCCTCCTCCCGATACAAATCCTTCTATGACACTCCATATCCCACCATCCTAACCCATTAGTCCTAAACCTATCCTCTCCATTCATTCCACAAATGCCTCCTTGACTCCTGAAGAGGCAGTGGCCGCATGACTTATGAGTACTGTCGACGTATCATTTTTTATCTCATGGCGTCACAAGTCTCTGTAAACATTAATTACACATCTGTATTGCTTATAACGTGTACTAATGTAGGTACAATGTTCTAATAAATTATATATATATATATATATATATATATATATATATATATATATATATATATATATATATATATATATATATATATATATATATATATATATGTATATATATATATATATATATATATATATATATATATATATATATATATATATATATATATGTGTGTGTGTGTGTGTGTTTGTTGGTACGCGCGGCACACATACAGAATATTATTGAATCTGATAAGAAATGCACTGAACATAACCCTTAAAACATTCAATTTTAAGTTTCTGGTAGTTTTCATACTACGGAAAGTTTAAATTTTAATTTAAATCAAATTATAATTATTATTTACTACGGAAAACAGACAGTGAAAAATACACTCCCTCGCCAACTAAGCTACGCAGGAGAACGTTCTCCTGCGTAGCTTAGTTGGCTAGAGCATCTGTACCAGAAATACAGGAGACCCGTGGTTCAAATCCCGGCGCGGGAGTGTATTTTTCACTGTCTGTTTTCCGTAGTAAATAATAATTATAATTTGATTTAAATTAAAATTTAAACTTTCCGTAGTATGAAAACTACCAAAAACGTAAAATTGAATTTCGAATTGATTGTACAAGGTACAGGTACTAATTGAGTACTTTATAATTATAAGCGTTAATTCTTGGTTTAGTTCTAATGTCATAAATATTGACTGTCTAAATGTATATGAATATTGAAAGCTTGGATTCGGGACTAGTTATCGATTACGGCAGTTAAAAATCTTTCTCCTCCGTAGCTTAGTTGGCCGGAGCATCTGTACTAGAAATACAGGAGACCCATGGTTAAAATCCCGGCCCGGGAGTGTATTTTTCACTGTCTGTTTTCCGTAGTAAATAATAATTATAATTTGATTTAAATTAAAACCTTAAAACATTTTGTAAGTTACATAATTCATCTGCATTATTTTGATTAGCTTATGCATAGGTAATCATATCATTTATTACAATATATATATATACATATTTAAAAAAAAAAAATATATGTCATTTAGCTTTAACTTTTTTTTTAATGTTTTTCATTTTATTTTCCTTCGGAAAAAAGTTTTTGTCTTGTTTAACATCCTGTCTCATTAACATGCTAAGTTTTATTCATTTTTTCAATAGTATTATTTCTTGGTTTCGATCCTGCGTCTCCTTAATTTAGAATCTGGTGGCTGGGCGGGGATCACGTAGTCGTGGAGTGGGATACAAGCTTAGGGAAACCTCGTGTTTTTCTAGAAGGAAGGAATCAACTGCAGTATTATTAGATTACTCCCTTCCGACTTATTTCAATATAGATTCTTGATTCAACTAGCATCCCCCTCGCAAATTTAATAAAAACTGACTTCTTTCAGATATGTTTTATTATTTCCTTTGTTATCCACAGTTAATACCTTTATACAAAAAAACAACAAAAAAGCAATCCCAACTTAACTACTGAATGTACATTCATAATTCACACGTCAACATCTCTAATTACTTATAGAAAAAGAAAATGTGGTATATATATACATAATTATATATATATATATTAGGGTGTTTCATTTTTCCAAAGGTGGGATTTTCATATGACTTTGCTTACGCCCCGAGTCCAAGTGGTGTAAAAGATATATATGAACAATTTCATGAAGATTGGATAATATTTAGAGGTTGCACACTTTGATCAGTTTTGTAATAGTATGCAAAAAATACGATTTTTCAATATTAAATATTTTTATTGGGAAAACTAGAAATCAAATACTTAAAAAAATATTAAAATTAAACGCTAAGATTAATAGGTAATATTATAGGTAAATATTATATTATATTAATTAACTTTGAACAATGCAATATTTTCTTTTGTTCCCTGGTGACGACTTTTCTGTGATGCTCGACTATCTCAACAAGTATTGTTTTTGATTTTCGTCCATGGGTGTTTCGTTGAACTTTTTTATCAGATCAATTCCCCTTTCTGCAGTATCATTGACCACCTTAAGAGCATATACCAAGGAGCATGCTTCTTAGAGAATCATAGTGGATCCCAAACAATTCAACGAAAATTTTTGTTTTAGTAGTAACGAAATGGCTTAGGTCTTTTCCTTCAAAAACTAGGTTTTAAACGACCCTCTAATCGTTTCATTTCCTTTTTCTTTGCAGGTTTGGTTTCTAAATTTTTATTCATATTTTATTTATCTGCCTGAGTAATACGTTCGTCAAAAATCCAATCCTGCATTTGTTTCTGATGGATACCAAAATGTTTCTTAGCAGCTGTGAGAGCACTTTATTTAGTCTGCATCTGGGAAAGAGCTCAAAAGCTCCAGTATGTCCAAATCATTGTTTGCAGCCCATCGACTTACAACTGACTCGTGCCGAAAGCTAACATAATATATGAGGCTGACAAAATGGTCAACCCGTTTCATTTCTTAAAATTCTGTAAAGCGGTTTTCCGTATCTCCAGCTACCATTTACAAAATAAAAGTAAATGGCAAACAAAATTGAAAAGACACTTTGATAATCCTCCTCATTTGGTCTTACATTGGGATAATAAACTCTTTCCTTTAGTTATATGACTCGCCTATGGAAGAGTCAAAACATTGGAAGATAGAGTTTCAGTTCTAGTGACTGGCAATGATTGTGAGCATTCGCTTGGCTTACCTGATGCCTGATTTGGCTTACCTGTATTCGGGAAGTGAACTGAGTTGATGCTACTTGAAAATATCATTGGTATATATTTAATACTACAGCTTCTATTTCAGGACTAATTCAAGGAGCATGTACCAGAATTAATGGGGAATGTGGACGAATATTGTTGTGGTTGGTTTGCCGTCACACACCCATGAACTAACGTCTAAAGTGTTGTAGCATACCATTTACTGGTTCTGATATCCAGATTTTTCGTAAGTTCCAAAGTTTGTGGGCTTCACTGGATAAGAAGTCATATAACACAATGCTGGATGAAGAAATTCCCATTTAACGCTTTCTAGAAGAATAACGAGTGAGAATGATAACTACATGCAAAATGTCCTAAAACAATTGAATATTCCTCAACAATAATTTAAAGGAATGAAACGGGTTGACCATTTTGTAAGCCTCATATATGTTCGCTTTTGGCACGAATCAGTTGTAAGTCGATAGGCACCAAAAAATTATTTGGATATGCTGGAGCTTTTGAGCTCTCACCCAGATGCAGACTTTAAATAAAGTGCTCTCACAGTTGCTAAGAGACATACATATTTGGTATCCATCAGAAACAAATGCAGAATTGGCTTTTTGACGAACGTATTACTCAGGCATAAAGAAAATATGAATAAAAATTTAGAAACCAACCCTGCAAAGAAAAAGGAAATGAAACGATTAGAGGGTCGTTTAAAACCTAGTTTTTGAAGGAAAAGACCTAAGCCATTTCGTTACTACTAAAACAAAAATTTTCGTTGAATTGTTTGGAATCCACTACGATTCTCTAAGAAGCATGCTCCTAGGTACATGCTCTTAAGGTGGTCAATGATACTGCAGAAAGGGGAATTGATCTGATAAAAAAGTTCAACGAAACACCCATGGACGAAAATCAAAAACAATTCTTGTTGAAATAGTCGAGCATCACAGAAAAGTCGTCACAATGCGAACAAAAGAAAATATTGCATCGTTCAAAATTAATTAATATAATATAATATTTACCTATATTACCTAGCTAATATTAGTTTCTAGTTTAAATTTTTGTTTTAATTATTTGATTTCTAGTTTTCCCAATAAAAATATTTAATATTGAAAAACCGTATTTTTTGCCTACTATTACAAAACTGATCAAAGTGTGCAACCTCTAAATATTATCCAATCTTCATGAAATTTTTCATATATATTTTTTACACCACTTAGACTCGGGGCGTAAGCAAAGTCTGCATTTTTTTAAAAATTTTATTTTTTGCCTTACAAATTGAAACACCCTAATATATATATATATATATATATATATATATATATATATATATATATATATATATATATATATATATATATATATATATATATATATATATATATATATATATATACATACATACGAAAAACACACGACCGCGAATAATATATAAGCATTAAATACTATATAAGCACTAAAGGTGTTAGCTCAGGATCCGGATGAGCATAAGCGACGTACCCTGGAAATGTTTTTTATTAAAAGGAAGCGAGCGTCTTTCAATAAATAATGTATTGTATATTGAGAAAAAAGGTAATGATAAATTTATAGTTAAAGCAGATGGTTGTAGAACGAAAAAGAACTGTCCTCCTAGGCCCGGTCGGCATATTACTCCAATTAAATATTAAAATAAAAAATATAAATCATTAACTCACAAAAACTTCTGCTTGTATCAGGTTGAAATGTTACATGCTTGTTTCAATTGTACTGTAGGTGATGTATACAAAGTTTCATTTAAATCTTTACGTTAGAACGTAAGATATCGGTAAAAACGTTGTATTCTTTATTTTAATCGGTTTGGTCCGCTTTAATAAATTTAGCGATCTTTATCACTTCATAGTAGTGTCGGTGTACGTTTTACTAAAAAAAATTATTTAAAAAAGTTGTTTGTCTCATTAAATAGATGAAGTTAGAATTTTTTCCCGACCAAAAATTCCAATTTTAAATTCGAAGCTTACGTTTACGCGAGCGTTGCGCGTGAACGCTTTGGCGAATAACGTTGTCCAACGAACTTGTCCCTGACATTGGTAAAATGAACATGTGTACCAAATTTCAACCAAGTCGGTCAACTTTTACACAAGTTATCGCCAACGGTAGATTTCGTGACAAATTTTGCGTGACGGTGATTTTGTGACGGGTGTATAAGGAACTTTGTTCCAAAAAATCTAGTCCAATTTAAATTTTTCGAAATCACTCTAGGAAGGTATACAAATCGTGAATGTCATTCAGGACATAAAACATAAATACAAGTTAGAACTACCGATATATGACATTAAACAGTCATCATGCATTCATAACCATTTCGCCAATCCTCACAAAAAAATAAATAATGACTGGCAACAATCACTTAGAACACCGTCACGAACAAATAAGTCACAACCACCCCATCCCATGCAAATATTGCCTGGCTATGCACTGGCATAGTAAGTTAACGGGCCTCAATTACCCTAATTTGTATCGTAGCGATGCACAGCGCATAATTATACGAGCCCACAGTACACGAATATACAAACACAACCCCTCTCACCTACAAGACGATCGCCGAAAAGAAGTTCAACACCATTCCAATGTTTTTGATGTTCCGGTTATGGAAATCAAAAATCACAGTGTCCTACAAATATACGACCAAAGGCCCGGCATGGCTAAACAGAGTAGCAAATCCCCCGACAAACTCAGTGTAAGGTGTCAGATATTTGATTTATTCTGACCTGCTGCTAAGGAGTGTACACACTTCTTAATACTTTTTGGATCTTACTACATACTATTCTGCCAATTATAGTGGTATGTAGCTCTTATTTCTTATGCTTAAATGATGTTATGCTTTTAAAACCTATTTATCTCAAATTTATTTTATTTTCCGCCCAATTTTTAAATCTGACAAAATTATTTTGATTTTTTACATGAATTAATATCAATTAGCAAAATTTAAACAGACGGTTAGAATAAATCTGGGGCTACTTTAGACAAACCATCCAATTTTCATAAAAAACAGATACGTACTTTCGAAGGTACAGGTGTAAATAAATGTATGCTTTTATTTAATTTAAATCAAATTATAATTATTATTAACAAAAGGAGACAAACATAAAAAAATAGACTCCAGCGCCGGGATTCGAACCACGGGCCTCCTATATTTCCAGTACAGACGCTCTAACCAACTAAGCTACACTGGAGAATAATTTCCTCTGTCATTAACGATACCTAGTCCCGAATTAAGCTTTCAATTTTTCCACATGTCTAGAAATCGACATTTACGATAATAGAACTAGACCGAGAAATAACGCTTATTATAAAGTACCCAATAATTATAATGTACCCAATAATTATAAAGTACCCAATTAGTACCTGTACCTAGTACAATCAATTTTTAAGTTTTTGGTAGTATTCATACTACGGAAAGTTTAAATTTTAATTTAAATCAAATTTTGACTATTATTAACAACGGGGGACAGACAGAGAAAAATAGACTCCAGCGCCGGTATTCGAACCACGGGCCTCCTATGTTTGTATGATGTGGAAAATAAACAAATGGGCTAATTATGACCTACCATCCAAAATTCATTAAAATCGGACGAGTAGTTTTTGAGACTTGTTGTTTCACAAAAATTGAGCAGACATGGAACAAAAAATGTTCCCTGGTATCTGAAACGGATTTCTGTATTGGAATGTTTTAAATCAGAGACATAAAAAATGTTTGCTCTTTAGAACGATCACATAGTTTCCACCTTTAGTAAGCTCGGAAGCAAATGATTCTGCGTCAGAAATTAACAATGTTGATCTGTCTTAAAAGTTAAAGTTTTATCATAAAATTATATTTATTTTAAATAATTATGTTATTATATAGGTATATTTATTTTTAAAATAGTTCCATATTTATATTTCATAATTTGTTTGACAGCACAACAATGATATTAGAAATAAAAGCCAAAAAACGGCACTCGCTTTACATTCATACAACACTGGACACAATTTCGCCTTTGAAAAAACTAGAGTTTTAAGTTATGAAAATTACATTAATAAAAGACGTATTCTAGAATCGATAAATCAGTTAATCATAAAACGGACTCAGGTCATATAAATAAAAATTACAATTCTATTTTCCAAAAATTTAAAAATTAATTATTATAATTAACATAATAATAATATTTTTCTTAAAATGCAATAACTTGAGAATTACTTAAATAAAATAAATGAAATTGAATTTGAAATAAATATAAAATTGTGGATAAATGTTTCTAACTTAGTAAAAGATAAATAAATTAATAATTTTAAATTAAAATAATAACCATTTTTAATCATGGAAGTTAAGAAATAACAAATTAGATTAGTATAATTGAATAACAAAAGTTATACATGTATGTAATAGTTGTGCATGTATATATGTGATTATGATTTTATGTAGGTGTAGTGTTTTTAGTTAGTTTTATTTATGGTGTATGTGTATGTATGTATGGGTGTTTGGTTGTATGTAGATTTTTTGTATGTATGCTTTTGTATTTATGTATATGTATGTATCTAAAAATTATGTGTAATGTATATGTATGTATAATATACATAAATATTTTGAAAAAACAATAAAAAATAAAAATAAATAAATAACTATAACTACATCAGTTAAAAAATAGTAAGAATATACATATTGCTTTGAATAGAATTATAGTTATATTTCTCACTCCTAGGCAGCGCTAGTGACCAAACCACATTTTTTCATATACTATCCTCCCATTATTAAACAAATAAACAAATGTATCAAATATTAAAAAACAGGATTTTTTAAATAATCAACAATTTTATTTTACGTATTAATCTTCATTTTTATTATAAAATTAATATAATTAATCAACAATCTCAGTGATGTTTCTTATCCTTAATTATGTAAGTACTTTATGTTTCTCACAGTGGATCTTATTTATTGTTTATAAAATGAATTTTTGTTAATTTTGATATTAAACTGTCAATTAGGAAGATGGTAATAGTAAATTAGTTTTTAAAAAAATTTTAAATTTAAAGACTCTCTCTCATGGAGACAGAATTATTTAACTTGTGTTTAACTCATGAATACAGCTGACTGTAAGTAGCTATTATTAGTTTTATTAAATTTAAAAAATTGTTATGTAATATGAATTTGTTTAAATTCTTAGTATAAAGGAACTTAATTGAAGTGTTAATTAATCTTATTGTTATTTTAGATCAATAAATTGAGACTGAAGATGATCCTAGTAGGGTCGAAACGTCATGCTACTAAATTAAAAAAGTTTTATTATCACACCTGAATTATCCATCAACTTTATAAAGAAATAAAATAGTTAAAAATAAAAAAGAAAGGGTGTTAATCTCAACGTTTTACAGAGATTAAAGCTAAATTATGGAATACTGTAGTTAAGCCTGTCATGATTTATGCCTGTGAGACTTGGAGCTTAACCAAGGCTAACATTGATAGACTCCGTGTGACAGTTAGGCGAATGGAAAGGAGCATGCTAAAAATTGGGCGCAATAAAAGAAAAACGAACCGATGGATCAGACAGTAAACCAAGTTAAATGATATCGGGATGGACGTAGTGGAAAGGAAATGGAGATGGGCAGGTGAGATGAGGAAGTGTTGTGGAGAATCGACGTGGAGGAGAGTGGCGCTCGACAGAAGTGAATGGAGAAGAACGGAAGTTGTGTACAAGGAAGCCTGGCTACATCAAGAAAATTAGTGGTAGTAAATAAACTTACCATTTCTATTAGGTTAAATTAGTATTTACAATTTTTAGTTTTACTTGTATTTTTTATTACTGTTATATTTGTTATTTTCTCTGTCAACCGTTATATATCAAACTGTTAAAACATTTAGATAATATTAATTTTTAAATTATGTTTAATTTATACCATTCCGAATCTTTCTACCATTAATTGGTGTTTATCAATTTAATTTTCACATACATAAACAATATAAGAAAACGACCGAACATTACCTCAAAGGTTACCACAGCTCCGGCGATTTAAAATGACTGAATCTATAGCAAAATTTCTGATTAATCAAGAATTGTAATATTGCGTCACTTTTAATAAATGGTATTATTATTATTACTATTATTATTATTATAATTTGTTTGATTGACATGTGCAATAATCTTCGCCACCAAGTTTAATTAGGCAATTTAAGCCCTTCAAAGTCCATATTCTGAGCCAACCCTGTTTAATGATACCGATTCATGAAATAACCCCGAATTTAATTTAATTAAAAAAAAAAAAAAAAAAAAAAAAAAAAACAGAAATCCAAAACGTAGTAGTTATTCATTTCTGCAAAAAAATAATTGTTGTTTACCGGGATATCACCACAGGTAGCCGGTCTTTTAGATTAACAAAAGATTTTACTGGAAATAATAAAACCACGATGTGAGAGTAGCTTTGCTCCTTCTAGAAGCTTTGACACCATCATTAAATGTCTTTATCTCTGCATAAACCAAGTTTAAATGAAAACATTTCCTGAAAAAAATAACAAAATAACTCGTTTATTTTGAAGCGAGTGTAAAGTAAAAGTAAAGTAAATATATTTGTCAACAAAGCATATTGCTTTATACAAAGGGGTGTAGTACATATACATATAAGTAACAAAAAAAAAAAAATAATAATAATAATTCTCCATCTTATATCTAAATATACATTATAAATCAGTCCAAAAATCACAAATTTTTCTTTTTTTAATGTTTTTATCTAAAATTATATTTATCTATTTTCTAATTATTTGTTTATTTAATATTATTATTATTCATTAATTATAAAAGATTTTATTTTCAGTATATTAACTATAAAATAAAAAACGCTAACTGCCTGCTTACTAGTAATTGGGGTTAATATGGATGCTAGGTTTGTGTTTATTGACCATTCCTCACAGAGAAAGTTAAGAGGTAAGTGAGCTTCTCTAAGCGACTTATATATCGGACATCTTAACATGATGTGATCCAGAGTTTCCGCTTCTTGCATGTTACAAATTGTACATTGTTGATCTGTATGAATTATGTATAAATTCCCTCTGAGAACAATTTTGATAGAGTTTTTCTCCACTCAAACGTAATTGTGCTATCAGTCTCTTTTGTGCAAAATTTAAATTAAAGATATTGTTTAAGTAATTATCCTCTCTATTGCTACAGGCATGTATAATTTTATATAAACAAGAATAGCTCGAATTTTGAATGAGGGTAAAATCTTCCGTCGTTAATTTAGCATTGTAAGCAATGATTATATTTCTGATAACTGCCGGTTTAAATTTGGTCTCGAAAATTCCGGCGGTGTCTACCTCAATATTTTCGATAATTTGTTTAACCTGTGAGACCCAGTTATATTTTATAGTATTTCCCTCAACTCTGTCCAAATAAAGTAGCCTCTTGAAAGCTACTTTAACTAGATTGTTGTCCTCGAGAGAATGTATATTATTTAAATAATTTAAAGTTTCCTTAAGAACTTAAACTGCTATATGAGGGAACTGAAATTCTTGCCATTAAAGCGAGTGTAATGCAATACAGAATATTAAGAAAATAGTAAATCATGAAGTATCATAGTTGAAGATGACTAGAATAGAGGGTTGAATGTGACTTCCTATATTATTCTAAAACTACATCCCCTTACTCTAACCCACACGGCCTTTTTAAACTACATATTAGGCACGTTAAAAACTACCGTCACAAAACCGTTGTCACGAAATTTACCGATGTCGATAACTTGAGTAAAAGTTGACCGATTTAGTTGAAATTCGGTACACATATTCA
Organism: Gerris lacustris; assembly: GCA_951217055.1. Classification (NCBI taxonomy): domain Eukaryota; kingdom Metazoa; phylum Arthropoda; class Insecta; order Hemiptera; family Gerridae; genus Gerris; species Gerris lacustris. Next base: position 9,797,673 of record OX578285.1, read on the forward strand.
TTTTACCAATGCCCAGGACGAGTTCGTTGGACAACGTTATCCACCTAAGCGTTCGCGCCCAACGCTCGCGTAAACGTGAACTTCAAATGTAAATTTGAAATTTTAGGACGGGAAAAAATTCTTAATTCATCTATTCAATGAGACAAATAATTTTTTAAACATTTTTCTTTAGTAAAACCAACACCGACACCGCTATGAAGTGTTTAAGATGTCTAAATTTATTAAAACGGGCCTAAACCTTTAAAATAGAGAAAACAACGTTTTTACCGATATCTTACGTTCTAACGTAACGATTTTAATAAAAATTCATACACATCGTCTAAAGTACAATTGAAAAAGGAATGTAAAATTTCAACCTGATCCAAGCAGAAGTTTTTGTGTATTAAAGTGATATAATTTATAATATTTTAAATTGAGTAATATGCCGGCGGAGACTGAGGGAACAGTCGTGTTCCGTCACTTCAACCATTAGCTTTAAGTATATACTCATCATTATTAACATTTTTCGTATAATAAAATACGTTATTTATTGCAAGACGCTCGCTTCAATGATAAAAAAAAAATGCTCTTCTTTTAATTTTGCCTAACTCTGCTAAGTACAAATAGTTAGTTACTTTTAATTTTGTCTCTTTTTTAACTCCGCCTAGTATATGTAGTTAGTATCGTATAACTTAGCAGTGTGATTTTATCATTTATATTCAATGAAAAGCTTAAGGAACTTCGTTCCTACCGGGTGTCCCGCGACACCACACGTATTTTTATTATTGTATCACTTCATTACACAAAAACATTTCATTTTGCATGCCCGATTAAATTGTATTTTTGACGATGCATATTAACTTCACTTAAAATAGATACACTAGAACGTAAGATATTGGTATACAAACATTGTTGCTCTACTTTAAAGGTTGAGGTTCTCTTGAACAGTTGTTAGCGATCTTTCTCATTTCTTAGTAGTGTCGCAGTTAGTTTTACTGAAAAATTAAGTCTTATCTTGTCGAATAAATGAGGTTAGAATCTGTTCCTGTGCTAAAATTAAATAAATTAGATTTTTTATTTCAAACTTAAAAATAAATTTTTAATAGCCGCAAAAGCTATAGCTTGAGCGCGACTATCGAGTCATACATCTCTTATATATTCTTTATTTTTTACATGCGAGTAGTTGCTTTATTACATGCGAGTAGTTTTATTTATAATTTTTTAATAATTTGATGAATATTTTAAGTAATAAATTTAATTTATCAAATTTCCAATTATACATATAAATAATATTTAATATAATATTAAAAAATCGGGTACGGGGTACCTCGGAACTTTTCCTCACTTCAGAGGTCCCTAAAGTGGCCTCTCCTACTGCGAAGCAGCAGGAGGAAGCAGTATTGGACGTGGTCAGTACTTGGATGGGTGACCGTTCTGAACTAACTGATTTATTATCATTCTTCAAAAAAAAACCTTATTTTTAATACCTATATTTTATTTTATTATTTGAAGTTTGGCGGTATTTTGACAGATGTAAACAAACTTTGACGTCATCAAAATTATCGCACTAATAAATAATTATATTCGCTTATAACATTTAAACTAATTAATGGAATTTCATATTTGTTCCTTAATTTTTTCCGGTTCCAACGATAAAGTTTAAAAATTCAAAAATTTATAACTTTAAAATGGCGGCCAATATCAAAATGAAATTTAGTGGGCTTGTTTGTCATACAGAGAGGTACATTCGAGCTACATTTCAACTCGATCAGGACCATTTTCGATTTATTACGATTTTTTTTTATTTTTGCTGACTCAGCAAACTGGGTTCAAGATGGCGGAAAAAGTTGATTTTCCGGGCGGCACAACTACAGGTTAGGAATAATTTTTCCTCCAAGTTTCAACTCTCTAGGTTAAATACCTTGGGCGCTACGATGATAACACACATACATACGTCATGCTGAAAACCACTCAGGAGTTCTTAAAAACACCTAAAACGGATAATTCCGTTGAAATCAAACAAAATTTTTTGGTGAAAACAATACTTTTCCTACTATTAGTAGTGAGGAAAAGTAAAAACAAAGAAATAAATATAATATTTAAAAAAACAAACAATAAAAATTTAAAAATTAATTATTTGTTTATATTTGTGGGAGGAAGGTTTAACCATAATATTATTTCCTTTAATAATATTATATGCAATTTTTCCGTTATTAATATGTTTTACTTCGCATTTGAAGTACATAGGCATTAGAGTTATAGCCGTAATAATCAAGGACATTGCTAATTAAGTAAAGGGTTTTCCCAACTCTGTCGGCAGTAGGGAGGGGTAAATCCATCTGAGGTATATCTGGGGAATTCGGGCAACACCCACTTCAGAAAGGGAAAGAAAAAGGAGGACGAAGGAGTAAACAAGGAAATAAAAGAAAGAAAAAAATAGAAACCTATTAAACCACCTAGTGGTTTAATAGAAAAAAGGGAAGGTGTGGAAAAACTGGGGATCCGGGAAACCATTTATAAAGGTGGATTGAGGGAACAAGGAAACTTCGGAGAACTTATTAAAGCCCCTAAAAAACCATAATAAAACAATTTAAACAAAAATAACTTTTATTGAAATCTAGGTAAACAGGCTTTGTTCACGCCCCAGTCAGCAAAGAAAATAATAGTGTACGCAGGCACAACGAAAAAAAGTAAATGAAATAAAATAATAATAAGTATTCTTGTAACAAATAAATTAAATTAATTTGTGACTGCATTATTCAATGATAAATAAATGTATATTCATTATTGTTAGCTCTTCTTACGCCCCAGCACATAAAACTCCTAGCGGAGGTCATCCCCGGTCTACGTTATTAAGTAACTGGGTGGAACACCAAGTAATTAAATTTCACAAAATAAAATAAAACCTATAAGTAAAATAATAATATTTAAATATGAAGTGGGCTTTAGTTCCCGGGATGCCTAGGGTAAAGGCACCTCCTCAGGGTTACCCCAAAAAAGTAAAGAACAAATAAAACTAAACCTGGTCCTAGCAGCCGGAAGCTGCTTAAATCTTCCACCTGCTTTCAGGATACTCGTCGCAAAAGAAGAGGAGATTAATCAGAGGGAAGAGAGAAATATAATTTTAGCCAACCTCAAATGGAGTTGATGGCTGACGATTGCAGCGCTCTATCTTAACCTTGAGTTGGCTACGCTATATAGCAATGGAGGAAACCTAAGAAACACTGATGGTTTCCACAACCCGTGAAGTTGGGCTCTTTCTTAATCCACCGTGAGGGAGAACAACCCTAAACTTAAACTTTACATAACTTTACATGAAGGTAGTTCCTCGCTACTAGCTCTTGAACACAACCAACTGTTCTTCTGACTCAACAAAAAAAAAACTCCTAGCTGATAATATATCCCCCTCCTTAGGGTTACCCAAAAAAAAGTAAAGAACAAATAAAAAGTAAAGAACAAATAAAACTAAACCTAGACCTAATGACACAATGACAATAAATAAACTACCCTAAACCTAAATTTTTACTTGTCCTTCAATCCACTCTAGATTTTATTAAGAACAATAAAATCATTAGGGGGGATAAAAATCATTAAAAAAAAAAAAAAAAAAATATATTACAAACGAGTTCCCCTCGTGGAGACAAAAAAGGTAAAAGCATAACAAAAGAATCTAAAAATGAAATGAATAAATCTACACCTTATCTTTCCTAATCAAAACTAATGGAGTTTTAAATGGGATTTCTCTTAAATTCACTAACTTGATCTTCCGCCTTTGTCTTCAGCTTAGTAAACAAGTGGCGTAACTTTTGCGCTCATTGGTCATATTTCGGAGGGAGTTTTAGGCAGGAAGTGGTTCTTCTTCCACACAATGTCACCTACATTAAACTCCTCTTTTCTTCTTCTTAGATTATACGTGTTGACGTTACGTTCATGGACTTTCTTTAGCCGATTTCTTGCTTCTTCGATGGTCTATTAAAGCTTATTTAAGTTTCTCGCCGTGTGCGTTGTATGAGGATCAGGAGGAGCTAAAGAGGATCATCTGCTCCTGGTACAATGTCACCACTTGGATGGAGAGATCGGCCAAAAGTCAAGTATGAAGTTAAATAACTTTTACTTTCAATAACCGCAGTTCTGAGGGAAAAACCAATTTGAGGCAAATTTATATACCACTGCTTGTGGTTATCCATAACATAAGCGGATATCATTGCCTTAATCGTTCTGTTATATATCTCAGTAGGGTTACTCTGTACATGGTAAAGGGTATTGAAAAGTATTCACACGTGGTACTTTTCCATAAATGACTGAAAATCTTTACTCCGAAACTAAGGACCATTATCTGAAATAAAGTATTGGGGTACTCCGAAAATCATAAAAACCTCTTCTTCCAGGTACTTGCAAATATATTTCGCTTCCGCCTTACGCAAGGTATGAAAAAGGGCGTATTTTGTGAAACAGTCAACCACTACTAATAAGTAATTGTTTTGTTTCGAGGGTCTAGGGAACGGGCCCATAAGATCACAATTATCCATCCTCCAAGGTGTTTCTGCAGAACGATGGTTTCCTATCAAACCAGCTGGCTTTTTCTGGTCTCTCTTAGTAGCAAGGCAATTGCCAGGCCAATAATAAATGCCCATAATTCTACTTTAGTTTCGTGATTTTGTTGTATCAGTTACTTCCATTGGTCTTTTGGTACAACAATATTCCATGGCGATCCTTCTCCAGCTCTTTTTTTCTTGGATCAGTAAGCGTAAAGGTGATCGTTTTCGACGCACATTAAAGGGAATTTGTCTGGTGAAACTCTAACTTTCTCTTTCATTCCCTGATACCACTTATCTGAAACATCAGTTCTTTCGACACTAACTGTTTTAACGGAAGCTCTCGATAAAGCATGCATCCACATGGAGCTTTCCTGGGAGACGAATAATCTCAAAGTCATACTGGTGGAGACATAATACCCATCTGGCTAGTCAAACCATCGGTTCTTTAATGTTTATGATCCACTTCAGCGCCATGTAGTCAGCTAAACTTTTGACCTTCAAGGTAGGATTAAAATTTATCAATATCCCACAACACGGCTTCTAACTCGGCGGCACAATACTTTCGTTTGAGTTTGGATAGTAAACGACTGGCAAAAGCGATGACTCTTTCCCCCTCCGAAAACTCCTGAGATAAAATTTCACCAAGTCCTACTTCACTTGCGTCTGTTTGGAGAAAGAAAGGTTTCTGAAAAGCGAGACACGTTAGAACAGAGGCTGATATTAGACACTCCTTTATTTCTCGGAAGGTTTTCTGACACTCTTCTGACCAAACCAAAACATTAACTTTCTTGAGAAGTGCGGTCAATGGTGAGGTAATCGTGGAAAATGATGGAACGAATCTTTTGTACCATGATCCCATTCCGAGGAATTGTCATAACTGCTTAGGTATTCTTGGAGGCGGATAGTAATCGACCGATCGTACTTATCTTGGCTTGGGTCTACTCTAATGCCACAATGATCAACAATATATCCAAGGAATTGGAATTGAGGGCAACAGAATGTATACTTCTTGTTCAGGGTAAGACTCGCTTTTCTTAATTTAGATAATATCAGGCTTAAAACGCTGACATGAGTGATAAAATCAGGTGTACAAAGAATTATATCGTCGAGATAAACGAAGACATAAGCCTCAATATCAGCTCTTAAAACGTTATCTATTAAACGTTGCCAATTAGCTGGGCTGTTGTGTAATTCAAACGACATTCTCGTGAATTGGAATAACCCATAAAACGCATGGGACATGTGCGCATTGGGACTATAAAAGCGGTTTTCTCTTTTGACTTTTAAAAATATATTATACAATGCACTACAAAAATGAATATGAAATATGAACAAAATAAAGTCCAGAAAATAAAGAAATAATGATAAACTGAAAAAAACCATAAAATAAAATAAAACCGAAACAATATTTTAAGGTGATGAGTGATGACCCCAAGCCTCCACTTAAACTAAAATTAATATTAATTAGAACACCCCCACACAACAATATATTCATTTATTTAAAAAAATTATTTATGTAAGCAAAACGAAATTATAAGAATATCAGGAAATTATACTTTTGTAATAGAAAAAAAGGATATAAATAATAATTCAGAAAAATTAAATTTCTAGTATGAATGTATTGCCACTGCCACCCTAATCTTAACTTTAACTAAAAATATAAATTAATATTAAATCTAAGCTTATTTGCCCTGAACCTGAACAAAAGACATGAACCACTTAATCTAATTAAACATAAGTCCCCTCTATTAACTACTTATTACTAATACTAAGATTAAACTAGTTTAATTTTGGTGTCTTGTGATAGAAAGAATAATAAAAGTGCAATAAAAAAAGAAAGGAAAAAAATAATAGCCAAACTAACAAATAACGCTCATCCTCGGATGAGAATGCAGAAAGAAATAATTGCGAGCTACGAATTGTAGGTCTTAATTTAAGCGCTAAGTCATTTCTTCTCTTAGATATAATAGATTCAGTAGCTATCAGAGGGTAAAAAAACAAAACGATTACAGTAAACCTGCTAGACTAAAAATAGGCACGGCACAAGGCACAGTCATCTCTTAAACCAGCTACTAAACTTTCTATGCATCATAAACGACCTATATTTAATTAAAAACTTTCCGGGAGATAAAGTAGGTTTTGCAGATGATACCTGTTTAATTTTTAACGGGGATAATTGGAAAGAAGCAGAAAAAAAACCTGAAACGGGGCTCAAAATAATTAATAAATGGCTCCACACGAACCTACTTTACCTCAACATAAAAAATCATAACATTTTCGCCAACAAAATCCGGACAACCTAGTAATTTAACAAACATTCCAATTTATGATTGTAAATGTAATCCTAACTAAATCACAAAAAAATGCAGCTGGCGCCTATAGCAAAAACTGACAGTATAAAATACCTTCACGTAACAATAGACGAAAGACAAAATTGGAGACATCATTTTAACTCACTTCCCAAGAAAATACTTATATTATTTTAAAATTATTGTAATATATTTGAAATACATTGAATATATGAAATACATTTCACTACTGAAGCAAATTTACTATGGCTTAGTGCAGTCACTATTATTCTATGGCATTACTGCTTGGGGATTTTAGTTTTGGCATTACTGTTATGGTAGATGTTTAAGCATACCCGTTGTATATGTAATTATGACTTTTTCGACCTCAGGTTCGATCCCCCGTGGGATCACAATGTTTTTTATCGGTAATAACAACAAGGTGAATTATATTTTTTCAGGAAATTTTCGTCGCCCCACCATAAGGTATTACCAAGAATTATTTCAAAATTTTAGGACTAGCCGTTATATAATGGTTGGGAGGGGACATTTATTTGGGTATATTTCAACTCATAAAACAGGTAAACAGTGCAAAATTTTAAAAAGCATAAAAAAGAAGCTACTGGTTTAAGCAGAGCCCACTCTTTATCTCTTTTAGTCCTTTTTGAGGGCCTACAATCCATAATTTTTTCACAAATCCGGACAGTACATGCATCTAAGTCTGTTATATTCTGCAATTGCGGACTCTTGAAGTAGAACGATGCCACCGTATGACTATGGAATATGATATGCAGTGAAAAAGACACGAACCATCTCCTGCCATAGAAGCCACTTGATGGATACTTGTTTCTCCGTCACCAAATAATATCGACTCAGTCTCCATAATATTTTACTCTGGTCTAAGCAAGAATAAAGAAAGAAATCGACCCAAGATCAATCAAATCAAAAGAAGAACCATTATGATCTCTGTAGAAGACAAGCCACGAACCGAATACGAATATTAGCAGCCGATAGTATAAGAAAAGGTAGATTAGATAAGAATAAGAAGATAAAAGAAGAATAATAAAAGAAATATTAGGAAATAAAGAGTAGTAGGAATAATAAGAATTGTTTACAAGAAAGTGTTTGAAACAGAAAGACAAGGTATGGAACGTGGTGGGTGTTCAAATTGAACTAAATAATTATCTCGAACAATAATGTTAAATCAGTTTCAACCTCACCTATACCAATACAAAATTCTATTAATGAGACTAAGATAATACTTTAGTTTTGAAGTTCTCTACTAGGTAGCGCTAGTAGCACAAGTTATACTTTTTTATTAATTTTGAATAACAGGTTTTTCTATTAGCCTTGAGAGGAGCAAAGAACCAGATTTTTCCGGATTTTGTAATATTTTATTTGTCCAAAATGCCTTTGAGATGTTCCAGTAAAGGATGGTACGGCTGTGCTCGACTTGGCCGTGCCCCCAGATTTATATCGTTAAGCAGTAATAAGTTTGTTTCACATCTAGATGCATTTTTTAATTAAATTTAACATTATTAAATCTTTAAATATACAGATCTTATTACATGCAAAATTAGTTAAAGAAAAATACTTATCATTTAACAAAATGTAATCACTACTAGGAATTATAAGCCTCGATAGTTTTGCTGTATACCGGTACGGTATAAAATGATAATAATCATAATCTTCATCTTTTACTGTAGGTATTTCTAAAATAAAAACAATATTATTTTCTTTCTAGTGACTTTTCACAATGGTATTTTTTTCTAATTTTAAAATGTTATCTATTAAAGGATCTAAGAGCAATTTACTTCCACTAAAATATTTTTGAGCAGATTCTAGAGCTGGGATTAATTCTTTTGGATTGACCATGGAATTATGTAATATATTGGATTTAGCGAAAGTTACCACTAATTCTAATTCTTCTAATGAATCATAAAATATCTTGAAATTGTTTACCATTTGTTTAATGGCTAGTTAAAAGATAAACTGGTTAAAAATACTCAAATTGGTTTTATCTTAAATTAAGTTATCTTATAAAGTAGATTGTGATAATGTGCCAATACTTTTCTTGAATTCCATAGTCTTGTTCTCAAATATTGTTGATTGAGGTTTATCTATTAATCCAATCCCGTAATTTTGATTATTCTTGAGTTATTAAATCGCTTTATCAAATGTCAAGGCACCATTATTATCTAAGTTCCCGGTAATTACTTTTATTATAGATCCTAGTCCATCTACAATTTCACTCTTCTTTCTAGTCTTAATGTTATTTGAAGATAAACATAAGATAGTTATGAGGTCGAGAGAAGGATTGAAAGTTTCCAATTAATTCGATCTTTTCTTCCGCATCTTTGGTAGTAGTATCTTTGGTAGTCCACATCTTTTTTATCCTTTTGGTACATTTAATAAGTTTTAGTTTATTGACAAAAAAGTATTTTTTTTTAGACTCTTCAAAACGATTTATAGCTTGATTCTCTGAGAAAGTTAAGGTAATATATTGCATATGGTACACTTAATAAGATTTTAAGAAATCTATAATTATTTTTTCATTATTTTCTTCTTGGATTTTAGATGGTAGATTTGTATATCATCAAATTGTTTTATTCTAATGTTAATTTGGTGGTATATATTATGTTCTGTAATGATTTGATTTTGTTTTTTTATTAATTATTTCATATAAAATAGGTATTCCGTCATTTAAGTTTTCTAATTGGTTTGAGTGTTTGTTCGATGAACATGATGGTGAAATATGATTATTGGGCTCAACGTTTCTATTTTCCTCTAGGGTTTGATCTTATTTTTTAGGGTTATCACCAGAGACGGGAAGAAGTCATAAACGTCATAGTCATATGATGCTGTCATAAAATAGCCATTTTACACATAAACGTCATAAAATGGGGTTTCTTGGAATAAACGTCATAAATTGGCCTTTTTTGCCAAATGTTTAGGAAAAAAGTTTTTCTTTTGGTTAAGCAAATTTAAATTGAACATTTGTGATCCGGTTCCAGGTAAAAGTGCACTTCGAACAAATAACCCTTACACCAGCTTAGTGAAAGGCCTGGGCTATTTGATCTTAACTAATGCGCTTATGCATACCTACAACCAGAGAGTACTGACGGTCATCCTTAATTCCTAAAACTAGGGTTCCTGGTCGGCTCCTTTTTGGAACAACTCCTACAATTAGAATCCAGAAAATTCAAGATTGATTCTCCAATCAGCCAATAGTAAACCTATTGGATTGGGCAGTCTCCTGATTGGCTGTTCCATAATTAAGATTTTGTACATATTTATGGTAAGGGAGTAGAATGTTTAGAATTGCTCATTTGATTCCTTACTCGTGTTACTTGTTTCTTGATTATTTTTACTCGTGTAACTAGTTTCTTGATTGATTCTACTCGTGACAGAATGCCGAAAACTTCTGCAAACAAATTAGCACTTAAGCGTGAGTGGCCGCCAGAGGAGGTGGACTTTTCTTTGGAAGGTGAAACATTCTTCTGTAAGCCATGTGATAAACAGGTAAGTTCTATACCTACTTTGTATCTGAAGTCTTCAAGATCTTGGCTTCATTGGATGTTGGAGAGGCGCGTGTTATATTCAATCATAACGCTGAGTAAACGCCCTAACACACTTAAATGTTACCGACGTAGCATTCTACTGTTTTTATATAAGCTCTGCGAGCCATGAAGAGACAGACATTATCGTTCTAACTTACGAGTGTTTCACATCATCTTATATTTGTATTTCCTTTTCTGTTTTTTCAAATAAAATTATTATTTTTAAAAAACTATTTGTTTTGGACCACGAACGAAACTCGCGGTCAATTCGCAATGCCAAAGAAGCCCTTAAGGCTCCAGGACTGGAAACCCACACCTGAACTACATCAACGACAACTTTGGGACATTTCCTGACATGATAGGACGTCTGCAAAAACAGCATATGCGATTTCCAACGCCGTCGAAAAAATCAAGACCCTTTGCCGTACCGATTAGGTTGGAAGAGTGGGGAAAAGGTGAATGGAAAGTTGACTGCTGTTCTCTCAAGGAATCCTGGGTCGGAACACGCCCAGGCCATAGCTGCCCGGCTGAAGGGCGTGCAAAAGCAAAAGCAAATGACGTGTCATGCATGACATTTGCTCTCACCTCATTTGCCGAAGTCGAAATGTCTTTTTCCAAGTTTAAAATTCTACAGACGGACTGACGGACAAAAGAACCAATTTAACGCTGGAGAATATAGAACAACGCATGATTATTTTTTACAATGATGAAGCATTCTGCTAATTATTATATATTGTAAATATAATTTTGTATTTACGAAGTATTGAAATCTTTTTTGAACTGTTTCCCTCCAAAATGAAGAAACGCTTTGTATAAAGGCTAAATTTTCACAATGAAAATAAACGTCATACTTTTGGCTAAAAGGTCATAAAACAACCGATTTTCTAAAATAGAGGTCATAAAGCAGGATAATAAAAGTTATTGAATAAAGGTCATGAAATGGAAAAATAAAAGTCATAAACCCCCGTCTCTGTTTATCACAATAATTATTCCAAATATTTGATAGCATCAAAATCTTCATTTCTTACATTACTAATTTATGATAATGTTTCTTCATCTTTATTAGTTTTTTTGTTCAGAATATTAAGTTTGATTATAGATAAAAAGTGTGCTTTAGAATTTTTAGAATCGTTTCCGTAAATGATTTTATGATTGTTTTTCTCTAATTTTAAGCGTAATCTCGTTAGCTTAAATTTCGGTTCTTTTATGTTGAAAAGCGAAACTAAAGAACTGTGATCTGTGTAAATAGTATATTGTCTACCAAATAAATATTATCTGAAATGTTGGCAGGCCCAAACAATAGCAAGGCATTCCTTTTCACTTAGGGTACAAGATGCATAAGCAACTGGTCTATTATTTACAGGGTTTCCTTAAACAAGAAGAGCACCAATACCGATGCTCCCATCGGTTGAGAGTACAATCAGGGCATGGGACGATTGGGTTCGTTGGTCAGTATATAACCCAGTTAACCTTAATGTTCTTTTATAGACATTTCGTCACTGGTTTAGTAATTTATGCGAATTCTTTAATGAATTTACTGCAATATACAAGCAATCTGAGAAATCCTTTGATTTCCTTAGGTGATTTTGGAATCGGATATTTTTTTTTTATTTTTTTGGGGGGGATTTGGCTTGACATCATCTATTGTAATAATATGACCCAAATATTGAACTTCAGTTTTGAGAAATTATAATTTATCAAGTTGGACTTTAAGGTTGTTTTCTCTTAGTCTTTCATGTACCCCTTTTATATTCGCAATGTGGTCTTGTAAGGATGAAATAAATATTATCTCATCTAGTGATACTAAACAAGTTTTATTTAATAAGCCTGTAAGGACATTACTCATAATTCTCTGGAAAGTAGCGGGCAGTATTTCAATCCAAATACCAGTCTTTTAAATTCGTAATGACCAAATTCAGAAGAAATAGTATATTATGTTACTAGGCTGTGAAGTGAGTTTTTTCTTTACCGCGGCAATTACATTTACTGTCGAGCGAAGCGAAACAGTAAATATTGCCAAGGTAAAGAATTTTTACCTTGCTTGGCAATATTTACTGTCTCGCTTCGCTCGACAGTAAATGTAATTGCCGCGGTAAAGAAAAAACACTTCACAGTCGCGTAGCATATGCTATTTTTTCCTATAATAATAACAAATATTAGTACATACTTAAGACTTAAAAAAAGAAACCTTAAAAAGAGGTTACACAATAAGAAAAGATAAATAAAACGCATTGACATCTAGCGGATTTTAATCGTACTAGAAGCTTTTCTACAAAGACTGCAGCGGTACTAACGGAAGTTTTGACAACTACCCGCCGGAAAATAAAAATCTTTTTGTTCCTAGGACGTAAAAGATTTTTTCTTTACAGCTAGGAGTAATGAAAAGATTTTTTAAGTCCACGTAATGAAAAAATGGATTTTAGCTATGTTTTTTAGGCTCTAAAGTTACTATTTCACAGCCTACCACGGAAAAAATATTTTTTTTAAATGTCCTCGGGGTCAATTTTGATTTTATAGATTCCACTAGCTAAATCAATTACACTGAAATAGGTGGAACTTCCAAGTCTTTCAAAATGTCATTACTATTGGGAAGTGGGCATAATTTGTCGTCTATTGACTTGTCATTGAGCGATCTATAATCACAAACTAATCTCAATTTAATTTTATTGCTCGTGTATTGTTTTGGGACTACCTATATTGGTCGGGAAAATGGAGATATACTAGATTGAATTATATCATCCTCAAACATTTTTTGAAGTTGGGCCTTTACCCCCTCTATATGTATAGCAGGGTATCTGTATAGTTTTGAAGATATTTGTTTATCAACGGTCAAATTAATTTTATGTTTTAATCCATTAGTGAACGTCAAAGGGACTCCGGTACAGTGAAATAGATCTCTGTATCAAAAGATGTTTTTTATTGCTAATTTTTCTTTATTGTTACAGTATTCTAAATTTATGTTTTTTAAATTTTCTCATAATAGATTTTCGCTTTCATTTATATTTTCATTAACGTATTGGTTGGTTATTGTTATCTGGTCTTTTATTTTTCCGTTTAATTTTCATTTATATCTTCTATAGTTATGGGTCTCAGAATGGTTAAATTTATTTTATTATTGTTTAAGTTAACGATGGTTGTGAATGTTTGAAACTTATTAATTTTTACTAAGGCTGTAGGTCGTAGGTATTTCTACATCTTCTGTGATTTTAATAGAGTGGAGTATTCCAATACCATATTTTTAATTTACTGGGACATTGGCAATTATTTCTGCTCTAAGGGGTCATTTAAAAGCGAAATCTTGGAAATCTACAGATAGTCTGTTATATATTGTAGGTATTTTAACGTGAGAAGTGATTAGTTATTTTTCCTACTTTAGCGTTCAATTGCTCCAATAGGTCAGTTCTAATAAGGCCATCGAATTCTTTATAATATTTGAAAAGATAAAATTCAACTTCCTTTTAACTGGAATTCTTCAAATATAGGAATAAATATGACACCGTGGCGATAAAAAAAATGCATGTGGTCATTGAATTTTAAATGTTTCGTCCAATATTTCTGTTTTCTTATAGTAATTATTTAATTTTAAGTAAGCATTTAGAACTACCGGTATCTATCAAAAGTTTTAAATTTATATTGGGTATTTCTATGTAAGGGAAATTATTTATGTTACAGTTAAGTTTGACTATTTCATTATTATTATTATCTATTCCTAGTTTGTTAACTCTATTTTGTATCAATTGATCGTTAACTAACTCTCCTTGGAGATTGAAGTATCTACCTCAAAAACAGGAGTTTCCTCTAGAGGTTGAGTATTTTTCTGACATATTCTGAGGATATTCCTCAATATTTTCCACTTGTTGGTATTGTTTCTCGTAATCTTGTTCTAAATTATAATATACATTATTGTATTGATCCAAATAATTTTGGTATTCTTCGTTTAGTTGGACTTCTTGTAAACGAGTGTTTCTGAAATTTGTGGGATCTATTTCCTTTGGGGTTGTGTTATTTATTCTGTTAGTATAATTACAGGTGTTTGAATTATTTATGTTTTGTCTGTAAGATTTATTTTTGAGGTAAATTTTATAGGGCATGGATTTCTAAAATTATTCTGAAGTGATGGATTTCTAAAGTTGTTATTTTGAGTGACAGTTTATTGAGGGCTCATGTTATTGTACCTAAATGGAGGTGGTTGGTGGTGGGATTAAAATTACTTGGTTTTTGTATGAACTTTAAGTAAGGTTTTTTAAATGACGTTCATTGCTGAACTGGGAGTTGGAAATTATCATTTAATATTCCTACTGGATTGACCTTTTAACCCGTAACTGGTGAGGTGTTTTTTATGTTACTTAACTGGTGAGGTTGGGTTACATATACCCAGAACTTTTCCCCTCTCTCAGCAAATTTACTGGTTGGGATAAATAACAAATCGCTGCATATAGTATTAAAAGTAACTTTTATTTATAATATAAAACAATTCTTTACACATAAAAACTAAATGGGGCCAACAAATAAGAAAAGTAAAAAAATAAAAATAATAATAAAAGTACGATACAAATTTTGTGTATTATTTAATTTAAATAATTTGAATATTTTAATTAAATGTTGAGGAAATATTATTATATTTATGAAATTTAATGTTAATACTAGTAAAAAAATTAAAAATTAAATTGTTATTTTATAAAAACCGTTTTTACTATACAAATTACATAGTAAAAAAAGAGTAACTTAACTGGTGAGGTTGGGTTAGGAATACCCTGAATTTCTGGAAATAGCCCATAACACAAAACAACTCACGTTTAGCGCAACTTAAGATCTTCAAACCAACAGACAACAAACTGATTTGAAGGTACATGAAAGGACACAGGCTCCACCCTGGTAGTAGTAGTAGTCTAGTACTTTCTACTAGAACGGGTAGGACGAACCACTTGTTCGAACCTTGCAATTAGGCCATCACTTAGGCCCTTTTTACGCCCCGCGGTAGAGAGTTCCAGCCACTTCACACATCATACCTCTGTACATAGTACCGCCGAAGCGAGTATGATGTGATCAATAGTGAGCCATATAAATCAGAGCGTCACGGTGAGGAATCGAACCCCGTCTCGTTCCACTCATGATTCAGTGATGGCCGAGCAGACGTGGTTTAACCCACACGGTCACGCTGGCTCTCTTGGCTCCACCCTAACCCTCTAGTGATAATTTATCAACAAAGTATTCCATGGGTATCTGACACCCAACCTCACCAGTTACGGGTTAAGTTTGATTATAGGTATTTTGTTTTAGGGTGTTATTTTGTCTAGTAGCATAGAGAAAGTTTGCCTCCTCAACAAAGTAGCTTATGGTAAGTAATATTAAGTATTAAATTTGATGTGTTTTTACTTCCATGAAAATGGAAGTATGGTGATACCCTCCAAAACGTGATTCCGAGATCTCTGTGAAGGAGGGGTCTTATGGACCCGGGGATATCATTGAAATCCGTTTCATATTCATGTATGTCTGTGCGTACGTATGTATGTATGTACGTACCTACGTACGTTCGTTCGGAACTTAAAACCTTTAAACATCACCTCAAGACATCGTATTGAGATGCTGTTTGCGGCATTTTTTAGTACTTTTGTCGGAAAAATGATGGCGCAAACCCCGAACATCGTAGCTAACGACGTTTCGGAGCTACAGTCACTTAAGCACGAAATCGGTCTGTCGACGATAACTTCAGTAGGCTTTATTTGATTTTAATTTCCTTTGGTGTATATATGTGTACTATATGGTAGATTGTACCTATACTTTTTGAGCACAATCGGACAAGCGGTTTGGGAGATATTGGGATTTTAGTGATTTTTCGGAACCAAATTGCGGCTAAACTGTAAGTCGTATCGAAAGGCGAATAACACCAGCGTAACTGATTTTAAAAGGTCTACAATTTTGGTCCTATGACTTTTTGTCGTAGGACCATCCCTTCTACCTTAAATAGGGACATGTTTTTCATTTTTTGTTAAATTTTCGACTTTGAGCTCTTATATCATGTGTAATAATTGACCGATTTAATTTCTGATTGGGGTGCTTAAACCACACATTAATGCCCTTTAAAACGAGTTTTTATTATTATAATTATTTGTAGTACTTATAAAGAAGAATCGAAATTTAAAAGTAAAGAAATACCGTCCTATTTACTTTGTAAACAATAATTTTTATCAGCTGAATCTAAATTCATTTATTATTATATTCTTATATAGTATAGTTAAAAACAATTATAAAGAAAATGTAAACAAACATTAAATAATTATTTTTTTTGTTATAAAGGATAAACATTAATAAATCTGTTTTGTTTTCGCATAAACTCACCTTGAACTCTAGATGTAAACAAACCTCCTTTCTCTTTTTCATCTTTTTACATTCTACCGACATTCATAAGGTAACATTTTATTTTTATGTTAACTATATATTTAATTGTGTTTATTAAAATTATTATTTTTGTTTAATTTTGGATTTTTTATGCAAAACTATAATCGATATTCGATGTTTGTACGATGTAGTTTATACCGAGTTCTCTCTTGCTCACGTATTGACACCACAACATTTCATGGAAGTCATGTGTGGGGATTTCCACACTGGTACTTTAATCTTATAATGGAGGACCCCGTATAAACGTTGCTAAAGCTAGGTCTTTGTAGCTTTTAATTTTTGGCAATTTATCTGCGAAGTCTATAGTGGAAGTGTCTATTTTTGATATGTTCAAACAACTTGACAACGCATACCGAATGAACATGGACTTTCTCCTTTATTCGGTCTTAAAATTATAAAATGTTGTACGAGATAATCAACATCGTTGATCTCCAAATGTTAATGTTAAGATTCGCTTTACATCTTCCAAAGTTGTTAAATCTAATCTTGAAACAATAAATAATAATGCTCTTCCCGTCAAACTACCTATTAAGGCTCGTAAAACCATCGTACTTAGGACTTCGTTTTCCGTTACAATTAATTGGGACATAAGTATCTTGGTACTATTTATGTAGACAGATAACGTATTCGGATTACCATTATAATGAGGAATAGATTCCATAAAGTGTTTTAGGAATTGAAAATCTTTGGCAGTTGGATTATCTTACAAAAACAACATTTAAATTAAAACTCAAATAATAAAAATGATATCTAATACTAATAATTTTCAGTTTAAGTTTAATTTACATAAATATATATATATATATATATATATATATATATATATATATATATATATATATATATATATATATATATCCCTATTTTTTCCCTAGGCCTATAAACACCGATGCGCTAAAAGCTTTCTTTTCCTTACCTCTCTTCGGGTCGCCGGCGGCTAATACCCGTCCATATCCTGGAGGTCGATGGTGGCTAATACCCTCCACTGCCGAAATCTTTCCTTTCTTACCTCTCTCGGGTCTCCGGCAGCTAATACCCGTCGACACCCTAAGCCAAAGGCCGCTGGTGGCTAATACCCTCCAGTGCTGAAAGCCTACCTACCCTTACTTTCTTCACTATAGTAGTAGAGCTATAACACGCAAAATAGTCGGGTCCTTCTGATAAGTTATTTACTAATCTGTCATAGCTAGAAATATATATTTTGCACTCGGGAACCAGGTTAGATGTACACCTTGGTGCAACCACCGATTTAATCGCTTCCTGGATGTCAAGGTTATTCTAATTTTTCTATTAGGGATTTACTCAGGAATTTACTTAGAAACACTCTCCCTGAGAAACAGTGGGATATTTGCCTAAAATTATAGTAGGGTTTGGCACAGAAAATCCCAGCCCCTGATAACTCCTCAATTCGGGACCCAGCAGTGAAACACATAGCAGTTCCTGGAGGCATTTCAGGATCATCTCTAGGTTCCTTGATGGAAGGGAATACTCCCTGCTAATATCAAAATCTTACTGCGGTATCATAGAGTGCTGGGAGATGACTACTTTCAGGCAAATTTTTGTGATAGATTTCCATATTATACTATGGCCTCTGTTATATTGGCGTATATAATATCCTACCCATAAACCAACACAGTGCAGGCGATATGAAGCTAGTATAGCTGCGTACTTCCAATATATCTCTAAGGCGGTGAGCATTTTTTCCATCGTACTGATCTTATATAATATGCCCTTTACATTTATCTTTAGAGCTAGATTTCCCGTTCTAATCTGAGCAAACTTTTGAATGGTGTAAGAAATATTGATTTTTGGATTTTAACAGTTCTCATCTTCATAGTCTAAACTATTAAGTATGATATAAATTTTATGGTTTTGTGATAATTGTGTATTTCCAAAGTCTTAAAGTTTTAGTTTAGCACTGTGTGTGTGCTCAGTATTGTGATAAATATTTTATATCGGCCTTGGTAAAGTTTGATTAATAACCAAAACTAGTACCTATTTCAATTGCCGTAAGTATTTATCTGTGATATCGAGTTATTTTTTTTGGCGTGAAGTCCAGTACCAGCAAGCGATTATAAAATTTCTTAAGCAAGGAGTTATCGTTTAGTGAATTAATTTTATTGATGAACGTGAGAGCCTGTTGAAAAACACTTACTGAAACATGCTCTAGATGAAACTCTTGACAAATTATATAATGAGGCATGTTACAGCATATCGTAGCCTCTAGTACCAGTGTTTGTGTAGTTTTCATTGCCCCAAGTATACCAGCAACACGTGTTGTTGGTAGTAAGTTCGTAGGGATTTCCTTGGCCACCAGACAACACATGCATAGTAGGGATTGGTCTCATCATGGTATTAAAATTCTGTGGAGTACTTTAAATTGTGATCCCCAGGGACCAATAGCCTAGTGGCACTCCCAAAAGGCCGCCATCGCTTTGTTCAACTTTGCTTTAAGATAAAGTTCCTTATCCAAGATTACCCCAAGATATTTCAAAGATTCTGGGAGGTTAAGCTTCTTAGCACTTAGCATCAGTTCTTTACTTCTATCCAATTTTCTTATTCTTGTAAATAATGTCCCCACTGTTTAGTCTGGATTAACTCCAAGACCGTGACTATGACACCATCTTCATACAATGTAAAGAGTTCTTCTTGCCCCTTCAAATCCTTTGGTACTGAACTTGCCCTGAACCAGAACTGCTATATCGTCTGCATTGGCTTGAATGTAAACCCCGTCTTTCAGAGTAAGCTTTGAAAGACTATTTACTACAAGACACCAGAGTAATGGTGAAAGAGCTTCACATTAAATTCCTCCTCTGCTTATAGAAACGTTTCTATGGTGTCTATTTCTCTTCACTATGCCTAGTATAAGAAATAGCATTGATCTTATCCATGAACTATAGCTGGGTGAGCACATGGCATGGTCAGAAGCAGCTTGGCTAATGGATTCAGAAGAAATATGGTTAATTAGGTATGAAAATACAAAACTTCTGCTCCTTCAAAGTAAAAAAAACATACAAACAAGGCTTCTCATAATTAATTAATAATCATCATAATTAATCACTTATTAGGGGTTTATTTAGATGACGTTTTAAATTTGAAACAAGGTAAAAAGTGGCACTAAGAGGCACCTCCACATATTACTTACTTTAGCTCCTCCACTTATACGACTATTCTTCTATAGTTCATTTTATCCTTGAAGTATTATCTCCAGTGTTTTCTAACATCCCTTTTTTAAGCGATACAAATTCACCAATTTATATTTTCTTCCAAACGGTCAACTGCCGTACGAAGGGACTAATTTAGCAACTCTGTATTGTACAACTGTGACAATATTTGTGTAAACAATTGTCAATGTACACATGTACCTTAGTCAATATCTGTGTACAGTACATAATTGACAATTTTCAAAAGTACATTTTTCAATAGCTGTGTAAATAGTTGTCAATTCGCACGTCTACCTTTGTTTGATATGCGTGTAATCAATTGTCAATGAGCTTATATTCTTTGTCAATAATGACTCACAGATAACAAGTACGTGATTAATTTTCCTCTACTATAACCTGAACCAAATTATAAAGGTAAAAAAAAACAATATATTTATAAAACACGATGATAGTGTATATGGGAATGTCTAGTCTAACAGAAATGTTTTATTATAGTTACAGAGGAAATTTTCAAATGGCTGTGCAGGGGAACATTTTTTAAAATGGACTACATTTTAAATGGTTACCATGTACTTAATACTGGAGCTAGGAGATTGAAATAAAGCAAATTTTCTTGCAACAATGTGGACGTTTATTCGACATAAGTTAAATTTTCATTAGTGTAAGATAATGTTCGATAAATGACGTACTTGTCGATTTACACATTCTTAGAGACGCTCGGCGAAGTTGCGCATCACGTTCTCTAACATCTCGTCAGGGAATCCGATGTTTCATCCACTATTCAAAGGATGACGAAATAGATACTGACAACCTATATGGTTCCAAAAAGATGGAGCCACTGCACCATGCATCGCGTGCGTCAAATTTTTCTTGGTCGTGTGATTTCCCGGAATGGTGTCGTTCCATGGCCGCCATGCTCGCTGAGGTTGATTTTATCTTTAGCGTGTGATTTTATCTAAAGGCTAAAGTTTATGTCGATAAACCAAGTTCCTTTGCCGAGTTCAAGGACGCCCTCTGCCGTGAAATCGCCCGGATTCCTGTCAAGTTGTTGATGTTAGAGAACGTGATGCGCAACTTCGCCAAGCGCCTCTAAGAATGTGTTAAATAAACGTGGACGTCATTTATCGGAAAACATCTTCTACACTTGAAAATTTGACTTATGCCCAATAAACTTCTACATTTTTTGCTTCAAAATTTGCTTTATTTCAATCTCCTAGCTCTAGTATTAAGCACATGATAGCCATTTAAAATGTGGTCATCCGCGCTGCACCACCCTGTATATATATTATATATACGAGTATATATATATATATACGTGTGTGTGTGTTACATTTTATCCGTTTACATTTTAACAATATATAAAAGCCCTGATACAGATAAACCACTGTAATTTTATTTGAAATATATTTTAAAAAAATATAAATATTTATTTTTTAATTGAAATTGTTACCAATATTTGTTATATAAAAGGAAAAAAATAAATACTAGGCATCGCGTGGTTCTATCATTGAAGCGAACGTATTGCAATAAAATATTGAATATGGAAACGTATTACTCATGATGAATGTCATAGTTGAAGATAAGTGGAAGAGGGTAGTGAGGGGTAGAGTGGGGGTACTCGGTACAAAGCTTTACTTTCTAAACAAACCTACACGCAACACGACTATAAGAATCTTAACCAGTCGTAATAGCTTTTAAACTATTATTATAAATGTATCACTTCATTACTCAAATACTACTGCTTGTATCAAGTTGAAATTTCACATACTTGTTTTAATTGTACTTTAGACGATGTACATGAAGTTTTATTAAAATCGTTTCGTTAGAACGTAAGATATCGGTAAAAAGGTTGTTTTCTCTATTTTAAACGTTTAGGTCCGCTTTAATAGTTTTAGCGATCTTCATTAATTCATAGCAGTGTTGTTGTTGGTTTTACTAAAAAATGTTATTTGAAAAAATGTTCGTCTCATCGAATAGATGATGATAGAATTTTTTCCTGTCCTTTAAATTCCAATTTTAAATTTAAAGCTCACGTTTACGCGAGCATTGCGCGCGAACTCTACGGATCACGCTGTCCAACGAACTTAGCCTGAGTATTAGTAAAAGGAAGATGTATACCAAATTTCAACTAAATCGGTCAACTTTTACTCAAGTTATCGTCGGACACGTAAACGTTACACACAGACAGACAGACAGACAGACTGACAGACAGACAGACAGACAAGATGCATATTTCGTTGAATGTAAGAAGCTCGCTTACGCTCGCTTCAATTATAATACTTAATTAAATATGTTTAATGTTACATTATTAATTTGATGTTTATCAGGCCTGAACATGCCCAGATAAGGACAAACTATAGTCTGAAGAATAAAAATTAATTGTAAAATAGAATTGTTTTCTAATTATCCCTACAGACCAATTGAAGAAGCTAAAACAAAAAAATAATATAATAATAAATAAAAGGGATTAACAGAAGAATAAAAATGTGACAAGTACATTAATTTAATTATCCCCAACTCAGCTGGTAGTTAGGGGTGGGTTTGTAGATTAAAAAAAAAAATCCAATAATTTACATATAAAAAAAAAAAAAAAAAAAAAAAATGAACATATATATTTTTTAAAAGAGAACAAGATTCGTTTCTGAAGGGATTAGAAACAACCCAGATTACACAATATTAAATAAACCTCATTTTAAATCGGCTGAATGTGGTCTATATAATATGTATACATATATATATATATATATATATATATATATATATATATATATATATATATATATATATATATATATATATATATGTATGTATGTATATAATTATTAGAGAAAAATATAAAAATGGGTAAAATGATTAATGATGGAAATTATAGTTGTTGAGTTCATACGGCCACTTTGGTCGTATATTAACCACCCAAAAAAAAAGGATAATATCACCTACTATTAGTGAAAATTCTTTAACAGGGAAACTATAAAATAAAGGAAACATTGCGGCTATGTTATAAGAAAGCTTACCTTCAACGAAGGGTTCTGCAGAGGTTCTATGCCATTAAATTACAGAAAATTATGAACAAAGAAACTGTTGAAGGAGTAACCCCGAGAAAACATTATTTTGAGCAAACTGATATGAACAAAAAAAATTAATTAACTTTACTTTCCGAAAGGTTTAACCACACGGCCAAAGCCGCCGGCCGCCCCGTCGTTCCGAGAGCTTCTGCCTGGGACAGAACCAGCTTGGCGTACATCCACAGACAAAAAAAACCCACACTATACAACTTATATTATTTTTGGTTGGAGATGGAGAAGCAAAACTTATAAGAAAATCAACAACAGAAACAAAATAAATATGTTATTTGGATTCCTCCGTATCCCTTAAATTTAAATGATAATTTTATAAACTAAACCATTTTCCACAATATTTAATATAATTGTTGATAGAAAATTGAACCAAATTACAAACTGTTACACAAAGTAGTGCAATTATTTTATGTAATTACTTTTATTTATAAAACGCTTTGGAATTTCATAAAATATAATGTTTTATTTAGTATAGCGATAGCTGTTAAATTAATAAATACATATTTTCAATTTATCGGAAAGATATCGTGAATGCTTAAAAATAAAGAAAATAGGCTTATAATATGCAATCTTAAAAGTGTCAAATTTTAAGGTCCCCATTACTCTTAAGATTACTATAAGCCGAAGGTATAAATAATGTTGTTAGCAAAGTTATTTTTTAGTAGGTATAGTTATTTTTTCTTAGATCAATTTCATCAGTTAAAAAAAACATATCAGAAACTAAAATTAATTTATCTTTAATCCTACTATAGCGATTGTGGATTTGAAAATAAACTGATTAATATAACAACTAAACTTTAAATTTGTTTACAGGATGCAGATGGCTGTGCTGATGAACCGAGGGAATAATAAGAAAATAACAAAAACTTATAAAAAACATTAACACAAATGAAATAATACGTTGTAGGCTTACAACAACCTGACCATTCAGAAAGAAACCATTCTAAAAGTAAAATATAAGTTTAGATAAATACATTATTGAACTTAATAATTTTTATTTTGGTCATATATCATGTCTAAATCAAAAATCATAGATATCACGCATCAATTAGTACTGAAAACAACTTACAACTGACAAGTTAGTATTATTGTTAACATGAAGGGGTTCAACAACCGTCATCTCAAGAGTTTTTTTTTTTTTTTTTCCATGGTATTTTCATAATTATATTTATTTGTTTACACGTTATAATTCTTTTCTATTTATTATTTCTTAGTATTTTCCTAAACTATTACTTTAAACTAGCTTAATCTAATAGTTTTCTAAGAAATTCTAATAGAAATCTAATAGTTTTCTAGCGGCGACCCAAGCATCATGTAGATACCCAATGATATGTGTTATGTACCTAATGAGATATTTCAATGATATTTCCACGCCCTTTGACGCCTCTTGAGTGTTTTCTTCCTCCTTCTGTTTAGAATTTTTGTCCGTCACTTCATTAAAATATCCTGAGATATTAGTTTTGCATAAGGCTTGAATATACAAAAGTGTTTAATTGTTTAACCAATGTTATAAGTAGAGAGAAGCCATTATCTTCTACACTGGTGTGTACACGGATTAAACTTTTGCTCAGATGTCCACAAACGAGGCTCCAATTGATCCGAACACGGAAGGAAGTAACATGGACCTTGGGAGGATAGCTCATAAGTTGCAGGCATTGTGGAAGAACCTGCATGAGCTATGGTTTCGCCATGTGGAGGACAATTTTAAATTGGCAAAAATTACGCGAGATCAAACAAAATGTAACTGCGTCCTTTGTGCGTTAGATGACGATACGTTGAAACAAGTCAGTGACGCAACCAGCAGTCTGCTCCGTGTCAACCCCTACCGAAAACTCTCCGACAATGATAAACATGCAGAATAAAATCGCTGATATACCTTGTTGATATATTGCCTGCAAAACACCAAGACTGCCGCAACGGACCACAGTCTTATTTCCTGTTCACCATAACTGGTTCCGCCATTCCAACTTACGGACTACGACTACTTCCAGTCAATGTCGATCTCCGATGCTCTGTGTCATGGAGGTTCATCCTCACGGACGTGACGTGCCCTATACTTGGCTCTAACTGTTTAACCTCAAAGGGGCACATAGCCGGACTGACTATCGATCCATTCGTACAATCCCACCCGATACAGCATTCACGGACATCTTGGAGAAGTACCCAGACCTTTTTAGGCCAGTTTGACCACCAACCAAGAGTAAAGTTTCGGAACCAAAGGGCCCCCTGTATTTGCCAAGGCTAGAAGGCTCTAACCCAAAAAAATAAAAGATGCCCAACTGGAATTCCAAACCATGTGTGACCAAGGCATATACCATCCAACAAAAAAAGTCCTTGGGCATCACCTCTCCTCATAGTCAGAAAAAGGATTGAACATGGCAATCCTGTGGAGATTAAAGGCCATTAAACAGAGCAACCTATTTGCTCTTATTCAAGACAATAAGAATAAGAACCAAAGTATCATCAAGTGGAGAAGAGGCCGTCACTGTGCCACTCATTTCGGATTTCAACGCCGATATTGTGTTTGCCGTGTACTCTCATAACTAGATTTCAAGAAAGCATACCTCAATATCCCAGTCGAGCAGGCAGACATCGAAAAAAACAGCCGTCTTCACAACCTTCAGTCTCTTTGAATTTTTCAGAATGCCGTTAGGATTGTGAAACGGGACGCAAACTTTTCAAAGGTTTATGCATACAATTCTGAGAGATCTTCCGTTCTCGTTTTTGTATTTAAACGAGATTTTGAACGCTTAAAAGACCAAGAGCAACATCGTGAGCACCTTCACAAGAGCAACAGAATGATCTGTCCATGAACGTAACAAAATGAGTCTTTGCTGTTGACGAGATCGACTTTTTGAGTGACACGGTAGACATGGAGGGTATTCGACCGCAGAAAGAAAGATTAAAGCCATGAAGGAATACTCACAGCCAAAAGAAGTACATCAGCTCAGGCGATTTCTCAGTCTGATCAACTAGTAATCGTTGTCTGCCCGGGCTGAGCTGGTAAACAGAGCACATCCTATTTGCTCTTATTCAAGACAATAAGAAGAAGAGCCAACGTATCAAGTGGAGAGGAGGCCGTCAAAGCCTTTCTCGGACTTAAAAATGATCTTGGTAAAGCAGCCCTCCTAGCGCACCCCGATTCCCCGCAACTCATCTGCCTCACAGTCGATGCTTCATTTACAGCACTTGGCACAGCTCTGCAGCAACGATAGAGATCTCGAGTAGTGCCTCTTACCTCCTTCTCACGGAGCCTGATTGACGCACAGAAGTACTTCTGGCTTGTATGTACCTTCTGGCATTTGTTTCTCAATAAAGCACTTTAGACCAATGCCGGAAGGCTCCCCGACTTTCAACATGGAATGATCGTTCAACTACATAGTCAATCTAATCCAACGATAAGAGCATCTACCAAGCTGGTGGTAGCACGCTATGTTTGTCCAGGAGTGGGTTTCATGATATGGCGTTCCCTCGACTGTAGTTACCTACCAGGGCAGGCAATCTGAGTCCGATTTCTTCCGATGCCTGGGGCAGACTTGTGGATTCGAAAGGAGGAGGACGGCGTACCATCCACAGACCAGCGGTCTTGTAGGAGTGGTTTCGCAGGTCATTAAAAGCATCCTTTGGGCAGCAGCTCTGCCTACCATCCTCCTCGGTTTACGCAAGTCGTTCATTTCGGTATACATCATTGAGATATCTTCTCCAATAATATCTCCACGTTCTTTGTTGCCTCTAGAGTTATTTTTTCCTTCTTCTGTTTTGACTTTTTGTCCCTTACTTTATTAATTAATATCCTGAGATATTATTTCTCTCATAAGACTTTAATACATAAAAGTGTTTGATGCTAAACCAATGTTTTATTAGTAAATATAAGCCTTTATCTTAAATATAGCGGTAGTAAGAGCCCTAAAACTTGTTTCATTTGTAGTTTTCAGAAGATGGAAAATGTTTCTAAAGGTTCTTAAAACCTCATCTTATAAAAAGGGACGTAGTATTCTTAACGTATTATTTTTAAATGATGAAATAATTAATATGCCAACAAATATTTTGAGTTGTAAAAAATTAAATCTACGGATAGTATTTTCGTAAGACAGTTAGAGATGTGAATTTGTGTTAAGAAGCTAAAATGATAAGTTACGAGTATTGGGTGCATATGAATGTCACGTAAATTCAAACTAAGTGTGGTATGCAGTAAACGTGGTTGTACTCTTAAACAGAATTTATTTTGGTATACATTTATTTTTACAATCGATTTAAATAGTAATTGAATAATTGATTAATGACAGCAACATTATAAGGCTATTTGAAAAATATCAACACTTACCTTCTTTTGGAGGAAATCGGTTTAGCTAATAATGAAATTAGCTCAGATAAGATAAGGTAAAGCTAATATTATTACCTAGAGAATTGCATTTAAACGTATGGCTGGCTTCTATTATTTTTTTCATAATAAAGCTAACCCTTAGTAGGTAGGTAATTTTAAATGGAAATTGCCGGCGATCTGAAGCTCTTTACTCGGATAGAACTTTAATATTAGGTAACGGAATAAAGACCGACTCGAAAATGATTACCTTAAAAAAATAATATTACAGGGAAAGTCACATGTTAATTAGAAAATAACATTTTTAATATGAAACTATCTAATTTACGCATAAAACAAAAGAATAAAATGTGTGATGTGTGGAAAAATATACTTGGAGTTTTGTACTAAGGAAAATTAAATTTGTACGTGGTGTGGACGGATCGGCACTTTAGACAGACACAGTATAAACCTCCTTCCACTTTATTATCAATTGGATATCTTAGAGATCGCTTAATCTACCTGGATTCTATAAGTGGGTGCCGGAATAGAGGACAGTCGAGGCTCGAGCTCAGTATCCATGATGCTGCCCAAGGATGTCCGCATAAGGCTGGTCATCCACTGGAAGCGACTACGCGAGACTAAGCGACCAGGCGACTTGAATCCAGCGACTATGCGCAACAGGGGTTGTCCACTGTCCAACTTCACGCCTCTGTGCTTCATACCGTGTAGTGTATTGCTCTTTCTGTAAGTTCTCGGGTGATTTCTTTAAATGGATTATCTGGACTTAATGTAATTTTGTAGAACCCCTATCTCACGAAGCGTTGGTTACAAACCCGTTGAAGAAATCGGTGTTGAGTTAACCCAATATTAGAAAGGAGCAATTCAATAGGAGAATTTCATCATCTGCACGGCGCTTTGCATAATGACCCCCAACAGTTTTTCGATTATTACAGGATGCGTCCAGAGACGTTTCACTTCATTTTGAATACTGTAGAGCCGTCGATTACCAAAATTTCGAATTTTAGGGAGACAAAAACACCTGTGGAACGTTTAGCGTTAACTTCCTCAGCAACTTTTCCCCACAGTTCGCGCAGAATATCACGCGGGAATGATACAAATTATTTCTCATATTCCATAGTGGGGTTTTGTTATAAATTTGCGTGATTAATTTTTCTATATCCATAGTGAATACCGGGTGTCCCAGCTAATATGGAACAGCGAAATATCTCCGGAACCATGATTGATAAAATGATGCGGTTTTCAGGGTTCGATAATGGCTATAAATGCGCTTACAGAAGAAATGCTGAACATATGCTGTGTTGAGTAAAAGTGTGTGCAGTTTATATAATAAAAAAAAGTGAATAGGAAGCCATATCCAAATCATTCCAAGTCCAGTCTAAAATACATACCTTATTTGTAACTGTTTCTAGCCTAAAAAAGTGTTCAGCAATTCTCAAAACGTGTAAAAATTACCAATAATGTATAATAGACATTAATGTTTTTAATAATAGATTTGGATTTTATGGCAAAAAATAAGAACTTTTTGTATCCCCCCCCCCCCCCTAAATCCATTAGTTTAGCAGAAAAATGGACTTGATTTTTTAATTTTAGCAGGTTCAATGCTCTCCAAACTAATGTTCGGTGCGAGACATTTCCACGAGAGTAAACAAAATCTTGCTTTTAGCAATAGAATACAAATCTAGCCTAAAAATAACAAAAACAATGGCTTTTTATGGGACAAATAACTATGGCTTCCTATTCACTTTTTATTATTATGTAAACTGCACACACTTTTGGTGAACACAAAAAATGTTCAGCATTTTTTTAGAAGCGCATTTATAGCCATTATCGAATCCTGAAAACCGCATCTTTCTATCTTTCTTAGTTCCGGAGATATTTCGCTGTTCCATATTAGCTGGGACACCCGGTATACTAATGATAAGTGCTAAGCTTAGAGTAAACAAGGTAATAAAACTGGCGACTACGAGCGACTAATCCCATTTCAGTGGGAACAGTCGCTACTCGCCTGTTGTCGCCGGTAGTAGCACGTGGTTGCTTGAAAAGTACGGGGTTGCATTGTACTCTATATATTCGGATTGGTCGCGCATAGTCGCCGGCCTAACTCTTACTTACAATCCTTTACACTTCAATCAGCGCCTTTTCTCGACATTTTTTTTTTCAAAATCAATCCGTACTTTTTTAAAAAAAAAACTACATCGAATGTTTCAAAAAAAAGCTTGAGTTACACGAATAGCTTATTAGTATTTTTTGCACCATCCTAAACTTCTCCTTGAAAAATAAAATACCTGACAAGCTGTTTTCTATTATTTCAAATTAAAGCCTAGTTAGAGCGTCATTATCGCATATACTTTTAGGTAAAAATAATTTTTTTATAAAATCGGAAATTTCTCAACTTGTAAATATTTTGTAAACTTACCACCAAGGAAGAAACAATTTTTTGCTATACTCAATCTGTTATAAATATATATATATATATATATATATATATATATATATATATATATATATATATATATATATATATATATATATATATATATAAACAACCTTTTCAAATGAATACTGCCCCCATTATTCGACAGTTATTTTTAGAAACGGCGGAAATTCTGGAGGTAGACTCTTAAGGGAAAATTACGTGGTTAGGACTGTATAGAGGTGAATGCGAAGGGTCTCAGAGACGGAGCCACGACTGCAAGAAACTATAGGTTTTATATTAATGTTATACTGACTTGGTCTATCAAGCTCGGAGAGAAGTTCTTCTGCCGAAGGGATGGCCGCTACTAGGCCCACTGTCAGCAGCAGATTCAACAGCAAGTACATAGTTAGGCGACCGCTGTCGTTAGTTGGTCTTCATGGTCCGACCACGTCCGTTCTCCTCATCCACGCAATCCCTAAACACTGATTCCGACTACCTTATGTCTTATCATATCGTATTCGATTATAAATGTCGCTAGAATTTTCCACTCGGATTTAATTGATGATAAACTACGTAGCTATAAATATAAAATCATTGTATTTTTTTCGATTTCGAATTACTTTAAACCGTCAGCATAATAATGTTACTGTTATCTTAATATACACATGTATAAAATAATGCGTAATGTAATGTAACGGAAACAACCTGAAGAATTAAGTATGCCGATAATTTATTTCGGGTAATTGCAAGTGGAAAAGTTTATCTGGACGGACCGAAGAAAGATGTCATGGTTGACGGTATTTATTTTATTTTCGAAAGATAGCATAGACGCGAGTACGTGTCTGAAAGGAAGCCTCAGCTAAGCACCCGACAAGAGGCCAGGAGACCCGTTCACCCGGACGGCACAACACCGACTAAGGATCCACCCACCCCGATGTACCTCCCCTAGTAACCCCCCCCCCCCCTCCCCCCCAACCCTTCCTCCATCTCACTACCTCTAAATGACTGGAAATACCTACCTACAGCCAATTACTACGCCTTACTTACACCCCCTTCCCCTTACTTTCCCCTTTTTTATTCAGAAATATTTCTTTACTTAAAACGTTTTAACGACATTTTCAGACATCGTAGAACTCGAGCTCTATTTACGTTTTATAATAATATATAATAAGAAAACTAAATCTGTTGAGCAAAACATTTTTTTTTTTAATTATAATGTTTTATGGATTTTATCCCATAGCGCGTGAGTTTTATGTCGATAGGGCTTGTTTTGCGGACAAGGTTCTCTGCAGCTTCAAGTCTAAAACTCATCTTTGCAGCAAATCTCATGCCTAAAACCACTATGATTAGTGGTAATTCAGGCCAATATCGATACCAAGGGTAACAAGAACCAAGACTCGAGTTTACAATCTTATATTTTATTTTACTCAAAAATGCTAATCTGTCCTCACAGGTTTTATGTTAATTGAAGAATAATTCTTACAAATTTACACCTGTGATAATTCTGGATTACTTGTTAATGGATCATAAAAGGTGAGTAAAATTAAGTATTAATTTTTTGTGAAATAGGATGATTATTGGCTTAAATCCCGGGCTCCAATGTAAAAGTATTTATAAAAACACAAAACTTTAAAAACATATTAAACTCGACTAATGGTTATTTTTTTTTTAATTTTAAATGAAGGTTATATTCCACCCATTAAGCTGTACTCATGCATGCTGGCTATATTTGATTTGTTTCTGAGCTTGCAAATTACTTGGAGATGCGAATCGAATACCGTACATAAAATAAACTTCTCTCCCTTAAAATGGGTCTAATAATTCAGAGGATTTATGCTATCTTCTTTCAAATTTTTATAATTATGCGTTTATTATTTTTGCTATATTGCTTATTACAATGACATAAATATGACCAATCGGAAGGTACGATTAATTATACCAATTATATTTGATGGAATCTTCTTCCAGCTAAAATCAGAAACGTTTTATTAACTTGTACGCAGACAGAAAAAAATTTGATATTAGAATGCTAAGAGAATAAATGTAAAGAACCAATACGAATACATGCAATAAATGAGGAACAGAGTCTGACGTATATTATAGTGAAAATTAATACTAACATTGAAATATTTACTATAACATTCCACATGTAATAGTTGCCCTAGACATACACATAGCTTCAGATACCTAACAACAGGTGAGCCTGACTTCGTCAGTTTATTAGTAAAATACTAACGGTCAATTAGGACGCTATTAAAAATTACAAACAACTAAATGCAAAACATTAATATTTTAATACTTTTTAATTTTTAATTAGATATTCGACTAACAAACATATTACCAGGCCTAACTATTGAATTTATACTCATAAATTAATATCAGAAGCTTAAATAAAAACTTTGATGAGTATACTTTAAAATCAGAGCATCTACAATCCAGATTTGATATTATAATATTAACCGAAGCTAGAATTAAGAATATATATGTAAATTTATTTATTATAAATAACTATAATGATAACAAAACCTCCAATAATTTTAATCAAAATAGTGGATTGGTGATCTATATAGGGAAAGAAATAATAGATAATAATACTGTATGGAAAGAAATTGAATTAACCCAGTGTAGCTGTATTGAAGTAAAAATAAAAAATAGTATTATATACTTACTTACATTGTATAGACATATACTGAAGTAGCGATATAAAAATATTTATAGATGAATTTAACCAACTTTTAATTAAAAGAAAAAATAATCTAACTATAACAATAGGCGATATTAACTTAGGTATTAACCCCTATAGCTCTTGACAATCCCCTACAGTTCACGTTGTTTCTATCATCAGTACAACATGCTCTACCCTGAAGATGGCTCTAGCATAAGAGGCGAAACGTCGGAAGTATCATCCACTAAGACGCGGTCACCACCGGAAGACCTAGAACTCCATTATGAAACTACGCACCAACGTCTGTATTAGTTCAGAAAGAGAATATAGCATAATATTGATAACCGAGCATGGGCTAAAAAATGAAGAGCGACATTTATATGTACCAAATGTGTTGGTCAATGTAGCGGGGTATTATAGAAATGAATTTAATCATGGGGGTACTTGTGTTATGATTAATAACAATCTTTCTTTTAACAAATTACCGACATAGCAGACCTGTCTAAAGAGACACACTGTGAAATGTCTGCTGTCTACTTGAATAAATTAAAAACCGTACTTATTGTTTAAATTTTAATTTAAATCAAATTATAATTATTATTAACACTGGGAGACAGACAGAGAAAAATAGACTCCAGCGCCGGGATTCGTACCACGGGCCTCCTATATTTCCAGTACAGACGCTCTAACCAACTAAGCTACACTGGAGAATAATTTCCTCTGTCGTTAACGATACCTAGTCCCGAATTAAGCTTTCAATTTTTCCACAAGTCTAGAAATCGACATTTACGATAATAGAACTAGACCGAGAAATAACGCTTATAATTATAAAGTATCCAATTAGTACCTGTACCTAGTACAATCAATTTTTAAGTTTTTGGTAGTATTCATACTACGGAAAGTTTAAATTTTAATTTAAATCAAATTTTAATTATTATTAACAACGGGGGACAGACAGAGAAAAATAGACTCCAGCGCCGGTATTCGAACCACGGGCCTCCTATGTTTGTGTGATGTGGAAAATAAACAAATGGGCTAATTATGACCTACCATCCAAAATTCATTAAAATCGGACGAGTAGTTTTGAGACTTAATGTTTCACAAAAATTGAGCAGACATAGAACAAAAAATGTTCCCTGGTGTCTGAAACGGATTTCTGTCTTGGAATGTTTTAAATCAGAGACATAAAAAATGTTTGCTCTTTAGAACGATCACATAGTTTCCACCTTCAGTAAGCTCGGAAGCAAATGATTTTGTGTCTTAATTTTTAAGCTTTTGGTAGTATTCATACTACGGAAAGTTTAAATTTTAATTTAAATTAAATTATACCGTGGTTAAAGTCCCGGCGCTGGAGTCCAATTTTTCTCTGTCTGTCTCCCAGTGTTAATAATAATTATAATTTGATTTAAATTAAAATTTTAACTTTCCGTAGTATGAATACTACCAAAAACTTAAAAATTGAAGCATTAATTGTTGTTTATAGACCGCCGTCTGGATATTGGGAGACATTTTTAAATCAAATAGGGATTGCAATAAAAATAGCATTAAAATTTAACCAGAACATTTTAGTTGCAGGGGACTTTAATGTTCATTGGCTAAACAAGGCAAATAAAAATACAAAGGAACTAAAATATTTATTTAAATCATTTGGATTGAAAGCTCTCATAAATGAACCGACCAGAGATATAATATTTTATATAATATTTTTGTAAATAAGAAATCTCAAGTTACTGCTCAAGTTGGAGGCAAGGTTTAAGATCATAACACCATTAATATTAGTGTTCCTAATATAATAGAGGCAACTAAAACTAAGAAACTACCTACTCACAGACCTATCACCGAGATGGGTCAACATACCTTCACAGCTTTGCCTTTACAAGTGGACTGGACCTCTCTAGATAATGTTGCATCAACTTATGATAAATTTGACACATTTATGGGGAAAATAGAAGAATGTTATGACCAAGCCTTCCCAGAAAAGAAATTAAAAAGCACTAACTGTAAAAAAGATCTCAATCCTTGGTATACTGAGAAAGAAGACCAACTAAGACAAGGTGTTCAACTTTTATACCTCTTAGGTAAAAATAACAAGGATAGTTTAGAATGGCAAGCTGATAAAAAAGAAAAAAAAAAAGATCAAGAAAAGAATTACAATTAGCTAAACAAATATACTATAAAGACCAAAAATAATTAACTCGGAGAATATTAGTAAACCAACTTGGGAGATTGGAAAGAAAGAAACAATTCAAGGTAATACTAAGTAAACAACAGACAAACTGACTTCACAGGACTTTAATAATATTTTCATTAACAGTGCCAAATCTGTAAATATAGGAAATGACAATGCACTTATACACGCCAATAATTATTACAATAAAATTATTCCTCAAGACACCATCCTCTTCTTAAATCCTGTAACAGAAATAGACATCATTAATATTGTAAGAAACATGAAAAACTCTAAATCTAAGGACTATTACGGACTTACTAATAATTTAATTAAAGACAATCTATTTGTAATAATAAAACCACTTACTAACCTTATCAACAGTTCTTTTATAGAAGGGTACTTTCCAAGGTGTCTAAAAAGTGCCAAGGTCGTTCCAGTTGATTAATAAAGCAATATAGATAAGCCAGATAGTTATAGGCCTATAGCTTTAACTCCAATAATAGGAAAAATTTTAGAATCTGTGTTGTAGGAGCTCAGCTTATAAACTATTTTGAATCAAATAATATTTGATCGTCATCACAGTTCGGTTTTAGGAAGGGTCTTCAGAAAGTTGTTGAAAAAACTATAGACTGTTTGAAAAGGGTAGTCATATTTTACTAACCTGTTGTGACGTATCAAAAGCGTTTGACACACTTAGAATCGATCTGTTTTTAAAAAAAAATCAAAATGATGAATATAGAAGGGCATGCTTACCTTATAATAAAAGATTTCTTAGCTACCTCAGCATGTAGTAGATTTTAACAATCAGGAATCTTCTCAAACAGATGTAAACATAGGGGCGCGTTGTTCATAATGAGTACAAATGACATGCCACACTTTTCCTTGCGTGCCACGTAAGCGTGACACATAGGAACTGTTCCAACCACAGACATTACGTCATTAAGAAGTTGGCTCGGCATTACGTCATGTCCTGCATCGTTTCGTCGCATCCGATTCATCAGGGGCCCGACGATGGCACATCCTTTTTTTAAATTAATAAAAAACATGTATATAAAAAAACAACTCTACATATTTATTTTTCCAAACTTAAAGGAATATTAATGCCAAATTTCATTATAAACAATTTTTTTTTTTATAAAAAAATTAAAAAGTAAGTATAAAACTCATACGCTATTTTTTATGACTTCAAAGAACATCCATGCTAAATTTGAAGAAAATCTTACAAAACGTTTGGTCGTAAGCGCTGGTTGAATGCTGGGGTGATGCAATTATCACCTTACAGCGAATTCGAAAGCAGCCGGTCGAATTAAAAAATAAAGGGGACTGAGAGATGGACTGTATTTATGAGATAGGGTAAAAATTTAGATAAATTATGCATA
Source organism: Gerris lacustris (assembly GCA_951217055.1). Lineage (NCBI taxonomy): Eukaryota > Metazoa > Arthropoda > Insecta > Hemiptera > Gerridae > Gerris > Gerris lacustris. The sequence goes on from OX578285.1 coordinate 9,833,632, forward strand.
CCCAGTAAGTTGAGTCCAGCCTGCTTTACGTCTTTCTCGGAGGATACTTCTTTCTTGGCGGGTTGTTAAATGTTCGTAACGTCAACGAAGATCCCGGCCGGGATGTAGATGAATTTAAATTCTTGGAGAGTTAATAAACTTTATAAAGGAAATATACTAAGAGCTGTGAAGCGGTCAAACTATTTTACTATTTTTTATATTTATTATGGATTTTGTATTTAAAATTTATTTTGGTACTGTTACATTGCACCCACCTTTTAATGGTTTGTATTGACTTAATTTTATTAAAAGTCCATTTCCATGGACTTTCCATCCAGACCCCATCGAAACGAAGGTTTCAATTTCTTTAGTCATTTTTTCAATCACACTGTCAATATAAGTTTGTTGACAAGTCAAATCTTTCGGTTTTAGTTTTTAAATTTTCGTGTCATCATTTCATTTTCACTACCTTCATCCTTAATATAATCACATTCAAACATACAGTTGGTTTTAATGTTATTCCGTTTATTAATATACTCGATAAGTACAGTCTTTATGGTTTGTCTATTTTTTTTCAGAAAACAGTGCCGGGTCAGAGAGACAATCCAAATTTTGACAAAGATATCTACTGCAGTTCCATTTAACGATGCCCCTGCAGTACCTGTGGTATGCAACCTGGTATGCAACCTGTGGTATGCAGTAAATTCTTTGACGTTTTGACATGGATTGCTCTGGGAAAAGTTTTTTCTCTTAACCCATTAGATCGGAAACATTGTCTAACATGACGTTTCAACTGGGAAAGAATAAAAAACATTTTATTGCTGTGGTAACATTCATATTCTTTACTAAGCTTTTTAGAGTCTTTTGATTGACATTCAGGAATATGTAAACATTTATGAGATATAGATGTGAGACATACCGGGTAGTTCTGAAGTCTTCGCTCTTCTTCTATTTCTTCTTTCTCTCTATTATTAAAATCCTGAAGTACTTTCTGGTCGTCTTCTTCTTCTTTCTCTCTAACAATAAACTCCACTTTGTGAGTTAATTTTTCTATGCCTTTGAATACAACATCAAGCTTTCCTAAACAAACAAACAAAAAATTAAATTAACTTATATACATTACAAATAAAATAAAGTAAATAATACATATTTTATATTTAACTCACCGTTACAGGTTTGCATTTGTTGTTCCGACATCATCGATGCAAATCTGGCTGGCACAAACACGAAAGATTTTATTAAATTTAGATAAATTAAAACACAAAAAACGTTTAATTGTTGAAGTTTTAGAATCTCCAAGTGTATTTCTATTTTCTTTTAATGGTAATACGAGTGGCAGTCTGAAAAAAATATGTCCTCATACAGTTGCTCGGAAAATGTTAGATCCTTTATATTATCAATTTCCTTGACTTCCCAAAATTTTGATAACACGTCTGTAAAATTGATAAATGGTGTTTAAAATAACTGTCTGATTTGTTAGGTGTCCTTCCGGAAACAATCCACCCCAATACGGTTTCTTGAAGGATGGGCCTATCGTTTCCTAGAGTAAGTTTTCTAGTTAACATTAGGTCATAAAATATTTCACCTCCTAAGAGACCATCTATCTTGCTCGGGCAGTCGAAATTAGGATGGGCAACAAATAACTCTTTTGGGATGTCCCAATGAGCTTGATTTAGCCTAGAAAGTAGGCAGATATTCGGTAATTGGTTTCAATTCCAGACACTATTGTGTTACATTTTGATCATTTGACTCCTAACGCCTTGCACAAACGTTCATATATAAAATTAGATTCCAAGCCACTGTCTAAAATGACACGGATTGAATGACGTTGGCGTTGATTCTGCTTTATATCAATTACTACAGTTCCTAATACAACTTTATTAGTAGTATATAATAAGCGGGTTCTGGGCCACAGATATCGATTCGATAATGTAATGATTTTGTGTTGCACGTTTAGTCTAACCACCTTTCATGTACTTGTACTCCCCTCCCCAACCACTTCCGATACGGTATCGATAGCTGTACCTTGTTGTCGCTGGACGCGGGGCGTCGGCCGCTCACCTGTACCTGCCCACGTGTACCGGTGGACGAGGTATGTTGAAGAAGCTGTCGACGAAACGTCAATGTCTGCGAGTGTGGAACCTATAAAAAAATCCACCGGAAAAATCGGTTCGCGAATCGTAGCCGAAAAGTCGATACAGGAAAAGTCTGAAATAATGGAAGAGTTGCTCGTTCTCGCACGTCCATATATCGAAATGGTTCTCTCAGACTATGTCAACTTGGACCCTGTCTACGGAGTCCGATTAAACGATAATAATAAATTGCAAATAGGCGAAGCTGCGGTAGATATCGATCCCATCGGAGCGGATATACTTTTGTCTAAGAATATCGAGGACAGCATCGGAAATGTTACACGTCAACTCGTTGGAGAATTCGAAGGTACCCGGTCTCTATTCGCCTTTATTCACCAGAAACCCGGGTGATACCGAAAGAGACGAGGAAAAATACTGTTTCTTTCCGACGCGATAACAAAGGCACATCTTGGGACAGATAGGTTGTCTCATAAATTCAAAACTGTAATCGGTAAATTTGTTGACGACCGTAACAGACATGTTTCGTTTTACATCGGTCATTGTAGCCGACTGAGATAAAAGTCTATTGATTCCATGTGTTACTTCCGCTCGAGAGGAGACAAAAAATGTTCCTTTTTTGTTAGTGTTCGTTTTAAGTTTCATATTACTCCAGATAAGAGTTTAGGTAGCGGACAAAATAAGCGTTTTTGTTGAATCTTTATCTGCCTTCCGCAACAGACACTATGCCTCCAGTGAAGACGTTTTTTAGTTTCCCTCTATATTTTTTCTCGGAAAGAGAGAAAATATATAGTATGATTATCCGTGGGCGATTGTGTTCCTCGAAACTGTGACTGGACCGGACGATTCGAGACTTCCCAAAGAGTTGGCCGTCTCCACACCAAACAAGATATAGAAAAATAAGAGCTTACTTTACCACAAGTCTAATTAAGTTCAACAAAACTAAACCTATTCACATGGATAGAGCCCGCTTTCTGTTTGCATATGGTAACGTGGAATTAATCGAAAGAATAGTACAAAGACCTGTCATAAATATGTTCGATCTTGTTAATTTTCAAGACATCTTCTAGAAGGATGTAGACAAATGTAAGTTCCACACTAAATATATACCTAATATCTCGTGTACTCGAGCAGTTTCGAAGGGTCTTGTTACATGGTTACTCAACAACCTCACATCCATTGGCTTCGTCGGCAAGAGAACTACTACGGAAGAGGGGACCCAAGAGCTAAAGTCTACGCAAGAGAATCATCAACATTCACTTGATACTTGGCTATCAAATATATTAACAACGATTTAGTTAATTATACTAATCTCGACGGAATTTTTGATGTCACATAACAACAATGATCCTACAACCATTGACAAGGAAACTACTACTGCGGAAGAGGAGATCCAAGAGCTAAAGTCTACGCAAGAGAATCATCAACATTCACTTGATACTTGGCTATCAAATATTAACAATGATTTAGTTAATTATACTAATCTCGACGGAATTTTTGATGTCACATAACAACAATGATCCTACAACCATTGACAAGGAAACTACTACTGCGGAAGAGGAGATCCAAGAGCTAAAGTCTACGCAGGAGAACCATCAAGATATACTTGATATTTGGCTATCAAATATTTACAACGATTTAGTTTATGACATTAATGTTGACGGAATTTTTGATTTTGATGCATCACAATTCGATGGAAAATGATTATTTTTTACCTGTTGTATCAATATAAAGGCCCCCATACATGGTCAAAATATTGCGCAAACATATTGACTGTGTAGTGTATGATGTTTGCGCAAACATGATGTTTGTCATGTATGGCTTAAATTTGCCACAGCACTTACTATGTGTTCAGTCCATGGTCTAGTACTCTAGTGTGTTCACAGTATGGCCAAAAGGAAGTTCTGTTATCAGTGAGTGATAAGAAACATCAACTGTTCAAATAATAACTACTTTTTGCACAATTTGTGAGAGACACCAAGGGATGTGCCACGCAAGCTTGACCCATAGGAACTGTTCCAACATCAGACATTGCATCATTAAGATGTTGGCTCATCTTAATGACGAGATCGACTTCATCTTAGCTAATAAAAAGAATATCTTTACTGATGTTGGGGTGTTACCGGATATAAACCAGGGAAATGACCATAGACCGGTTTATGCAAATATTGTTATTCAAAATAAGAAAAGAAAGAGTAGAGTTAACAAGACAAAGGAAAAAGCACGAACTCTATTAAGTAATAAATCATCGGAAATCAAGTACATGGAAAGTTTAGAGACGAAATTGGATTGGAATCGACTCCATGAGAATCCAAATAGAAGGGAATCCAAAATAGAAGGGACCTAAATAAAGCCAACGAATTGATAGTATAAGCCATGCACGAATCTATGAACTCTCTAGTAAACATAGAAAATAAAAAGGTTTATCCCAAAGAAGTGAAAAAACTTATGGAGAAAAGAAGGAAACTGAAACGGAAAGGTAGAGGCAGGATAGAATTTACTGAAATCTCAGAGCTAATCAGGAAAAATATCAATGACTGGAAGAACAGAAAAAACCTAAAAGAACTTGAGGAGGCCATAGATAATGGGCTGAGCCTAAATAAATGTATAAAAAATCAACAGATAGGACAGAAAACAATTGTAAGCTTAAAAAACAAAAAGGGAGGCGTTGAAACAGATATTGTAGAAATGCTCAACATCATTATTGCATTTTACAAGGAACTCTATTCCACGAAAGGCGACTCTGAAACGAACCAAGTAAATGAAGCCGACAGCGTTGTAACAATTCAAACTTTAGAAATAGGTTTGGATGAGGTTGAAATAGCGATTAAAAAATTAAAGAACGGAAAAGCGGCGGGACCGGACGGAGTCATAAACGAACAAATTAAAAGCGGGGGAATCTAACTTAAGAAAACACTGTGTTGGCTCTTTAACAACTGTCTCGCAAATAGAAGAATACCGACAGAATGGCTCAAATCTGACTTGATACTACTTTTTAAGATAGGAGATAAACAGGATATTATAGGGAACTACCGACCAATCAATCTGTTATCTGTTTTATATAAACTATACATGTCGATAATAACAAGGCGAATCACTGGTCCTATCGATTGCTGGACAGATGTAGACCAAGTTGGATTTCGCAAGAATGTCTCAACGTGTGATGCAATCCTCGTAGTGCAACAGTTAATTGAAAAGGCTATAGAGTATGAAATGCCCTTATTTCTCCTATTCGTTGATTTCGAAAAAGCGTTCGACAGTGTGAAAACTTCGTGCATATGGCAAGCGCTGGCGGAGATCCAGATAGACGAAATTTACACCGATGTACTAAAAAATATTTACAAAGAAGCGGAGATAAGAGTTCAACTTTCGAACTTAAGTAATAGTATAAAGATAGAGAGAGGGGTGAGACAAGGTGACGTACCGTCGGCAAAGCTATTTATCGCTACCCTTGAATATGCTTTTAGAAGAATGGATATGGACGACTTGGGCATCAACATTAACGGGAAAAAACTAAATACACTTAAATTCGCAGACGACATTGTACTTATAGGAAGAAACTCAGAAGAAGTACAGGTAATGCTTAATAAACTGCAAGAGGAGGCGGGTAAGATAGGACTCAAAATAAATAATAATAAAACTAAATTTTTAAGAATTAACGCAAACAGAGAAAATATATTACTAGGCAAGGACAGAATAGAAGAGGTTCAGGAATTCACGTATCTTGGAAGACTATTAACTGTGGACGGGAACATGAAGAAAGAAATATCAAGAAGGGATGGAATGAGTTGGAATGCTTATAATAGATTCAGACGTATATTTAGTTCTAATATCAATGTATAAAAGACAATTAAATTATGGAAGAGTGTCATATTACCGGTACTTACCTATGGCTGCGAAACTTGGGTGTTAAGTAACGAGGTATTAAATAAGCTGAGAGTTACAGTTAAAGCGATGGAGAAAAGCATGATAGGCATCACAAGAAGAGACAGGAAAAGCAACACATGGATAAGCAAGATGACCAAGTTAAGAGACATCGCCGAGATTGTACTCGAAAGGAAATGGAGTTGGACTGGACATTTGGTGAGGTCTAATGACGAGCGATGGTCCAAAGAAATACTAAATTGGTGGCCGATAACAGAGAAAAGAAAAAGGGGAAGGCCAAAAAGAAGATGGTGAAGATGTGTGTGGTGGAGTATGTTGGAAGAGAGTGCCATTAGATCGAGCAGAATGGAAAAGAATGGGTAAAGTGTATTGTGACGTTTGGTTGAAATAAAAAAAAAAAAAATATATATATATATTGGTGTCTCTCACTACACAATTTGTGTACCTTATTGCAGTGTGCAAAAACACGGAATTACATTGCTGATTTGTTTTGCCAGCCAAGCAAGAATGGCAGTGTGAGAGCACGCTCGTCTCTGATAAAGCCCTATACCTGATCTTCCTGAGTTGGTATAGGTCCAGAGTTGGGTGGGCATCGTCGGGCCCCTGATGAGTCGGACGCGACGAAACGATGCAGGACATGGCGTAATGCCAAGCCAACATCTTTGTGACGTATAGTCTAATGTTGGAACAGTTCCTATGTGTCACGCTTGCGTGGCACATCCCTTGGTGTCTCTCACTACACAATTTGTGTACCTTATTGCAGTGTGCAACCTGCAACACGGTATTACATTGTTTATATATATATATATATATATATATATATATATATATATATATATATATATATATATATATATATATATATAATTGTTCATTTACAATAAATGGTTTATTATTATTATTATTATAGTGTATGCTGTTTTGCGCAAACATGATGTTTGTCATGTATGGCTTAAATTTGCCACAGCACTTTCTATGTGTTCAGTCCATGGTCTAGTAGTCTAATGTGTTCACAGTATGGCCAAAATTTGCCCGACATCAGGTTTGCTCAATTATCCTGTTAAGGTGGTGAACACCATGTTTTCTTAGTTTTCCTAAGTTATGTTTCTAATTTAATTAATTTATTCCTAGTCTCTTAAGGACTCTTACCCTTCACTTCTATAATTCACCATGCGTGGAGAATCTATTAAATATTCGACAATCCAGCAAGAAACTTAGAACATCGCCACCACCAACTAACTCAACACTTCAGCTCAAATCTCCACTCCTCCTAAGTTCTATTATATATTTATGGTCATATTTCAATTTACTCGTATACATTTATTCATAATCCGATTATATTTCATCTATTGTAACTCCGCTCTGAATATAATACAATTATAAATTTCTATATTTCAAACCTATAACACAGTCCACTCTCATCCTTATTTTATTATTATACCCAATCGTGGCCAGATCAAGCTCAAAGCTCCCTGGCGCGTACAGGAAGAGTTACAGAGACATAACCGAGCGATGGAGAGTAGTTAATAGGGTAAGGGTTTGTTCTTGGCACCGTATGACCCGTATCAACATGGAAGAGGATTGTTTCTCGCTCCCTATAGAGTGGGATCGTCAGTGCACAAGGCGAAACATCGCCGAAGTCCCAAAAAACTGATATCGCTCCTGCCCGCGGGAGCCATGAGTAATTACGACATTGATAACTACGCGGGCATTTAAAAAATCCCACACTTTCGAGGTGTGTACATGAGGGACGCATTACCGGCGAAAAGAAAGAAGGTCGAATGTTTTATTTACAACTTGGATTCATCTTCTAACCCGGGGACTCATTGGTGTTGCGTCGTCGAAAATAATCACGTTGCCCTGATATTTTACAGCTATGGTGTACCCCCACCTCCGAGTGTAATGTCTTATCTTACTGACTGTTACGTATTTTTCAATTCGGAACAGATTCAGTTTGACGGCGAGCTCTGTGGACAGCTCTGTATGATTTATCTATACATTATGATGCGTCATACCTTTACCCTGACAGGCTCCTCGTCGGAACTCTCGTCTGACGTCTTCCCTCCGATCGCGTTGAAGAACGATGAATATTCGATCGCTCTTGTCAGCTTTGTAGGATTCAATTCCTTTCCAAACGTTGTCAAAAATGTAAACAACTTGCTACACTTTTATGACATTGATAACACGTTAAAATATCTTTCAAGTTATATCTTTCCCCACCGGAGCCTACGATTCTATAACTCTTATCGGTAATCTCAATACTCGAAAGACGGAGATAAAATCTAATGTAAGAATTACGTTTTCTCTACCGAATTTGATCGGTCCTTTGCTCGGATTCGATTATGATCCAAAACCAGAGGCCAGATGTTGGATGGAATCGGACCGTATCGTGGATATATCACCCGTTATGAACGTACAAGTCGAATGTAACATTGCTGAGGGAGGTTATAGTAACCTATTGCGAGAGGACAATTCGAGCGTCAGAACACATATTATTTATTCTTTTGTTCCCCGAGTACCACTCGGGGTATAAGTTGATTGAGGTACCCCCTAAACCGATTTATTACCATGTCAACACTTGAGGGATTGACAACATCGGATGCGCTTGCTGGATCAGAAATACAAATTATTGGACTTTAGAGGAGAAAAGGTTATGGTAGTATTACACTTGACCGAGAAAAATGGGACTGGATTTTAGTGCATATAAGCGACATAGAGGGGTTCTTCACACCATTCGCGGTAGTGGTTTCATTCAATACATACCCAACAGGTACGTGGACTTGTTAAGGCAGTCGCTATGGATGTTTAAATAAAATCGATATAAAACAATTTCGTGAAATTTATGACATTATACAGTTGAGTGACCCACGTGCTTCGTTGTTTTAAGAGGCCAAAAGAGCGTTAAACAAACTCATGTATAAATGCGAAAATGTCGGAAAGCCGGTCTATAATAAAAATGGATGTCATTACGAGGCTTGTTCAAGGTCGCGATATGTGACGGTCCCGATACGTGCGTGTGTTGTCACATCGGTATGGCTCTTTACGCATTCAAGGAAAAACTTCAGCAGTTAAAAATGGACCGAAAAATAATTATAAATTATGAGGACCACCACAACTAGGCTTCAGTCTCTCTAGACACTCAATCGATGATGGGTGAATTGTTGGACATTGCTCAACCTTCTTCTTTTCAAGAGGAAGTGTCCCTGTACCAGTAGCACACATTCAAGCCTTTTATCACGACAGGCGAGTATGGAAACAACGATGTTATACGAATCGCCGCCAATTCAAAGGATATGCAGAGTCACCCGGAAAAATGTTATATCGTCGCAGAAGTATCCATTACCTCGACTTTAAAAGGACAACCGGCGCAAGTAACAACGCAACTAGTCAACAATGCGGTTGCCCACATGTTTAGTGAAATTCGTTATGAATTGAACGAGATCGAAGTAGATTCTGTGCATCATTAAGGTATAGATTAAGGTATCAGGCGGGACTACGAGGAGATTATAAGTTCGAATACGAGAGAAACCTTATTCATTTTTTCTATTTATAATTACAGTCATTTAACAAGGGGCGGAATCTTCGGACGGCCACAGGATAATTAGACGCCCACGGCCTTCGTTGGGCGTATGGCGCTAACGAGTCGAGGTCCTCGACTCGGGCCCTGTCTAGGTGAGAATGGATACAGACGGTCGGAGGTGGTCAGACAACAGAGTGAAACGAGATGATGGGTAGTTGTTCGATAATACAAGATGGCGTACACTCTGGGGGGACTTTGGATCATATTATGTACCGACTCTTGACGTCTCTCTCCATATTGGCCTCTGTGTCCGAGCTCGTTAAATCGACGTTTTCACTCTCGCAGACATCGACGTTTCGTCGACAGCCTACGGATTCTTAAACATATGTCGTCCACCGGTACAGGTGAGCGGCCGACACCCCGCGTCTAGCGACAACAGGTATAGATATCGAAACCGTATCAGAGGTGGTTGGGGAGGGGAGTACAAGTACACGAAAGGTGGTTAGACTAAACGTGCAACACAAAATCAATAAGTTATCGAATTGAAATCCGTGGCCTAGAACCCACTCATTATATACTACTTTATGTAATATACTCTAGTACTATAAGAACAATCAGTTACCGCTTTTGTTTCTGAGTTTTGATTAGTCCTGTCAGAGGGGTGAGAAGTACCTAAGTCGATTTGAAGCGTTTAATGGTGTTTTTTCTTTCATTCTGACCACGTGTAGGTGCACTTATACTGATAGGTAGGTTGATTGTCCGGCATACGGCAAGTTAAAATTTATTTACCATTTCACCCCATGCAGCAAAAAAGTATTAAATAATCTTGACTTCGATTAGAATAGTGTGAAGTTTAACTGGGAATACGTTTCTTCAGTCTCTTTAAGGGTGGCGGCGGTATCTACGAATTCAACGAGTTCTTTAAAAGTTGATTTTTGTTTAACAGATTTGATGTTTTTCCCCCAAGCTTTCTTGTCGGAAATTCAATTCGTTTAAGTTTGTATCAAGAGGATCGTGGTTTTATGATTAAATACATTTCTAAATTCAGTTATGCTAGAATGGTTCTTCTACGACTTATCAAAGATTTAATAAAATCCGCGTTATCAGAAGTCATTAACAAAAGAATGACAAAAATAAAATATAAGAGGAAAGTAATCAACAAGTGTTCTGCATTATAATTGATAAATGATTAGGAAATATTTCAATATAATGGTACAGTTAATAAAATACGACAAAAAAAAATGAAAATGAGAAGATAAGGAATTAAAGGGAGTAAAAGAGGGTGAGGGTTTGAGTGAGTGTCAAGGCTAGATAAGAGGTGAAGGCTTATCTGAATGAAGGGTCTTTGATGTAGAGATTGAGGTAGAGAAGCCACTGGTCGCTGTGGAAGAGTCCAACTACTCCAAAATAATTTTTGATGGATATTTAGTTTGGTTGGTAGCACTGAATTCTCTTCTTACAGTGGTAGTTAGCGTTGACTAATTATTATCATTTTATTTTGTTTTTATTTTTTATATCAAACGTCTCAAGGCCTGATAGTCTTTGTTTGCATCTAGATGTTATCTATAAATTCCTTTTTTACTTAGTTTCATTAGTCTGTCTTTGTTTTGATTAACTTAGGCATTTACATTTTTTTCGGAGCCAAATGAATAGTTATTTTAATCTCCGTTTGTGGCACTCCATCTTTTTGTGTGTGTTTAAACAATTTAAGTTCATATTTTCTTTCTCTTTCTCTAGAGAACCCCTCACCATAATAAAAATAAGCTTTTCTTTTATTAATTTATTTTCTTATTTATTAAAGAAATGTATTTTTTTTTAAGAACATGTATCGAAGAATGTGCCGGCTCAGCAGTTAAAATCGTAAGCGGTCATGAGAGCCGAGCTAGCTGGCCTCGCCTGGCCGAGGGGAAGGAGCGGGAGACTAGTTCTGTCTAAACTTGGACGATGATGCGGGCGCTTCTTATGCCTTCTCGATACTGTCTTGGTTCAGTGACTTTCTATTTGGTGAGTTCTTTTAGAATAAAGCTAATTAATCTTTGTAATAGCTGTGTTACTAATAGCAATCTTTTGCAAGTAACTTAAAATAAAAATTAAAAAAAAAAAAAAAAAACTAAACTCTATGGGAAGATTATAAAACAGCCTGTAGAGATTACTAGGCCCAGATTAGGAAGGCAAAGAAAGAAGCTTGGAGGTCCTATTGCGCGGGCATTAGTGAGGCAGCGCCTGCTGCTAGATTTCACACCAACCTCTCTAAATCGCCTGCCTTGAGCAATGGACCTCTCCTAATCAACGGAGAGAATTTTTCCTCCTCAGAGGAGGAAATTCTCAAGCACCTTCTGGATTCTTATTTACCAGTATGTCAACTACTCAAAGACAGTGACGCCCTCTATTAACTTCCCTCATGTCTGCCTGCAGGAGGCTTCGATGTTGCGAATTCGGTCGTAAGTGAAAACAGAGTAAGATGGCAATCAAAAGCTTTGCTCCTTACAAATCCGCTGGGCCTGATGGAGTTATACCAGTTATACTTCAACAGGGGATGGACTTAATTAAAGGGAACCTTAATAAAGGCTTTCAAGACCTTCCTTTCTCATCAGGCAGTTCCTTTGTCCTAGAGGGAAGTTAATGTGGTCTTCATTCTTAAACAGGGTAAAACAGACTTTACTCTTGGCAAATCATATTGACCTATCAGTCTCACTTCTTTCATTCTCAAGACATTGGAGAGACTAGTCGACAGGTACATCAGGGATAACTTAGCAATTCCCCTGAGCATGCAGCAATATGCATATCAAGCAGGCAAATCATGTGATGCTTCTCTTCACCATCTTGTTAGGAAGATTGAAGGGACCATTAACACTAATAAATTGGCTTTAGCCTTGTTCATGGATATCGAAGCAGCCTTCAACAGTCTTCCTTTTGTGGTTATTTGTCAAGCGGCACGTGAACATGGTATTGATAAAGTACTAGTAGGATGGATTAATTAAGCAACTTTGTTAGCACTCAGATTAGCGAGAGCTCAACGTAATGACACTATAAATCCAGTAGTCAATCGACGCTGTCCCCAGGGTGGAGTTATTTCTCCCCTCCTGTGGTGCTTGGTACTAGACAGCCTTATTGAACTCCTTCAAAGAGAAGGATATTACATCCAAGCATTTGCCGATGATGTTGTAGTGTTAATATGCGGTAAGTTTACTCACACTATTTTTCGTTAAAAAGAGCTGTTAGTACCATTAAGAAATGGTATAAGAGAAATGGTCAAGGAGACAATAATACAATCCAATGCAATATCTTTATTTCCACTTCAATTTTTTAGCATATAGATATACAGTCTAATAGGTTACAATTTTACATAAATATTTACTATATTTATAGATTTGAAGTGAGAACCTTCAATAGCATAAGATGCTGGAGCGAGGGCTTAGTTGTTTTTAACATACTAGTACATAATACAAGGTATACATACATAATAAAATTATATACATACATAATGAAAAAAGTATACAAACATTTAAAAAAGTATAAAATAAATAGATGTAATTAACAAAATTGATACATAAATTTTTATATGATGACTGGTTTATAAATTATTTTGTTGGTCATTAAGATATTTAAAATTAAATATAGGATAGTATGTCAGAGAGTAAATATTGTTTTTAATTATTGATATTGGTTATTGTGTCTATTGCATTTATCCTAAGTTCGGTTTTTTAAATATACTGATCAGCGTGCTGTGATCTGTCTCTATTATAAGTTTTGGTTTACTACACATAAACTGATTAACCTATTTACAAGCAAAAACAATTTTATTATCTTTTTCAATTTGTGCGTAGTTCATCTGTGTACTGCTTAGAATTTATTATGCAAATGTTACTGGTTGACAGTCTTGAAGTAGAAAATTTCCTACAGTGAATGACAATACATCAGTCTGTATAGTTATAGATAGGGGTGTTTCTGTCAAAATATTTGAGCACTGGGCTCTCTGCTATCATTTTCTTCAATTTAAGAAATGCTTGTTCCTGGTCATTCTGCCAATTAAAGTCTGAATCTTTTTTGTTTTTTTGCTCACTGGAGCTGCAACGTCAGTCAATTTAGGCAATTACCAATTTAGGTAAGTTACCATTCCCAAAAATCACAATACCCTGCTTTTGTCCTTAGGCCGAGGCATCTGTATAATAGCTTCTATTTTTTCTGGATCGGAGACTGTGTGGTAATTACAAGTATAAGAGTACCTATGGTATAAGAGAACGAATAAAAAACCACTCACCGATTGACGAGACGTCTTCTATCGAGATGTAGGGAGGCCTCCCTGAAGTCACCTCTGATTCTTGAATTCTTGACTTGTTTAATTAATTATCCACTGTACCGATCCAAATAAAGACTATGAATTTTGTTACTAAAAAAACTTAACCGGAAAGTTATACGAGTATCGAAAGAGTGAGTTGCCACCGTGAACGAGAGTGTCAGACCAGACATCGAGAGCGCAACTAAGAGGTCGGTTTTAACCTTTTAACCATACCTCATGGCACGTCATTACGCCTAGTAAACAAGCTACTAAACGGATATAGAAACTAAAAAGTAAGTGAACATTAAACTTTGTATTTTTTCTTTGTTTAACTTAATTTTATTTCTTAACTTCACAAATAAAACGATTTTTTAATGACCTTTAAACGCTTCTTCTTTTATTTCTTTGTAAAATTATTAGAAAATGTCCTAATAATTGGATAACAATAGATGTTAATCTGCTATGACATAAACTTCATCTAATAACCCATCAATCATTTCAATCATTTTCTGTTGGAAAATTTCCATCGCTGTACTAAATCCAAAAGGAAACTCTGTATATCTAAATTTACCAAACGACGTCCAAAACTCTGTCATTTTACTACTTATATCAGATAGTTTTTGCCAAAAACCTATTTTAGCATCTATCGTAGAAATATAATAATGGAGGTGTAGTTCAAAAACTAAACTATGTATTCACACAACAAATTGTTAAAAACGATTGACCAGTTATGACTGTTCTAAAGCAGCTTTCTTCAGATAATCTAGTTGTTACTGAATGACTTTGAAAGTACAAGTGCTACCAGATGGCTGCTATAGAACAGCCGAATTCAATTCAGGTATTATTTCAACAATGATAGTGGTTTTTTTTAGTGTCCTTTAGAGAAGTATTAAGTTGTGTTGGATTTAGACATATTCTTAATTGTTTTTATTCTGCACTATAGTTAAGTTGTTTGTCCATTCCTTATATACATTTCCTTTTATAATGATTCCTTGCTGATTTTTAAAGCAAAATCGAGCTGAAATATTAATTGATGCAAGAAATAGGAAATGTACTAATTAACTATTAAACATGCTGGAGACGTTAGCAACTAGATAATGGATATTACAATGGGTTAGTAAAATAATAAAGGAGGCCACGAGATGGCTAAGAAAGTTTTTTCACATTTCTAACTGTAGTATTTTACACGTGGGAGACCCAACACCTTGTTTGACTTTCGAAATATGGTCTCCCAACTTGTTCTGCAACTTTCTAAAAAGTATATTCTTGTGAAAGAAAGGGGTCGGACTAAGTGTTGCGGGGTGATACCCCTATCGAATCCAATCTTATCGACTTTTTTCTTACCTTCCAAATACTATAATAGTTTTTATTGTGAGAAAAGTATTAAGAGTGGAAACAGCGTCGCTAACTTTACGATGTCGAGGAAAAAAGAGGTAAGGGGAATGGAAATTGATATTTCGTTATTGTGATAGCTGATGCCCTGTGAAGAGAAATAGTGTTATGCCGCTTCGTGTACATGCTTTTATCTATCTTTGTCGTCGGGAGTCGGCTTCTCTCCTGTATAAGGCCAATTCGTGCCATTTTTTGCAAGCTTCTAGCTGAAACTTCATATTGGACCCTGACTCCCCTTCTCACACAACTTTTCTATCACAACCCGGTAAATGGGCCCCTTCTTCTATTGTCCTGAAGCTTTCGGGCAGTCCCTTCCCTAGGGTAGGCAGTTCACTCCTTGCTTCTTTTACTTGCACCCGCAACGGCTTTTTGTTAAGCGCTAAAATACATTATATACATTACATACAAAATTTATTTATTAAATACATTTTGAATTTATAACAAATATTTTGAACAATAAAATTAATTCAATTCCATAGTGCAATAGCTTGTGGGCCACTTGGGCCTGCTAAATGGTGCCCGGCGTCCACAGCAACTTTTTAGTGATAGATGACATGGGGTCGGCGAACCGTGCGTACGCCAAATAACATAAGTGAGTGAGTCGGGTTACCCGGAGTCAGAAATAGAATCCGAAACCCCTATGAGCCAAAAGCTTATAATAGCAACGAAATACCGGGAAATTTTGTTTCATAATCACAAACATCAAAAATTCAAGCTTTCACGATTATGTAAAAATAGTAAACAGGAAATAACACGATTTGGCTGGCCGATAAACATACTAGACGTTAGGGAGAGGAAATGGACGGACTCGATGGTAGCCGAAGAGGCGCGCCTCTTCGGCTACCATCGGGTAAGGCGGTAGCTTAATCGGCTACCTTCGGACCCGAGTCCTATCATCGCATCATTCTGTCCTGTCACTTGCTCTATACATCTATCTACTAACATAATTTTTTTTACTCTACCCCACCTACTACTGTGTTAATTGTTATTTATAAAAATGAATTCATATTATTGTAATAATTATGAAATTACAATATTATTTTCTTTTAATTGATTAATTTATATTTATGTAATTTAATTTGTATGTTATATTATGCGTTTGAACCCCACAAATTGTAAATTATAAAAACCTTGGAATAAATTCATTTTTTTAACCTAAGAATTGTCACATCTGAATTAAATAAATGCAATATATAACTGAAATTAGAAGAAGATGCCTGGACTTGATTGTGATATAATAACTTTAAAAAAAATAATACGAAAAAGTAAATGATTATGAGTGCGGATCTAATATTTTATCAAATTGAATTTGGGTATGAAGAGCTTTTGACAACACCTGAATTTTTTTGTTTCTTTTTAATTGTAAATTGTCTCTTTATTATAATTATGATTATTAAAAGTACTTTGAGAGAATTATGGACCTCACTTAGAAACAATTTTTTTTCCAGTATTTCCTATTCTTTTTTCAGATCTCATAACATACTTGACATTATTTTCAGTTTTATACTGATTTTTCCAAATAAGAAAACTTAAGTTATTAAATGCTTTATTAAAACTTTTAATACTAAGATTGAGATCATCGTTCAGATGTGTCGGAAGTAAAAAGCCATTGGATGATTGGGAACAAGCGAAACAATGTTTTTGTTTTATATGACACTTGATGTGTTTGTTTAGACTTCATTTATCAATAATTTTTTTTATTGCAACAGGTGAATTTATTTTGTTGAATCGCATGAACACGTCTTATGTGTTTTTGTAAATATGCCATTTCTGATAAAATTTTCTAACAACGTTTACAGAGAATAGTCATTTTGCTTGAGTGTCAAAAATAATGATCAAAAACCAAAATGAACTAGAACCAAAAAAATAAATTATACGTATAATAGATTTATAATTGTAGAAAAACGTATCTTTTTTTAATTATGAATTTATATATGTATTCGAGTATATGTATATATATATGTATAATATTATATATATTTTTAGATTAGTAAGTTAAACTAAATAAAACAAAAATTTAAAGAGGGTTCAAAACTATAAATGAAACGAAAAGTAAGAAAAAGAACCCAGCACAAACAAAAATTGACTGCCAATTGGTGTGGCACATAGCTTCCTCTCATCCTTACGCACTTTATTGATTTTATACTTTTACAAGCCATTATTGTCTAATTTGTTTAATCGTTTAATTTGTTTGTCGTTTTTTAATCTGTCAAAATTGTTCTGATTTTGTTACATAAATTAAAGTATCAATTTAGCAAAAGTCGGAGACATAAAATTTTTTCGTTCTTCAGAACGATCACATAGCTTCCGTTACCTTCGGTAAGCTCGGAAGCAATACCATACAAAAATGTAAATTGAAGTTTTTCTTTTGTGGACTTGGTTTTTTTATATAAGTAGTTAGTTATTTCTTTGGAATGTAAGTCTTACCAAAGTTGGAATTAACTTTGGTAAGACTTTCTTTTCCAAAATTCGTTTTCATTTTGATCATTTGTTTCTCTAAATTTACAGTATTTCAAAAACCTGAAGAAGCCTAGGTTCCCTAGGCGAAAGCTTGTTTTAATCAAATATAATAAGGACTTACATTCCAAAGAAATAACTAACTACTTATACAAAAATGTAAAGTTTAAATATTTAAATCAATCAACACCAAGAATCAAGCAGAGAGTTTAAAAAAGTATTCCGGGTAACAATTATAATGATAATGAGGAAGCCAACGGAGAATAAAGAACGAGGGAGAAAAAACAGAGTATGACAGAGATAAGGAAGGCTTTGAGACGTGCTCTACTCGGAGATCAAAACTAGTTTGATTGTTAATGTAAATTGTTAGTGTTAGGTAGTAGGTAGTTAGATTTAAGGTTTATAAGTGTAGTGGAAGTGCGCTGGGCTATAGGGCTAGAGTGGGGGAGATCCGAAAGAAGCCGAACTACATGTCACGGGTTCGGTTACCTTCGAGTCAGTTTTTTTCCTCTCCCTAACGTCTAGTGATAAACATGGTCTAAGCATAGATCAAAACAACCGGAATACCGATTGTAATAGTTTCATATTTACCAATTGATATTTAAAAAGAAAAAAAAGTATTTGTTATTAGGGATCTAAAATTGATAATGTACAGATGAAGAAATATTTTCTACAATGCTGCACCAAATGAACTAAAAAAAAACTATACAAACTAGACATTGCCAATGTCCCTAGACCTCTTTCTTGACCTACTTCTTACTTGTACAAATTGAGGATAGATCCCATCTTATATCCAGTAGTATTAATTTGTCCTCTATATCACCTCTGTCTAGAAAATATAGATACATATAATTTAAAGAAAATTATAAACGATAATTCTTTAAAAAAAAAACATCATGTAAGGAAATGATTCTCAAAAATAATAACAAACGGTCTATATAATTATTTTATTTATTAAAATTTGGTACCATAAAATAATGAAAATTAGCAATAGTGTAAAAGTTGATGCTAATAAAAGTATTCATAATAAAGTTTATTGATATATAATTATTGATTATAAATTATGTTAGTAAAGCTACAACTATTTGATACGATTGGAAGAGAATCAGTACTGACAAGTTAAAAGGATCATATTGATAGCTTTTTTTTATGGAGGTTGAAACAACACTGAACTATTTCGTAAAGGTCTAGTAGGATAATGCATATGGCATGGTCCAATAATTAATAGCACTGAATAATGAAGAATAGATTTATGTAGAAAATAATTCGATTGGTGTCAGAGGTGAAGGATAATTATTAGATTATAACCGGGGACACATCCTGTCTAAAATCTTCTCAGAATTCAAAATTGATCTAATTTATTGAGAGCCTAATGCCTTGAGAATAATTTTAGTTATACATAGTATGTTTATACTGTATGCAAGTATGTTGTTGGAATCTATTGGAATCAAGTATAACAGTTGCACAATTCCGTTATGATTTATTTATTTGCCAATACAGTCCACTTTTCTGGAGTCTCCAACACTCTCGTGGGCTCGACCCCTTCAGTATTTATTCATATTTATTTAATTTTGTATTTTAGTTTTGACACAGATCAAAACATTTTTAATGACAAAGTAATAAAATATACAGGAGACCCGTGGTTCAAATCCCGGCGCTGGAGTGTATTTTTCTCTGTCTGTTTCCAGTAGTTAATAATAATTATAATTTGATTTAAAGTAATATAATAGTGATTCTTCTTTTTCCCTTATAAAATCAAGTTATATCATATATTATATAGTGTACTACCTATATATTGGTGACCCTGAGAACAGTTGAACACAAGGTCTAAGCAGAACTCAGTAAGTTCAACAATTTTCGTAAATAACTGTCATTTTATAAAAATGGTTGATGAAAACCCAGGCCCAGCTGTGGAAAAGGAAGATGTTTTAGTAGTTAGTAAACCTCCCAAAATTCTTCCGTTCTGGAAGGCAAAGCCACAATTATGGTTTACTCAAATTTAGTCACAGTTCATAAAATCTAACATAAAAGCTCAATCAACAAAATTTCATATAGTCGTCGGAGCTCTTGAAATGGACATATTAATGCAAGAAGCAGATATCGTATCCACACCTCCCGTTCTAAACCCTTAAGACGCATTAATACGACGTATTATTGATGCATTGTGCGACTCAGAAGAAAAACAAATATATATATATATATATATATATATATATATATATATATATATATATATATATATATATATATATATATATATATATATCTTCGTCTACCTACCCCTTTCCAACTTTGTTCTCTCATGTAGACTCGATGAGTGCTACGAGAGACTTCAGAAGATCAGATATAGGCTTTATCAGGGACGAGCGTGCTCTCACACCACCATTCTTGCTTGGCTGGCAAAACACATCAGCAATGTAATTCCGTGTTTTTGCACACTGCAATAAGGTACACAATTTAAAGAGAGACACATAGAAGCTGTTCCAACATCAGACATTACGTCACAAAGATGTTGGCAAGGCATTACGCCATGTCCTGCATCGTTTCGTCACGTCCGACTCATCAGGGGCCCGACGATGTCCACTGTCCACCCAACTCTGGCACATCCCTTGGTGTCTCTCACTGACACAAATTATGTACCTTATTGCAGTGTGCAAAACACGGTATTAAATTGCTTAAGTGTTTTGCCAGCCAAACAATAACGTTGGTGTAAGAGCAGGCTCGTCTCTGATATAGCCCTATATATGATCTTCTTGATTTGGTTAAGGTCCAGATTGGGTGGGCATCGTCGGGCATCTGATGTGTCGTACGCGACGAAACGATGCAGGACATGGCGTAATGCTGAGCCAACATCTTTGTGATGTAATGTCTGATGTTGGAACAGTTCCTTTACTGTATAAAAATAGTTTTATCCTCGTCGCCATTAATGAGGTGTATTTAGGTAGGAAAACATTGTGGACAGGTCGAGTAGTAATGAACAACTGAACTATATATTTATTTAGAAAGATAACATATCGAGGAGCTGGGGGAAAGGCTCAAAGGTTATTACACAGTAGAAGCCCCAGAGAAAGGGGAGCCTCCGGAGAAAAGACAGGAAATACGGGGGAACAACCCCTCATATGCACCAGTTGTGGCCGGAAAGAAACACGAATATGAGCAGGACGCAGTAAGCAAGAGAGACAAAGACATCAAGGAAGAAATGCCGGAACAAGGCATAAGAGAGTCCCCAACCGGAGAAGCACGTGTCCAGGGAGGGAGACTGGAGACCATACCAGCTTATCATGAAAAGCTGATACGGGGCAAAGTGGATGACAACCGACCTGGTGATGTAGTAATGGAGCCGGAGCCGCAACGTGTGCACAGGGTAAGGGTGGCAAGAGCTCTTGGAAGGGTGAACTACAATTTGTGTTAGTGAGAGACGCCAAGGGATGTGCCACGCAAGCATTACACATAGGAACTGTTCCAAAATCAAAGATTCGTCACAATGATGTTGGCGCGGCATTACGCCACGTTCTGCATCGTTTCGTCGCGTCCGACTCATCGGGGGCCCGACGATGACCACCATACTCTGGACCTATACCAAATCAAGAAGATCAGATATAGGGCTTTATCAAAGACGAGCGTGCTCTCAACCGCCATTTTTACTTGGCTGGAAAAACACATCAGCAATGTAATACCGTGTTTTAGCACACTGATATAAGGTACACCATTTTTGTTAGTGAGAGACACCAAGGTATGTACACATAGGAACGGTTCCAAAATCAGACATTAAGATGTTGGCTCGGCATTACGCCATGTCCTGCATCGTTTCGTCGCGTCCGACTCATCAGGGGCCCAACGAAGACCACCCAACTCTGGACCTATACCAAATCAAGAAGATCAGATACAGGGCTTTATCAGTCGAGCGTGCTCTCACACCACCATTCTTGCTTGGCTGGCGAAACACATCAGTAATGTAATACAGTGTTTTTGCACACTGATATAAGGTACGCAATTTGTGTTAGTGAGAGACACCAAGGGATGTGTCACGCTTGCGTGGCACATCTCTTGGTGTCTGATAGTTTTTTCTTAAGAAAAAGTGACTAATTTATTTTATAAGTATTTCGTTGTATGAATCCTACAAAATCGGTAAAGGTTTCTTGGATATATACACTTCTAAAAGAAGACGTTAAATATTTGACCGTCATTAGGTATTTAAATAGATGATAGCAGGTCGGTAGAGCAGTTACGAAAGTTGCTAGTAAATTTTGCCCGGAGTAATCCCGAAGATAAAACAATTGAGGAGCTTAGACTGAGCACAAAAGACATGTATAACTATTCCTAGTAAGTATAATTCCAATTACGTTACAATAGTGCCTGAATCAGAGTATTTATTGAAGACAAGCGATAATATGTTCAAGCCTTTAATAGGAATCTGTTCGAAGCTTGGAGACTACCAATGTTCAAAGGAGCTCGTTGCACCTCACCAAACAGCAAGTGAGTCAGTCCAACATAATTACAAAGGGTATCACTGACGGCTGTCATTACGTAAATCTACTTATAACCAATAACAGCCTCCAGTATGTACCAGAGATTAATCAATATTTCGCCATCTTTACGTCTCCAGACGAAATCCAAATTCGGACCACCGGAAGAACCGAGACCAAGTCTCTTCAAGGTATCTACCTCATCCAACAGGCTTCCAAACAGATGCTCTACAAGAACACCCCATTGGCCTACAAGACGTCCTCACATAATCAATACATCATCCTTCCGGACCTAAAGCTCGCCCTTACGACTCTACAGACCACAAATGTCACTATAAACTTAAAATCTTTACAGCTGAAAGATATCTCCATTCCTGCATTCTCATTCGAGAAGGAACCCTTCCCTGTCCACCTACCCTGTATTTGAACAGTACTATAGTACATCATATTATTAGTCATTGTGGGCCTTGTGGGACTTCATTATAGGACATGTCGTCCTATCCTATTTCCCATCAAGATACCCTCTCAACAGCCATCTTCACCACCTCCCAGGGGATGCACCACTCTAAGGATGGAAGAGTTACAAGAGCGATTCCTGCTAAATCCTCCTTTTACACATCAGCATTAAATAGGGTATAATATAACTGTTGTAAAGCCGCCGTGGCTCTAGTCTATGTTCTCGTGGCTCCAACTACATTCAAGGTAACTTATATGTTTGTTGTAAAATTAATTTAAAAAAAAAAAAAAAAAAAAAAAAAAAAAAAAAAAAAAAAAAATATATATATATATATATATATATATATATATATATATATATATATTATATATATATATAAGTAGGACGCACGTTGTGTGTCCTACAAAAGCGGACAGGTTAGGTTCTATCATCGACCCTCTGGTTTTTCAGCCGACTTATCGGCCAAACTTTTTCCCATTCAACAACGTTATAAACGGACCTTACAAAACGCCCAAAAATTAAGAGAAAGCAATATATATTTCTCCTCATAATCGCCATTGAATAAAGCTGAGGGCGACCTTTTCTTCCGTGATAAATGTGGTGTATTAAATACGTGTTAATCTTTTAGGGGACGGGGACGACGGCACCGTCCGACTTTTCTTCAGGGCGCCGTATTTCAGTGCCGGTAAACCTGCCGTTTCGCCTTATCGTAGTTATAATTACCTATAAGGCTTTGCTAACAATGCGTACACAACGAACTTTTTGTTGTCGCGCAAAAAGCTTTACGGGGAACCCGAGCCGAGTAAAGAGGGAATGGAAAACAGAGAGAAAATTAGTAAAGTTTAAAATACCCTGACCCCCGCCTTTCCCCCGTTGTCGTCGCTACCATCTTGTATTTATTTCCGACCTAACCCGCCCCAGGGCCTAAATACAGTAGCAACAAGATTCGATAAATACTCGAAACGTATTAACGTTTTAGACAGCAGGGAAATACCTTATCATTTACTCATACATTAACTGTTCTTTTTGTTTAAAAAATGGTTATACATTACACATATATATTTATTTTTTCTCATTATTTGTTATTCTATTCATAAATTGTTTGTACTAAAAAAAAAAAAAAAAAAAAAAAAAAAAAAAAAATAAGTAAGATTTGACGTCACACTGGAATACAAGTACATAGCTTAGGGTATTAAATTTTAATTTCAGTTCATAACTTAAATTTAGTATTTTAACACAATGGTAGATTGACATTAGTGATAAGCACAGAGCAGATTATGATTTTTTCCCTTTAATTGTCTATAGGTACTTTAATGTCTTAGGGTAATAATCGAATTATCCTTTTAGATAGCAACCGGATAATTAGATACATATATTTTTTGTTTCGATTCTTTTCCTTTGGCACATTCCAATATTTTACAATGTGTAATATTTAATTTCATTATTTTTTTCCTTATATAAATGAAAGTCAGTTTATTTTGTTATTTATGCAACAATGACTCTGTTTAATTTTATCATATTTAGAGGAGATCTATTAACTTGTAATTACCTAATATTCTTTAAATTTTTTTATTGGTGCTCATAATAGCCCCCTTGAGATAAAGATTTTGGTTGTATTTATAAATTAATTCTTATATTGATTTCAACCATTTATCACGTTTTCGCTTTATGTTTTTTTTTTTCTTTTAACTTGACACCATTAGAATTGTTTTTTCGTTGTATTTTCCTATAATAACGTTACAGTTTATTTCTTTTAGGGAATAGTGCAGGGTTTAATTTTTTCTGCAAAGTGGTTTTAGATACTTTTTTTATTTAAGGTATTTTAAGTTGTTTAAACTATTTTATGTCGGACGAAAATATTTTTATTGCGATTACTCTTGAACCGATTGATAGCGACGGTGACACATCTAGTGACCATACTGGTGTCCCGACCCAGAAGAGTTGGATCTACCGTTTAAAGAAACCTGAATTAAAAAATAAATTAAAAGAATTCTATTTGGATTCGGAAGCTTCCGCTAAAATTTTGAGACAACGTTTACTAGATTTTATCGACAATATGGCAACTGGAGGTCAGATCGTCAGAGGTCGATCGTGAGGGATCAATTCCTACTTCTGTGGATTCCAAAAGTATGAATACTTAACAATCTGACACTAACCCTGTACCAGGAACTAGTACTAAAAGATATGTAGTTTATGCCAACAACATTATTCCCATGGACGTCGTTCGTAAGTGGGGATTTAAATTTGCTAACACTAAACTTTTAGCCGATGATTTTCTCCAGCGTATAGAGGAGCGGAGGATGGCTTTTAATATTTCCGAGAATGATCTTTTATTGTGTTTACCTGAACTTCTCGAAGGACATCCTCTGAACTGGTACCGTCTTAATCGACCTAACTGGACGAAATGGAACTCGTTCATTCGAGATTTCCGAGCCACGTTCCTCCCTCTTAATTACCAGGACCTTTTAGAGGAAGAAATTAAGCATCGTACTCAGGGTGAGAAGGAGCTCATAGCCGACTATGTTGTCAGTCTTTGTACTCTGATGAGTAGGTTAGACCCTCATCCGACTGCGAAATCTCAACTGAGGCGTATTTATCGAAACATATTACCCAAATATCACCATTATTTTAAATCAGATGAATTTGAAACTAGAGGTGGGTAATAACAGTTATTTGGCGGTAACATGTTATTACTGTTCTGTTATCAGGCAATAACATGTTATTTTAGTAACAGGTAACAGCCCCCTTTCCACGAATTATTGGTAATTTCGAATTATTGTTTTAGTAATTTGTTGAAGGCCAAAGGTGAAGGGCAAAATAAAACTCTACATAAATATTAATTTTATAATAAAAGGGGGGTCCTTGTACTTAAAACGTGAACGAACCGACAAGCAAAATAAAATTAAATATCCTTTTTGAAACCGATAAGAGTCTATGACAGTTATGGATGATACATCAAAAATCGTTGCAGTAATGCGACATCGTAGAGAGGTGTAGTATAATTATAATAAAAGTTGTTCGAGGAAAATCGGTTCTGTAGAACTGGAGATAGAGTGTATCTTAGATACCCGGAAAGGCGGGCCGTCTCAAAGAGAGGCGAGACACACTGGATAGGTAAGGTAAAAAGGCGTTAAAGTTAACATTACGTAACGAGATAGGTATAGGAAATAAATAGCCCTAAGCCATAAGTTAAGGGACATTGGGACTCGGAGCAGAATAAGGGGGGGGATGCAAGTTAAAACCGATCTCTACCCTGCAACAGCGAAATCTTTGCCGTTTATAATAAAATTATTTAAGCTTTGATACTGGAAACAGGGCAGAGAACAGAAATAATCAGGATAACATTAACGAAACGATAACAATAACAGCTCATTGCATCTTGTTGTTGTTACTTGAAATGTTATTGATTCTGTTCTGTTATAAAATAACTATCCGTTATTGTTATCAAATCTGTTCTGTTATCTGAGCTGTTATAATGTGAACTGTTATTCGATAACAGGACTTTTTCAGTTACATGTTATCGGACGAACTGTTATTCTCCAATAACATGTTATTGTAAACTGTTCTGTTATTTTCGACCCACCTCTATTTGAAACAATTCCTCAATTGATTAATTTAGGTAGAGAATTGGAGTTGATCGAAGAACGTAAGAAACACTATCGACCCCCTCCATCTAAAGAAAGCTGTTTAGTTCCACTTGCGGCTTACGAATATAAACATAAAGGGCGCGAGTGTAAACAAGCGGACTCATTTAAAAATAAATCCCCGATTAATATGGTGAAAAATTCTTCGGTAAACAACCAATCTACACTACCTGATGCTATTAGTTCGCCGGTCAAATGTTATAACTGTCTGGCTAACACTCATGATTTTAAGCATTGTCCCCATAAAAGAAAAGGAACCATTTGTTATACTTGTGGGGAAAAGAATGTCACGGTCCGTAATTGTAAGTCTTGCAATACGGGAAACCGACTTTGAGTTTTGGCCAAGGGCAAGTTCAGGACTCAGGTAAAGACAGACCTTATCCGTCTGCTATGAAAAGATATGACTAGCAAACAAGTTACTATTGACTCGAACCTGAATAACGGCTCGATTGACAGGCCTTTTAGCTATCATAGGCGAATGTATGTCACTCTCAAAGTTGATTGTTTTCAAGTTCCAGCCTTGGTAGACACTGGTTCGTGTTTATCGTACATCAGTAAAGATGGCTTACTTCATATCGGAAACAGTACTCAGACGTTATAAGAACGTACTCCTTTGCCGGTGCAAATGGCAAATGAAAAAATGGAAACAGTGTCTCGTCAGTTAAATTTGCCTATTAATATTGAAAATAAGCCTTTCAATACAGAGATTTTGCTTCTAAATAACCTTCAGGTTCCATGCATTTTAGGAATGGACGCCATTAAAGAAATGGAATTGGTATTAAGTCCTTCGACTAACTCTTTGTGGTTCTCTGGTAACCCAGAAATTCCTTATAATTTCTCTTCTATTGAGAGCTCATCTGAGGTGCTCCTAGCAGGTATTCGCGCTCTTTCTTCAGATCAAGAAAATAAGTTGGAAGTTTTCCTGAACAAGGAGTTATCTAAACCCACGGTTCCTAATGCTTGGCCAAAAGTGGAACATGATATTGATGTTATGGGCCATAGTCCTATACGTCAGAGATCGTATCCAGTATCTCCAAAAATACAGGAGGCTATTGACTTAGAAGTAGCAAGACTCCTTAATGAAGATATTATTGAACCTTTACACAGTGAATGGTCCAACCCGATCGTGATGGTAAAAAAGGTTGATGGATCATATAGATTTCGTCTGGACTTTAGAAAAATAAATGCAATATCAAAGAAGGATGCTTATCCTTTACCATATATGACTTGGATTTTAAATAAATTGAGTAAAGCTTAATATTTATCTAAGATAGACTTACGTCAGGCTTACCTACAGATTCCTTTATCTATGAAAAGCAGACCTGTCACTGCCTTTGTAGTACCCAGTCGTGGCCTATTTCACTTTCAGAAAATGTGTTATGGTCCCACGGGTGCTCCAGCTTCCTTTTAATGATTTATGGACTCGATTATTGGTCCTGATCTAGAGCCACTTGTATTCGTATATTTTGATGATATCGTTATCGCGACAGAGACCTTTGAGGATTATTTAAAATAATTAGCGCTTATTTTGGACAGATTACGGAATGCTGGCTTAGAAAGTAATCGGTAAAAATGTGAGTTTTGTTGGTGTCAGCTCAGGGATTTAGGTTACCTGGTGAATGAGCGAGGACTCCAACCTGATCCCGAGTGGTTATCTCCGATTTTAGAATACCCAAGACCAACAGCCGTCAAAGAAGTCCGAAGGTTGATCGGCATGACATTATGGTATCGGAGGTTCATCAAAAACTTTGCTACGATCATCGAACCACTAACTAGATTGATAAGAAAATCTCAAACTTGGACGTGGTCCTCAGAACAAGAAACTTCCTTCGAAGCTATTTAAAATATTTTAACGACTAACCCGGTGTTGAGCCGACCAGATTTTAAACATCAATTTACCATTCAAACTGACGTAAGTGACTGCGAAATTGGGGCAATATGACACAAACAATTGAAGATCGTGAGGTTGTTATTTGCTATGCCAGTAGGACCTTGACTACCACTGAACGCAAATATTCCGTGATGGAAAAGGAATGCCTAGCACTTATTTGGAGTGCTAGGAAATTTCGACCTTACATCGAAGGTTATAAATTTCATGTAATTACGGATCAAAGCAGTTTGCGCTGGCTCCATAGTTTAAAGAATCCTAGTGGACGTTAGCCAGGTGGGCATTGGAGCTCCAAGATCTTGATTTTACAATTACTTATCGTAAGGGTGCTTTAAATTCGTTACCTGATGGCTTGTCTCGTATCCCCGAGTGTTCTACTGTTGAACAAATTTGTCTTATTGACACGAAAAACACAAAAGATGAATGGTATCGTAAGAAATTTGAATTTTGTCAGACAAAACCTGAATATTCTCCAGATTGGTTAATTGAAAATGATTAGTTATACTTGCATCGCGCTATCTATGGTGATCCTTTATCTAATGATTTGCAGGTGTGGAAACTGGTAGTGCCTGAAGAAAATCGTTTAGCAGTCTTTCAGGAATGCCATGATCTTCTTACCAGTGGACACTTAGTCATTAATAAGACGTATGATCGCGTGGTACGTTTCTTTTTCTGGCCTGGATTATATCAGTCAGTTGCTGACTACGTTCGCCGTTGTCCAACCTGTCAGAAGAATAAACCTGAACAGCTCAAACTAGCTGGGTTAATGGGATCTCGTATTCCGGAGACTCCATGGACAGTGGTAGCAACTGATCTTATGGGACCGTTTCCTCGATCTAAATCCGGTTGTTCTCACCTCGTTGTATTTCAAGATCTCTTTACTAAGTGGGTTGAACTCGCTCCCCTTCGTAAAGCCAATACCTCGAGTTTTCTTAAAATTTTGGCTAATATCATTTAACATTACGGTGCCCCAAAAGTTCTTGTCTCAGATAATGGAACCCCTTATGTAAGCAATGACTTTAAAACATTTGCTAAAAATTTTAACATTATATTAGAAAACACCCCACCGTATCATCCTCAAGCTAATCCGGTTGAGCGGGTTAACCGTGTAATGGATACCATGATTAATTCTTTCATAGGTGATAATCATAAGGATTGGGATGCTCATATAAAAGAGTTTCAACTTGCTATACATTGAGTTAATCATGACTCGACAGGTTATTCCCCTGCCTTTTTCAATCTGGGTCGAGAATTAGGTTTGTCTAATTATAAGTCTAGGTCTAATGGTGTCAAGCAAATTAGTCAAATCCCTCCCTCCTCCTGGGTTGATAGATTTCCTAAACTCGTAGAATTACGGTCATTAGTTGAATCTAATTTAATGAGTTCGTGTAAAAGATAAAAGAAATAATATAATAAATCTCATAGATATATAAATTTTATAGTAGGGGGCCAAGTGCTGAAGAGATCTCATCATCTCAGCTCCACGCCTAATAACTTCTCAGCTAAGTACGTAACTTAATGCCAAAATTTGATGGACCTTACCTGGTGTCCAAGGTTATTTCTCCGACCATATACGAACTTCGTGATACGTCTGGAAAATCTGTTGGATGACATCACATTTCTCGACTGAAGAAGTTTGTCGACCATACACCAACAGATCCCGTGGATTCCCATCATACCCCTAAGGGCCATCCGACTCCAGCTACCTCTACTACACCTGTTCCTTCGGGCACTGATGATGATGGACCTCCAACATGTGCCTTGCGTCGCAGTGCCAGGCTCCACAACAGAGCAATGATTCCGTTTCCGACCAGGATATTCACGACTTCACAGGATCCTCCGACTTCAGCTACTTCAAAATTGGTGAAGCAGGCTGCACCTTTTGTGAGGGGGGGATGTAAAGTGGAATATCTACAATAAATCTAATTTAGATTAGACTGTTTTTTGTTTTTTTTGGAAGCTTGAGTCCGGGGTCCACCCGGCGAATCGAGAGAGAGTCAGTCTGGTCTGGAGCGAGCACGAGTGTCGATGTCTACGCTCTACTCCGACTCTCGGATCCAGCTTCCGTGCACATAGGTTATGCCTTCACCAAACCGTGGCATGATCTTTACCGGTGTAAAACCATATATAGATGTAATGTAAAGTTATCAGTTCATTTGTCAGTTATTTTCAGTACTCACTTCTGTGAGTGTAATTAAATTCTGTTCTTTAGTAAGAGTGAGTGTTATTCCAAAAAAACCAACCCTTCCCTGCCTCCACTGAGCTGACCGCGGATTGGGGAATTTAACAACCTGATAATGGTTTTCCGGCGCGACGATCTTCTCACAGGTAAACTAACATTAGGAGAATTTTAATTTAGTACTTCTCTGGCACCTATTCAACTATAAATATCTATCTACTTAAATGGTAGGAGAGGTACGGGAAGTCCGTTGGGAATATTTAAGGGTTATTGGGTTCAGCCGTTATAAATAGGATATGTTGTGGAATCCTATCGTCTGGGTGCATCAGTATCTGCAAATACATGTGTCGAATGTGTAATGTTAAAGCGATCGGATATTTTAAAAAGTTGATCAAAACAATACGAATATCCTGATGTAGTTTTGGATCGGTATATAATTTATTGTTTAAAGAACCCAGGAAAGTCTTCATAGAAGCATCAAAGACCACCCTTAATCGAGTAGTCGAACTTTCCTTTGTCACTCCATGATGTGGGAGGTAGTATTCACCTTTTCTGTTGGAAACAGACATGTATTCAAGTGAAAGATACTCTTCCAGAACCTTATTATATTCTTCCTTCATTGGAATATTTTTATTGAGTTTGAACTTAAGATTATAAAATCTGTGAAGCGCAATAGGGTAAGATTTACCAAGTGACGCGTGTTTTGTATTAAATGGGAGACGTACCAAATAACGTCCAGTGGAGTCTCGACCGTGAGTCTCTCGGTAATGTATTTCACAAGCATCATCTTCAGGAGCCATCTTTAAATTTGTAGGTTTAGAAACGTCCTCAATTTCCCAAAAATTATGTAAAATATTTTCTAAAGGTGTAGGTGAAGATGAAAGTGATGTCAATAACGCCACCGAATCACATGTGGAACCAGGGCACGTGGGTCCCATAACCAAAAATCGTTTTTAATGCATAAGGTCCACTATCACATGTTAGATGAATGTTTCCGTTACAAATTAGGCCGAAACCATCGGCTCCGATCAAAATGTCTACTTCTCTGGACTTCCAAAATGATTGATCTGCTAAAGTTAAGTGAAGAAATAATTCTTTAAATTGTGGTACTGACGTCATCGGCATAGGACCTGTTATCACTTGAGTAACCACAGTTGTTAAGAGAACTTCCGGAGATCGAGATAGTTGAGGAACTATTCTACAAGTCGCCTGATGTTTACCACCTTGAATTGGTTGGTTACTAAAACCACTTAAAACTTGGGAGTTACGAAATAACTTGAGTCCCAATTTTTTCGCACACGCCGAGGTAATAAATGAACGCTGTGCCCCATTATCAATTAGTATTCGGACATTATGATAAGTTCCACTACAGTCTTGAACTCGTCCTATAGCTGTGCCTAGTAATACATAAGACTCGCCAATAGCACAACGAGAAAACCCGACGCGGTTACAACGAATAACGAACAACAAACGTGTTGTTCGTTATTAAAACCGCCAGAGGTCGAAGCGCTTACGCTGGAGTTCGTCAGTATATTAACACTATTTTTTTAGTTTTAGTTTGTTTGGTGTAGCTTTAGTTTCAGGTGATGTTCGTCTCCCATGGTTATCAGTCCTCCTTTTTGTAGAAAATGAAGTAAACTTAATTTTGTCTAGACCATGATTCGGGTTCAAACCACATGTTTCACAGCGAGTTGATCCTTGTAAATATTCTCGGTATGTCCGTAGCGTAAGCATTTGTTACATTGAATTACTCGAGGTATAAATTGTTCGATAGGACATCGAACAAAGTGTAAATACGCATGCGATGTTATTATAATAATAACATCACTCTGAATGTTATTATAATTGATTAAGTTGGTATATATTTTGGTTCATTATTTTCTATAATTTTTCGTGTAATTCGTTTTACATTTATTAGTTTTAATGTTGGGTATATTGTAAAATTTCTGTTTTCTTCAGGAATTGTTTGCTCCGCGAACAACACCTTTTTTTATAGATTAATGATTTTGGTATATAGTTTTTGTATTCTTTGAGTTCCGTACTTGTTAATAATTTGTTGGCGTTATTGTGTGTGTTAAAAGTTATTTTTAATTTGTCAATTCCTATTTTTATGATCCTATTTATGTCTTTCGATATGAATCCTAGTTTGCCATGAAGTAGTTTTCCCATTGTCATCGGGTGTAAACGAGATAAACCATTTTTACCTGGATTATAATTTTTATTTTCCATGATGAATAATAAACACGGTAAGGTCCTACGTCGGAATTATTAAAAAAATCATTATCTTCTAATGCATGTTTCGTATCATTCGGTCGTTCTTTAATGATATGTCTTTAATAATTACCTAACCTTAATACAATTTATACAAATTTATGTTA
Source organism: Gerris lacustris (assembly GCA_951217055.1). Lineage (NCBI taxonomy): Eukaryota > Metazoa > Arthropoda > Insecta > Hemiptera > Gerridae > Gerris > Gerris lacustris. Next base: position 9,866,246 of record OX578285.1, read on the forward strand.
CAAGTTTTAACCTAAATTTCTCGGATTCAACTCTATTAAAATGATTTTTTAAATTACTTTTTCTTTTGTTTGGATATTTGTAAGTAAAGAAGTGTAAAAGAAGATAAATGTAAGCGAGCTCATTCCCTAAGCCTAAGCAAGCTCCTTCCTGTACAGCAGTGGGGTAGTAGTAGTAAGGGGTGGGAAGGCCTAGCCTAGCAAACAAACCACGTCTGGATCCTTTTTGCCAACCCTAGACACACCCATAACCATCAAACAAGCAATCACCTTCTGACCCTAAAACCGTTTTGTTTGGATTATGAAGGAGAGCATGTCTTGCCAATTTAGTGTTTCAAGTTCCTCTGCCTAAGATATGGAAGCACAATCTCCCATATCCTTCACACACTCCCAGAAAATGGTAACCTGTTTCCTCATTCTCGCCACACACTGAAAGATGGCGTCCTCCTCTACTTTTAGTAACGCCTGCAGTGTCCAGTTAGTACTCCAACCAGGTTTCTCAGGTTGTTCCTACTCAGTCCTAAAAGCCATCTAGATTTCCTTTTGTTTCTTTTTGGCAGTAACATCTTGGACTGCCTGCATACCTGTTTCTAAACATTTCCTTTCTGCTTCATCCACTATCCACTTCTTAATAGCTGGTTTAACCTGATCTTTCGACCAATTAACTGTACTTGGCTATCCGAGCATACCGCTATTGATTTAAATAAATGATTGGTTGTTTTGACTGAGATTTTATGGTACCACTTCATAATTATGCCAAGAGAGGTTAATAAAAAGTAACACAACAACACCCGTAGTTTCAAGTATAAATTCTCCTAAATACAAATTGGCCAAACAGTTTAATCACACTATCAAGGATAACCTACCCATAAAATTAAATTTTACAGTTAAAAATACCAATGCAGTAATTATTAAATAAAATATGTTAAACTACCCCTTAATGCCAACTAATTTAATAACTAGCCCCTAACGCCAACTTATTTACTAATGTACCAATAGATCAATGAAGAGAGTTACTTAGATCCCTTATAACTATATCTAAATTAGATATTTTTCCAAATTGATGAACTAGATTCCTTCATTAATGTGACATTAGATAAAAACTACCTGGTTTCCAATGATAATTTTGTCGAACTCAATTACCTCTGAACTTTAAGGTAACTATCA
>OX578285.1:9869909-9884611 GCA_951217055.1 Gerris lacustris
TATGACTGTACTAGCAATATGCGTTTTCCTTGAGTGAAGAGAGAAATATTTCTATTATTTTCCAAACAGAGTTCAATAAACATGTAATCCTCGTAATACTAATTCTATTCAACTATATCAATAACATTAGATAGCACCTTACTACATCCTATAAGACAGCCACCCTTAGCTCTCCCTGGCTGATTTGCTTCTTTCGTTGCTGGCAACCAATGAAGTGCGTAATCGTTAAATGTAAAATTGTATGATTTGGTATCAAGCTCCGTAACAAATGTCTCAATCAAGCAAAAAACATCATAACCTTTGATTAAACTTGAAAAATTTGTTGTCTTGAATCTTGCTTTTTAATCCCTGCACGTTATAGGATATTATTTTAACCGTTTCATAAGTTTCTGAATGAACATTTTTACCGTTGCTTTGCGATGGAGACGACGAGGATAACTGGCCAGTAAGCTGACAGGACTGGCCAGATTGTCTGTATCAGGAAGGCTGCGAGGCTGATGGTTTCGAGAACTTAAAACTTTAGCAGCTCCTCTCTTCGCAGCTAAAGAGTCATCTACTTCTTTAAAGGCTTTCTTTTTATGTTCTTCGTTGCTCTTAGTATCCGAGTCTTCCGATATTGGAGTCAGCAATTCACATCCGGTAATTGTTTTTAATAGGGGCAGCCCATCTTTTCCCTCAGATTCTAGACTATTTTTTTCCGCCGACCAGGAAAATTTGACTTTTTTCCCGTCCTGTCCAGTAACCACAAGAATATCAGCGTTGAGATTTATTTTTATATCCGGAACTTTATTTTTAATTTCTTTTCTTATGGCCAGAAGTTTGGCCCTCTTGGCTCTTGTTTGAAAAACGTAGTCAGGATGCACTACAATACCGGTTCCCTTGAGTTTACTTAACTTAGAAAATATCGCTAGTACCTCGGCATAGCTCCCAAATTCAGCCTTTACAAGTTGATTCTCATTCACTGGTCCTATTGGGTAAGCCTGAACTACAAGGACATCGTTTAATCCCAGAACCGCGGAACAAATGTCTTTAATATCACTTACATAATTATTACTTTTTGGTAACCCTCTAAAAATTAAATTTGTTTTGTTTGCATTGTTTTCCAGTTTAATTAGTTTCTCTTTCAAATCTTTATTTTCTTGCTTGAGCGACGTTATCTCTTCATCCAACCTAGACGTAGTAGCCAAGGCAAGATCGATCTTCGAATTAAGAGCGTTGAGATCTTCCTTTGTGGCCATATTATTGTTAATAGATTTAACTACAGCCATAAGCTCGCACGCCCATTCAGGTATGTTGGATTGAGCCATTTTTTCCTCGAAGGCTGAGCTTGACGTGCTTTCTACACAAGGAGTCTTGAAACTTTTGGGAACTTCTTCCGGCGAGTTAGAGTTTCGACGTCTTTTTGTAGAATAATATTTTTTTAATGTATTTTGACTCTTATTCATTAAAAAATTTGTATTAAATAGTTTTTACGCTAAATGATTGAGAAGCGAGAAAGAGCGAGTGAAAGAGAATATGTTTGAGATCAACTAAAATATTTAATTATCTTATCCTGACTCATTTAAACAACACGCAATTTATTTTTCTATGTAAAAAATAAATAACTTAAAACAGATAAACTAATCAATATTAAACAAAGTTTAAGAAAATAAATAATAACAATAACAACGCTAACAAATTTAAAATAAGTAAAAAAAGATCGATATAAATATAAAAATAAGTTATGTGCTCAGTAGATCTTTGACTATGCAAAGGTAAACAACTACATGTGATTAAAATAATAAAAGATGGTAGTATATTTAGCAATGAAAACTACGGGAAAATGCTGCTAAGTGATAAAAAACTCAATGTGCCGTCTCGATGACTCGAACCACTGACCTCTCAAGGTGCGTGATAATCATGCAGCAAGCGTATGGGACGGCGCTTTAACCGAACGTGCCATTCCTCTATAGTTGATCTCAGGGAACTTCTTCCGTATTTTACTATTTTAATAGACAATTTTTTCTTACGCTGGATATTATTACATAAAATGGCAAATAGCAAATTTACTAAAATGTTCTTATTTAAACTATGGGTATTTTTATCATTCAAAAACAACAAACACTTTAGTCCATCCAAATATTTTGTTGTATATATTAAAAACAGTCGTATCTTCTGAACGAGGTCGTTTTATTTTTTTTTTAATTTAAATTTTATAATTAAAAAAAAAAAAATAAAATAAAAAATAAATCTTGTTAATATTTATTACTTATATATTTAATTTAAAGCAGGCATAAATCATGCATAAGAAAAATTCAATGAAATAGATAGAAAATGTTAAAATAAACAAAGTTCTCTAACTGGGAATCGAACAGTGCCGATAATTAGATTCTAGTCGTCAGCTTCGTGCAGATCTCATTTAGCCATCCTTATGGTTAGTGATAAGAGAGGTCAATCATCACCTTAGCCTATCTTCTTTCTCAGTTTTTAGATGTAATGAACAAAATTCATTGCGGTTAGAATAACCTGACAGCTCTGAATATAAAATTTAAATTAATAAGTCCCTCGTTAATAAATGGTGTACTTACCCTTCCCCATACTCGTTCGCTTCAATGCTTGTCACAGTCGGTTGTACAAAATCAAAACTCGGGAATAAAATAGAGAAAAAAAATAATTTGTCCACATGTGATTCACTAATTATGTATTTTTACCATGATTCTCGTATTATTCCGCTGTGAAAACACTCACACTGATAAAGTCAGAGCTAAATTACAAGACAGTAATAAATTTTCATAATAAAAAGTTCATTAACTATGAAAAATAATTAAAAAACTACGGACCAGAACCTTACTGCACGCAAACTATGTAACCTCAACTCTATATATATATATATATATATATATATATATATATATATATATATATATATATATATATATATATATATATATATATATATATATATGTATATAATATATGTATATACAGGGTTTCCCAGCTAATATGGAACAGCGAAATATCTCGGTCATCATGATAGGTAGAAAGATGCGGTTTTCATGGTGTTTGAGATTGTAGATTTAGAGTAGTTAGAGTGTAGAGTAGGTATAGAGTAATAACAAAACACAATAGTTTTTAGATTTAGAATTGACTGCTTAAAGTAAAGGAAGTGAGTGTGAGTAGGTAGTAGACAAGACAAGACAAGACTCAGACTCAAGCCTTGCTTCCAGGGCAAGGTGGATTTACTAGGGAGGAGGTCAGGTGGAGGGAGACGTTGATAAGGGATGAAGGAGTGGGGACTCTAGGAGTATTGCGGGTTTGCAGTCCACTTTAATAAACAAAAAATACATTAACATACACCCGGCCTTGAAAGATATTTCAAAAATCAATTACAAAGAAAATTGAATTTTTAACTGAACATAATTATTAAAATTTAAATGTAACATTTAAGAATTTACTTTATACAAAAAAAATAATAAAAATAAAACTAAGCATTCATAAAAGATTAATTAAGTATTACAAATCAAAGGCGGTTGGAAATTACAAAAAATAGAATACAAAAAAATAGAGACCCTAAATTTAAGTTTCTTCCGGTGGGTTGATAGCCACAGGGAGAGGGCAGATTCTCGTGACGCCTCTCTTGAAGCGACCATGGGTTGTTTCTACAGTGACAACTCGGCACTTGCCGTCCAGCCCTGGATGGAGAGCGACAACCTTGGCCATGACCCATTTAAGGGGAGGACGATTGTCTTCCTTGAGAAGCACAATTGACCCAACTGCTACATTTGGTTGGATCTTAGTCCATTTTGCCTTGGATTGCAAAGAAGAGAGGTACTCCGAAGACCATCTCTTCCAGAACAATTGTTTTTTGTGTTGTACAACCTGCCAGCGAGTAAGATGATTCTCTGGAGTTTGAAGGAGTGATGGTTCTGCTATGTCAGTAAGTGGCTCACCAATTAAAAAATGAGCCGGTGTCAATGGATATGCGTCATTCGGATCATCGCTGACAACCGTAAGCGGTCTTGAGTTGACACAGGATTCTATCTCAATAATCAGTGTAGAGAACTCCTCGATGGTGAGTAACGAATTTCCAATCACTCTTTTTAAATGACCTTTCACAGATTTGACTCCTGATTCCCATAAGCCACCAAAGGAAGGGGATCGAGCAGGAATATGGATAAAATTAATAGATTTACTAGTGAAAAAATGATTAACCTCGTCCTCATTGATAATAGCTGTAAGTTTTTTAAGCTCATTACAGGCGCCTACAAATGTAGTCGCGTTGTCACAATGGATATTAGCAGGGTACCCCCTGCGAGCAATGAAACGTTTTAAAGCGGCGATAAAATCATTAGAAGTAAAATTCTGGCATATTTCTAAGTGAATAGCCTTAACGGAGAAACATACGAATAGACAAATATAAATTTTTACTATAGGAGACTTTCGGATATTATATGATTTTACAAGGAAGGGTCCGCAAAAGTCTATTCCACAATTTGTAAAAGGTCGATTAACAGCGACACGATTACTAGGCAGATTTCCCATAATTTGAGTAAGAGATTTCGGTTTGCATTTTGCACATTTCACGCAATGGTTCACTGTTCGTTTACACAATTGTTTGCCTTTGATGGGCCAAAACTTTAATCTGATAGTGGCAAGCAAAGCTTGCGGACCAGTATGCAAAGTGGTTACATGGTAATAGTTAGCCAATAATAAAGTGAAATGACAATTGTGGGGTAGCAATATAGGATGTTTTTGATGAAATGGAATATTTGCGTTTGATAGTCTACCTCCAACGCGTAAGACACCCTTGTCATCAAGAAAAGGTGTTAACGATTTTAATTTACTAGACTTAGGTAAAGTTTTACTTATTTCAGATTCATACACCGATTTTAAAATATTTATTTCTTCCTCAAAGGAAGCATACTGAATTAATTGGATCAATTTGCTCAGTGCGTCCTGGTATTCAGAGCATGACAAAGATACAGAGACACAGAGTTTTCTTTTAATTGGATTTTTGCAATTAGTAAAGAAACGTAAAATGTAAGCAGTCACTCTTACCAATTTAGTGTAAGATGAATACATTAGCAAATAGGTATTTAAAAAATTAACTGTGATAGTGAACACTCGATTAGATTGTTGAACTGATTTAATTTCATCGACTATATTATTGTCGATCATTATTTGGTTGAAAGGTATTGATTCAGTGGACAGCCACAGAGGTCCTGACCACCATAATTCATCATTTATAAGTTGAAGGGGGGAACATCCTCTACTGAGAACATCCGCGGGATTGTCACTTGATTGCACGTGATTCCATGTGCAGTTAGAAGTAAGTCTTTGGATTTCCGCTATCCTGTTGGAAACAAACGTTTTGTAAGAACTAGATTCTGATTTAATCCATGTTAAGACTATAGTTGAGTCAGTCCAAAGATGAATACCTTTAAACGTAATATTAGATTCGGTCACAATCTTGTGTATTAGCTTAGCTAGTAATAGTGCTCCACACAATTCTAATCTTGGTAACGTTAGTTTTTTAAGAGGTGCTACTCGCGATTTAGCACAAAATAATTGAGATGAACGATTTCCGCTGCAAGATATAGAACATATATATATGCACGCGCCATACGCTAGCTCCGATGCATCTGAAAAACCAAACAGTTCATATTCTTCTGCTTTGTCCAGAACGGTAATTCTTCTGCGTATGTTAAACGTATTTAAGTTATTCAATTCTTGTTTATAATTATTCCATTTAGTGGTAACCAAATCATCTAGGGAAGTATCCCAGTCTGATTTTCCTCGCCAAAGAAATTGCATAATAATTTTCGCCTTGACTACTATTGGATTAATTAAACCTAATGGGTCGAATAATTTTCCTATATCGGATAAAATAGTTCTTTTGGTTTCAACATCTCGTATGGGAAATGTAGGTACTGTAAATCTAAAAGAGTCCTTTATTGGATCCCATATCATACCTAGGGTTTTAATGACAGAGTCATTTTCAGGATTAAGAATGTAATGAGAATCGGTTTCCTGAGCCAGTACATTTTCTAACACATTAATATCATTAGACATCCATTTATGTAATTTGAAACCTCCAGTTTCAAGCATTTGAGTTAACTGTATTTGCGCTTCTTTGGCCTGATCTAAGTCATCGAAGCCTGCAATAATATCATCTACGTAACATTTATTTAGCACAATACTGGCTGCCAAAGGGAATTCATTAATATTATCTCTAGCAAGGGTAGCCAAAGATTTAGTAGCTAAATACGGAGCTGGTCCAGTTCCAAATGTTACGGTCAACAGTCTGAACGTTTTCAGAGGTTCGTCAGGAGAAAACCTCCATATAATTTTTTGTAGGTCACAATCTGTTTGGTTCACACGAATCTGCCGGTACATTTGTTTTATATCTGTTATAAACACAAATCGCGGTAATCTAAAGGTCAATAGAATAGTAAATAAGTCGTTTTGAATGGTTGGTCCAACATATAAAATATCATTGAGCGATACATTCGAAGTCGATTTCGCACTGGCGTCGAATACAATACGCACTTTCGTTGTTGAGCTGGATTCTTTGATTATGGGATGATGAGGTAAGTAAAAATCTACTGAATTATTACTAGGTTCGATAATTTCTTCCATATGTCCTTGATTTATATAATCTAGTATACATTCACGGTATGCCATTCTAAGATTGGCGTCATTGTTAAGTCTGGTTTCCAATTTTAAAAAACGTTTAATAGCTGAGGTTTTAGACTCTCCAAGTATATTTCTATCTTCCTTTAAGGGTAACGAGACTATAAATCTACCATCAATATGTCGAGTGGTAGTCTGATTGAATATATCTTCACAGAGTTGTTCTGAAAATGTTAGTTCTTTTTTATGATCAAATTCCTCGATTTCCCAAAATTTTGATAACACAGAGTCTAATGATGGTGAAATTGATAGATGACATTTAAAATAGTTGTCTGATTTGTTAGATGTCTTACCAGAAACAATCCATCCAAATACAGTTTCTTGAAGGACGGGTCTATCGCTTCCTAGACTAAGTTTTCTAGATAATATTACGTCAAAAAATATTTCGGCTCCTAGGAGACCATCAATTTTATTAGGGTTGTAGAAAGTAGGATCCGCGACAAATAAATCTTTAGGGATATCCCAATTTGTTTGATTTAGTTTTGAAGTTGGTAGGTCTTCTGTAATTTTTGGAAATAATAAGAAATTTAGAGATGTCTTGTATAGACAATATTTAGAGTGAATAACGGATTGCACGCAGTGGGACACTTTAGTGCCGACGTTTTCAATGCCGGACACTATTGTGTTGCATTTCGATAATTTGAGTCCTAACGCCTTACACACGCGTTCGGATAAAAAATTAGATTCCGAGCCACTGTCCAAAAGGACACGGATAGGATGACGTTGGCCTAGATTGTCTTCAATATCAATTATTGCAGTACTTAATAGAACTTTATTATTTGTACTATAAGTACAATTAGTTACTGCTTTGGTTTCTGATTTTTGTGTTGAATTGTAATTAGTCCTGTCAGTGGGTTGAGAATTTTTAACCTTATCGTAGTCAATATGAAGAGTTGAATGGTGGTTCTTTTTACATTCTGAGCATGTGTAGGTGCTCTTACACTGATAGGTAGCATGATTCTCCCTCAAACAATTACGGCACAGTTTAAGTTTATTTACCATTTCATTCCTAGCCGCAGAAGAAAGTTTTAGATAATTTTGACATTGATTAGAATAATGTGAATCTGCACAAAAAACACATTTAATTGGTACTGAATTTCTAGTCGCTAAAGTGGTGACTGCTTGGCGTCGCTTTGGATCGAATTTGTTGTTAAAATGGCCAGAGCTTGAACTAGGTTTATTGTATTTAGACGTGTCGTTGTTAGAAACATGCTTGTTCGAACGGTCAGTAAAACACACTTCTAATACCTTACTCCGGGTATCTAAGAATTCAATGAGTTCTCTAAAGGTTGATTGTTGTTTAATATTTTTAGCTGCTTCTGTTTCCCAAGCACGCTTAGTAAAAGTATCTAATTTTTCCAGAATCATGTGGATAAGTAAGGTGTCCCAATTTTCTGTAGGCTCACCTAATGCTTTCAACGCTCTCAAGTGTTTTTGCACAGTGTCAATAACTTTTCTTAGAGAGACTGCACACTCTCGATCTATCTTCTGAAGTGAAAACAATCCTTTCACATGATTAGCGATGATTATCTTTTTATTTTCATACCTCTCTTTTAGTAAAGAAAGGGCTATAGGATAATTTTGAGCGGTTAGTTCAAGAGATTCAATTAGTTCGGCAGCATCGCCACTAAGTGACGTTTTCAAATAATGAAATTTCTGTACATTAGGAATGTTTTCAACTGAATCGATTAATGATGTAAAAAGTTCGAAATATGGACCAAACTCTTGGTAAGATCCTTTAAATGTAGGCAATTTTATCACTGGTAATTTAACAGAGGGTTGATCTGGTTTACTCTCAAGAGAAATTGAACGTACTGAATCATTTAAGTTAGGCTGAGGAAGATTAGTATTATCAGTTTTTTTATTATGAGTGGAAATGAGTTTTTTAATTGCCGATAAAGTAGTAAAATATCTAGATTCGAAATTGTCCCATTCGGATTCTATTTCATTATCTGATCTGCTTGTATCAAGTAGATCAAGTTCAGATTGAATTTTATTGTATTCTTCCCAACAAGAAACTAAGTTTTCTTGACGGACATTTAATTCGCTTAAGCATTTATCAAGAGGATCGAGGTTATATGATTCAACGAATTTGGAAATGCGAGTTACTCTAGCTTTAATAGTTTTTCTACGATTCATCAAAGATTAAATAAGATCTGTGCTATCAGACGCCATTGTTAAGATATAACGACAAAAAATAAAAATTAAAGAAAAGAATAATTAACAAGTGTTAAGAATTTGCAAGCAATAGAAGAATACAAATATTTTAATATACATATAATTGTATAGATAATAAATCCGACAAAAAAAATAAAAGAAGAGATAAGGAATTAAAGGGATTAAATAGGTTGAGGAGTATGAATGAATCAAGATAAGATAAATAGTGGCTTATCTGAATGAATGAAGGGCCTTTGATGACGGAGTGGAGGTCGTAGCGGTTTTGGAAGAGTCCAACGATATCCCGTCAGGGGGAGGTACCTTCGCCTTTTGGGTGAGTCTACCTGCTCCAGTCCGGGGGAGGTCCCTTCTGTATCCGCTTCCCGCCAACTTATTGTTTCACCACGCTCCACGCTTTCTCACTTAGATTATAGATTGTTTATGATTTTCGGATGTTTTTAAATAATAAAGTTTACGTTCACTAAATACACTGAAACACTGCAATACTTGAAAGAATGAGATTCTGATTAAATGAGAAATAGATTAAAAGATTTTTTATTTTTATTTTAGATTTATTGATAATTCGCGAATAATCACGTCGAAGGGTCACCAAAAATATGTTTGAGATTGTAGATTTAGAGTAGTTAGAGTGTAGAGTAGGTATAGAGTATAGAGTAATAACAAAACACAATAGTTTTTAGATTTAGAATTGACTGCTTAAAGTAAAGGAAGTGAGTGTGAGTAGGTAGTAGACAAGACAAGACAAGACTCAGACTCAAGCCTTGCTTCCAGGGCAAGGTGGATTTACTAGGGAGGAGGTCAGGTGGAGGGAGACGTTGATAAGGGATGAAGGAGTGGGGACTCTAGGAGTATTGCGGGTTTGCAGTCCACTTTAATAAACAAAAAATACATTAACACATGGTTTTCAACATTCTAAGCCATTTTTTTAAAGTAGGTGAATTTGGTGGTCCTATTATCATATAAGAAAGCAAGCGCCGTAATAGCAAACTCTCTAAAGCTTACTTTTATATTTTTGTTTGTTTAAGTACCTGCGCGGTACACCTTGAGGCGGTTTCAGATTTATCCACAGACGCATTTCTAGCGTGTTTAGATAGATTTGTATCTAGACGCGGTGCCTGCATCGAAATAGTTAGCGATTGCGGCACCAACTTCGTTGGAGCAGCTCGTCATCTTAAAGAATTGTACACTTTTCTCAAAAATTCAAAAGTACAAAATAGTTTAAATGATTCTCTTTCCAATAGGAATATTAATTGGAAATTTAATTGTCCTAGCTTTAATGGGATTAGTGAAGCCGGTGTTAAGTCTACTAAATATCACCTTAAACGTATTATGGGTGAAAGACCATTTACTTTCGAGGAGCTTTCGACTATATTTTGCAAAATTGAAGCAGTTTTAAATTCTCGTCCCCTCTGTCCACCTAGGTAATGCATCTCTGGGAGACCTAGTTTTAATATCAGATCCTCGAACCTCTCCTCTTCAATGGCCTACAGGACGAATAGAAGCATTGTACCCTGGGAAAGACGGCATAACCAGAGTGGCCTCTGTACGCACTAGAAGTGGTACCTACAAACGTCCACTAGTGAAACTTATACCCCTGCCCAAGAAGTGAAACATGAGTCCTAATTTTTTTTGTCTTTAATTTTTTTTTTTTTTCCTCTTCGCATTTAATTGGCTCCAGTGTCCATTCTTTTAGGAAGATGGTTCTTCGATTTGATTTTATTCTTTAGTTCTTTCTTCATTTCGTTTTGAGTCAACTCATTTGGAAGTGAGTTCACTTTTATAATTTCATTTTGAGGTTCTTCTGTTTCAATTTTGACAGATATTCTTATTTTTATTTTTTAGTTTGATTTCTTTTTCATAAAATTTAATTATAAATTTTGGTGGGCGGAAAATGTTGGGTTTTGGTCCTTTTTTTCTCCCTAGTTGAGTTTATCTTTTATATTTAATTATTTCTGAGGTTGTACTTATATTTTGCCCAATATTTTTTCCCATGTATCATTTCTATTTATCCTATATATATATATATATATATATATATATATATATATATATATATATATATATATATATATATATATATATATATATATATATATATATATATTTAAGGCGCCTTCACTCAACTTGGGGGTTCGGTCAGGTAAATAAAAAATCAACTCCAAAATTTTCACATAGCCGACGTTTCGGCAACTATATTATGTTGCCATCTTCAGGGCGAGCCTATATAAAAACAAAAGTAATAGGTAAGAGGAGAGAAGGTAAGAATTTATAACAGTAAAGTAAAAGGTAAACAATATAAGTGGAAAATAGAAAAAAGAAGAAACAGAAAAAACCCGAGACAAGATCACTTACGTGAAGAACAGAGAATGGAGAGATTATAGCATAAAGATGGGGAAGAGAAACATAAAAGGTAGGAATTGGGAACAGAAGTTAAAAAGAGAGAACAAGGGGAGAGTATATGAAAAAGTAAACAAAGACGGTAAAGTGACAGCTTGGTGGCAGCAGAGCACCTAGTGGTGGAGGCGGCAAGTTAGTGCTGGAGGGTGCTGCGATCTAGCGACGAGAGGAAGAATTATCCGGGCTCTAGGAGAAATTTGTAGAGATCACTAACACCTGCTACGTCGGATCTATAATTCATAGTGCGCCTGTTGCAGTGTATATATAACATTTCAAGGATTCTTCTTTTGTTAATATTTCTTTCCGAATGGAGGATCTTAATATTTTCAGCATTCAGGTCAGCTTGGTGTTGGAGATCAGTGCAGTGGCCTGCTAGAGCAGTAGTGTTCCGTGTCTTCTTGTCTATTGAGTTTTTATGTGCATTTAGTCTGTCCTTCATATAGCACATAGTTTCACCAATATAGACCATATCACAGTCCTTACAATTGATCTGGTAGATAATATTCGACTGTTTCTTGGGGGATATGCTATCTTTGGTCTTCGAAAATAGGTTCCCAATAACCCTTGTTGTGTATTTTGCGAATACTTTGTCTGGCTTAACTTTTTTTAAAACACCTATGATACGTTCGGTGACTCCTTTAACATAGGGTAGTTTAGCGTAACCTCCTGTAGGTAGAGGTCTGTTTGGGGGGTTGGTACCCTGACTTCAGTTTTCAATAAGAGAGTGGACTGTACCACGAGGGTAGCCGTTTTTTCCAGGATCTTCTTTATTGTGTTTTTGCTTTCTGTGATGTATTCTAAACTAGACATATCTAATATTCTTTTAGTAAAATTACGAGCAACGTTCAATTTTGTAGACAAGGGATGGTGTGAGTCATAATGGAGAACTCTTCCTGAGCTAGATGGTTTCTGGTACCATTTAGTAGATAAGGAGCCATCTGCGTTTTTTATTATTAGCATATCTAGGAAAGGGATGCTATTCTCTACGGGTAGTTCTATGGTAAATTGAATCCGGTTGTGAAAACTGTTAAAAATGTTTAAGGTTTGGTCGATCATATCATACGGAATCGATAAGAGCATGTCGTCTACATAAAGATGGCAAAGATGAATTTCAATACCAATTTTGTTGAGGGAGATACTAATGGCTTCTTTCATAATTAGACTCGCTAAGCTGTTAGATAGAGGGCTACCCATAGGGCAACCATATATTTGCATGTAAACTTGTCCTTGGGAGGTGAAATATCGGGTCTCGCAAGTGAAGTTGAGGATTTCAATGAAAAAACCTAGTGGAATAGTAGTGTACTTCTTGATTTCGACCCAGCGTTTACGTATGATATCTATAACGAGGTCGATTGGAACGTTAGTAAAGAGTGATGAAACATCTAGGGATAGTAACGTCTCGTTCGAAGGTATAGATGTATTAATTATAATCTCTCTCATAGCAAGGGAATTATTGATATTAAATTCATTGTCGGTGATATTAATAAGGATATTGTTTAAGAACTTTGCTAGGTTGTAGGAGGGGCTGTTGATAAAAGAAACGATGGGTCTGAGGGGGATATCTTTTTTGTGGATTTTAGGGAGGCCGTATATACGGGGGGCCGTTGCATTTCTGCATTCCATCCGTGCGCCTTCAGAAGAACTGATATATCCGCCGTTCACAAGATCCTTAATGAAACAATTAGCTCTTTTTTGGTAGGAATTAGTAAGATCTTTACCTATTTTCTTGTATGTATTTGTATCACTGAGCATAGATAACATTTTGGCGTCATATTCAGATTTTAATATGGCTACGGTGCGATTCCCTTTATCGGCACGGGTAATTAAAATTTCTGGATGTTTTTTTAGGAAATTTCTTGTTTTGATATATGCTTTATTGTATTGATCAATGTTATGATGTTGTGACATACGATTTCTGTAGTTGGTGAGGATATTCACACATTGTGCGCGGACAGGCGTTTGTTCAGCAGGAGGTAAGTCGTGAATGATGGTTTCCAGGTCACCAATGAAATCGAACAAGGGAAAATTATCTTTTTGATGATTCATTGCGAATTTTGGGCCTAATGATAGCAGTCTGCAACAGTCTTCCGGGATGGGCGTATTAGTAAGGTTGTGGAAGCTACTACATTCATCATTAGTTTGGAGTTGGAGGCCATTACAACCATAGACGCGGCAAAGAGAGTTAAGTTTACATATGAGTTTATAACGGCATTTTTGAAATGAAGTGTCTTGGGCCAGGGAAATAGAGCGTGTGAGTCTGGTAAAGATGTCGTATGGTAGGAGGTTCTGGATGGAGGATCTTAGATTTGTAATATTTTCTTCTAGTTTTTTAATGTTATAAATGGTAATCTTAATTTCACAGTTTAGGATCTTGAATTTAGTGCGTTGAATAAATGAATGTATTTCATTATTGGTGGGGAGATTAGGCTGTATCCTAGTTTCTAGATGTTTACAGGAGTGTTGTATAAAGTTAGGAAAAACTTGCCTAGACCTGCATTGTAGTAGAAAGATGCGTCTGGCTTTGGTGTAAGAGAACCGTTTTGTTTCTTTACTGAGGTTCTTAGCTAATCTCCAGGCAGCGTTGCCATGAGTAATTCTTATATCTTGGTAAAGCCCCATACTTATGAATTTACGTACCTTGTATATATATATATAAAAGCACCCACACCACTCAGCTCGACCGTAGATGTATATTTAAGGCGCCTTCACTCAACTTGGGGGTTCGGTCAGGTAAATAAAAAATCAACTCCAATATTTTCACATAGCCGACGTTTCGGCAACTATATTATGTTGCCATCTTCAGGGCGAGCCTATATAAAAACAAAAGTAATAGGTAAGAGGAGAGAAGGTAAGAATTTATAACAGTAAAGTAAAAGGTAAACAATATAAGTGGAAAATAGAAAAAAGAAGAAACAGAAAAAACCCGAGACAAGATCACTTACGTGAAGAACAGAGAATGGAGAGATTATAGCATAAAGATGGGGAAGAGAAACATAAAAGGTAGGAATTGGGAACAGAAGTTAAAAAGAGAGAACAAGGGGAGAGTATATGAAAAAGTAAACAAAGACGGTAAAGTGACAGCTTGGTGGCAGCAGAGCACCTAGTGGTGGAGGCGGCAAGTTAGTGCTGGAGGGTGCTGCGATCTAGCGACGAGAGGAAGAATTATCCGGGCTCTAGGAGAAATTTGTAGAGATCACTAACACCTGCTACGTCGGATCTATAATTCATAGTGCGCCTGTTGCAGTGTATATATAACATTTCAAGGATTCTTCTTTTGTTAATATTTCTTTCCGAATGGAGGATCTTAATATTTTCAGCATTCAGGTCAGCTTGGTGTTGGAGATCAGTGCAGTGGCCTGCTAGAGCAGTAGTGTTCCGTGTCTTCTTGTCTATTGAGTTTTTATGTGCATTTAGTCTGTCCTTCATATAGCACATAGTTTCACCAATATAGACAA